>OY804547.1:16567110-17142408 GCA_963680865.1 Spergularia marina | reverse complement strand
CACTGAATGTACCATTTTTGCAACAACAACAACAAAAAAAAAAAAAAAAAAAAACATTCTCTGCCAGCTTTTGCATGAGACAAGATTTACATCAATAAGCTTAGTGCATTTTAAGTGAAACCTACATAAAGGCTCTAAGACTTACAACTTGACAGTGCGACACTGTCAGACAGATTGTGATGTTCCTGCTCTCCCCTTTGCCCCAAACCCGACAAAAAAGATATAGAGAGAATACTCGAGTACACCCAAACAGTGGCATCACAATTTTACTGATTAATGAGAGTTCCAAATTCCATCTAGAGATGGAAACCCAAAATTATGTGGAATTACACTCATATAGAAGAAATTAAAACAGCTAATTGCCTAGTTTACAGGGTCCAATGACAGGGTATGCAGGCCATGCATATACTTCCTATGTGAAAAAATAATCCAGAAAAAGCAAACTGCAACATCTTTGTAAGAAAACAGCAAAGGAACCATCTGCTCTTCTGGACCATCTGATGTTTCTTAATCCTATCTACCCATAGCCACAAGCAACAGCACATATATCTCTCATTTCTTTACAGAACATCGTAAGAAACACGATAATGTGTCCCCAATGTCATGAACACAACCACCATTACAAATTGCGATTGCCATAACCAACTACACTACTTGATCAGCTAACGTAATCGTCCTCCGACACCCAAACAATTGACAAGCTCACAAGCTTTCTTTATAAAGAAGAGATAATGAGATACAAAGGGGATGACACCCATTTACAAGACGACATACGCCCAAATACAAAAGAAGGACAAGCTCACAGCTTTCAATAGAACTCCAAAACCCGTCGACTTAGACCGAAATTTCACACAGAAAAAACCAAGATTACCCTCAAATGCTTCACTCCACAACAATCCTTTCACTTGAGACCTACTGAATTTACTCCATCCAAACGATTTACAGCCTCCTTTCTTCAACTATACCACAAATTAATCCAATTGTCCGATTGGTGCATACCCCCATAGCTCAATTACATTCTACTGCCACAATTTTTACTGACTAAGGTTTAATTATGGCCAAAAATTACCATTACATCAAAAATCACAACATACCCAGTAATACCCACCCACAAAAACAATTCATATGTACATAGAACACAAAAAGAAGATGTGGGTATCACTCATACTATCATATCGCATTCATTTTAGGATAATTCATTAAATTGCATTCATAGACAATACTATCTCCGTATTTTCATTAATAAACGCGAGGAATTCAGACCAAACGTAAACAATTCACGAAAAAGAAAGAGTATATATCAATTATTATATATTTGGTGGAAAATCAGAATAACGGAAGGAAGAGGAGAGAGATTTACCTGTATATTTAACAGTTAGAAACAGAAGACAGACAAACCCAAGATCGTTGTTTGCTGATGCTTTTGTTTCACTCACTTTTACTTCTAAAAAATCGTCCAAAATTTATTTGGTGTCCCCGAGATTTTGACGAATCTAATTGGTGACTTTTTACTTTCCAACACTTTTTTTAGGGACGATGATTATTGTCAGTTTTTGACAATTAGGATAAGATTTAACCATAAATAATAATTAAATAATAATAATAAGTATTGCATAATCTTTTTTAAAATATTAAATTAGATTTGTTAAACATATATTAGATGTTATTCATTGATTTCATAAAAAAAGGACCCCAGAAATAATTAAAAAAAAAAAAAAACCGACACAGCAATCCCCTTTCCTTTCCCTCTCCTTCGGTCCTCCCCCTTTCCCCTCACCTGACCTCCCCGACCCCACAGCCGGTCAGCCACGACTTACCCCATGACCGACGGCTCTCCCGTCGTCTGGACCGCAATGTTTTGTTAGGCACGCCGGAGGTGGGTGGCCGACGGAGGTGCTATTAGCCACATATGAGAGGAAATAGAGGATGGAGGAGGAGATGAATGAGCGGTGCGGGGATAGGGAAGCATGGCTGAGTGGCCGCCGGACAATGACGGTGAGGATGGCTTGAGAGTCGTCGGTCGTGGGGTTGACCGGCGGTGGGGGCAGGGGCGGGTCAAGTGAGGGGGAAGGGGGATGGGCGGTTTATTTTGTTCTATTTTTTATTTTTTTTATTCAAAAAAAAAATTCTATTCTAAAATTGAGAATTAATCAACTTTTCTGTCATCAAAAATTGAAATATTTCAGATGATAATTAATAGATAAAATCAAAGTAATTAAGGAAAACATATTTTAAGCACAGAAAAAATTATTATAGTTTGTAAATTTAACGGTTCCGATTTCATTTCTTATCCTAATTGTCAAATACTGACAACTATAATAGAATTTCTGTTTTTTTTGGGGGGGGGGGGGTTTGGAGTTTGAAATAAAAAACATTGTTGGAGTGAAGCATCACTTATCACGGAGAAAAAACAAAAGCGTAGATTCTCATCTATTTTCGATCCGGCGTGATGTCGAGATGCATAAGTTCAATGAGCTATAGATATACAGGTCTGACTCGACCGTTCCAATTTCGGCATATTTTACTTCTAAAAAATCGTCCAAAATTTATTTGGTGTCCCCGAGATTTTGACGAATCTAATTGGTGACTTTTTACTTTCCAACACTTTTTTACGGGGGGTCAAAAATTTATAACATTGTTGGAGTTTGACTTAAAAGTGAAAATAAAACAGTTGGAGTGGAGTATCACTTGTTAACGAGAAAAAAGAAAAACATAGTTTCTCATCTATTCTCAATTATGTGTGATGTCGAGATGCATAAGTTCAATGAACAACAAATATACAGGTCCAACTTAATTGACCGATTCAATTCCAGCATATTTTTCTAGTTACGATTAAGTATAATGCACACCTCTAATTTTGTAATAAAAAAATGGTTACTTTTTTTGTTGCCTACTTCAATGTTAAATGGAGCTGTGAAATACATGATATCAAAAAAATGTTACCAAAATGAAATTGAGTCTGAGTAGTAGGAAGGCAAAATGCCCTCAAACTTTAATGTGAGTCTAGAGCCTACGTTTGCCGATGTATTAGGTGGGTGGTACATACTTGTTTGTAGAAAATGCCTTTATTAGTCCTTGACACTTTACAATTACAAGCATCCTTTCATTCATCTAAGTTTGCCTCCCTAAAAATGTACGTAGTCATTATTGAAAATAATGTTGCATGAATAAGGTGACATGATGACTCTTGAATCATGTATCGAGAACTACACTTCGCCATGCATAACCTGTATAACAAACGTTTGAAATTCGCCTACATGCATAACTGCATCGATATTATCTCCTTAACTGAGCAATAAACTAGCCGTCAAACCATTAATTAAAATATATAACATCATATAATGCATTTTATGTCAATAAAGTACGCCCATGCCACATGAAATTAATGAAACTGCACAAGGTTCTTGTGTTTACATGAAGTGAGTAAAAAGTTTGTCAAACATTTTCATCTCCTATAAATATTAATTTCTTCATTGCACTCAAGTACATACTCCTAAATGATCAAGGACCTACAATTGTGACAAAATGCCAGAGGCAAAAAGTTATATCAAGTATGCTTCTCTAACCAAACTAGAAGATGAAGCATTCAAAAATTCCACAATGGTTTTTGATGTGGAAGAAGTTTTGTTGAAATCATTTTCAATGTTTCCTTGCTTCATGTTGGTGGCTTTCGAAGGCGGAGGGCTACTAAGAGCCCTAATCTTGCTTCTATTTTACCCATTTCTTTGCTTATTGAGGGAAGGGGTGAAGTTAAAAGCTATGGTTTTCATTAGCTTTTTCGGAGTCAAAACAAAAACGTTTAACTTAGGAAAGACCGTTTTGCCAAAGTTTTTCTTAGACAATGTTGGCCAAGAGGGTTTTGAGGTGGTGATGAAGTTTAGTAGGAAGGTGGCATGTAGTAGATTGCCAAGGATTATGGTTGAAGGTTTCCTCAGAGATTATTTAGGAGTTGAAGACATTATTGGGGTAGAAATTGTAGATTTTTGTGGGTATTACATCGGATTGTTCGATAACTTGGGTGAAGAGCAAGATATACCTAAGGCTTTCTTAGCCAACATGGAGTCTAATAATGTTGTAGGGATTGGTGGTGAACGCACAAGATTCAAAACAAGTCCTTTTGTGCATTGCAAGGTAGGCTCGAGCTTTACACATCTTTACCCAAAAAAAAAAAAAAAAAAAAAAAAAAACTAAGGCTCGTTTAGTATCACGACTCTTTTCTGTTTTTTAATTTTTATATCACGGAATTTAGTTGATTTTAATAATAGTAGTTATAAAGAAAATAAAACTGAAAATTACTTTTTTCAAGTTTTCAAAACGAACTTAGCTTGAATATTGCATCGTCCTTCAAATTCAAATGTCATATATTTTGTGAGAAAGACGTTAACTTAAGAGTAGCTAACGTGAACTAACATACTTACATACATGCATCAAAATTCTCTTTTTCTCCCCTTATCATCAAAGTTAAAATTTAACCTTCATGCTTTTTTTTTTTTTTTTAACTAGGACATCTATTTGGTGAGTAAGGAGGATAAGAAGAAGTGGAGAAATCTTCCAAAGGACAAGTACGTAAAGCCCTTAATATTTCATGATGGTAGGATAGCATTTGAGCCCACTCCACTAAATACCCTAGTCATGTTCATATGGTTACCATTTGGGATCATCCTTAACATCACAAGAACGGTAACTGCTACTCTATTACCTTACAAGTTGTCTACACCGGTTATATCCTTCCTTGGAATACACATTAGATCGTCAACATATGATCATGTTCATTATCATACCAACAAAGTCGAAAATTCGGGTGGAGTGATATACGTATGCAACCACAAGACTGTCCTTGATCCAGTGTACATATCGCAAATCCTACAATCACATCTCTCTGCAGTCACATACAGCATTAGCAAAACGACTGCGACTATCTCCCCGATTAAGACCCTTAATTTGACAAGGGACAAGGGGAAAGACGCAGAAATCATGCGCAATGCATTAAGTAAAGGTGACCTAGTGGTTTGCCCTGAAGGGACTACATGTAGGGAGCCTTATTTACTAAGGTATAGTCCATTATTCGCCGAAATCAGCGACAATATTATCCCTGTTGCCTTAGAAGCTAAGGTTGACATGTTCTATGGCACGACCGCGACTGGGATCAAGGCCTTAGACCCTTCTTTCGTCTTGCTCAATCCAAAGCCTTTCTATTACATAAAATTTCTTGAAAAATTGCCTAAGAAGCGGACGTGTAGAAGTGGTGGTGCAACCAGATTTGAGGTTGCAAATTATGTTCAAGCTGAGATTGGCAAGGCATTGGGGTATAAATGCACTAAATTGACAAGGAGAGATAAGTATGCCATACTAGCCGGAAATGATGGACTTGTTAACAAAAAAAAGTAAGCAATTGCATGCTAGCTAGCTATTTCGTAGCATGTTTCACAATGCATTGACGTTATTATGACTCGAATATTTCTTTTACTTTCGCACATAAGCAGCAACTAGCTAGTGTTGTTTGCCGTGAGGGAGCGGTCGATATAAAGAATTGAATTCGTTATTACAACCATCGATCCGTTTTGATCCTATAAATATCAGGTCAACCTTGTTAAATACAGTATATATTTTCAAATTTCTCTTTTTTAACAATCCGCAACGTGTCTATACAATGTTATTACTGCCACGGACACTATTACGTGTCTCAAATCCTCTGCTTTCGTCGCACTTCCTAAAGTATATGAATGACTCACATTTTTCTCGTTATACACCTACCAAAAATGGAAACCACTAACAAGAGGTAAATTAAAGAACCAATACTACTACCAGAAATACAATAAAGTGACAAACCAACAACCCGGCAAAAAGACGTATTCGGGAACAAGCTTCAGCCAGGCAACACAGCCATGTACGGCAGTACGGCGGGCTAAGCTCGAAAGGCGGTGCGACGTTCGTCCCCAGAAGTGTTCTATGTATGACTGGTTACTATGGCGGTATATATTATATTATTATCTATTACAACCTAGTGTACAGCCCGCCAGCCCGGGACTGACCCGACTCAGCGGCGAGGGGCGACGACGGGCTGGGGAGTACGAAAGGGATGGGTTTGGGTTCATGGATAGGGCCAAGGAGGAGTTGGACGGGCTTGGTGGTTTCAAAGAGGATCTTGGTCAGCCTATGGAAACAAGCAAACGATTAAGACTCGACAAAATATGATTTTAGTTTAAGTGATCCCTCCTCCTGTCAAAGTTATTTTACCTTATCTTATACTATACTCCCTCCTACCTAAAGAGATTTTCCTCTTTGGGTTGGACACATGAACCAACACTAAACTATAAAGAAATGGGATAGTGGAATTGTTGGTGGAGTATTGTTGGTGGGGCGGTTGGGTTTAGATAAAAATTAGAACCCACTAATCCGCCCACGAAGATTATGCTTAGAAAATGGAGGGAAATTTTAACCAAATGCAAGTGGGTTTTTTGGAGGGAGTTTTTAACAATTTGAATCTCCTCCAAAACATCCATCAGATTTCTTGGATGTGATTTGCCCCTTTAATTGTGGATCTCCCACTACGCCAGAAACAAGAAATAACACCGGATTATATAACACCGGAATGCTAAAAACCGGTGTTAGAAAAATATATGACACCGGTTTACAGTCACCCGGTGTAATATGTATTAAAAAATATATATTTATGTAATAACTGTAACATTTAACACCGGTTGTCGAAAAAACCGGTGTCTTATGTATTCCAAAAATAAATAAAAGATAAACAAAATTTTAAGTTGAACACATAAGACACCGGGTATACCCAAAACCGGTGTCTTATGTATTGTAAAAAAAAAAAATTCACTAAAAAAACACTACATTGTTTTATCCGCCTCCTACTCAGCTCCTTCTCTCTCCTCTCTCCTCTCTCCTGCGTATCACTATCTCCTTATCTCCCTCATTTTCACTCCTATTTCCTCGTTCTTTTCTCCCTTTTATCTCTCTCCTCATCTTCATCAATCCCCCTATTCTTTACTTCCTTTATTTTCTGTCACTCTAGCTCATTCATGAATTCATCAGATCATTCTTCATAATCCATCTCTTATTTTTCTCTCTTCAGATCAACCGGCGACGACCTCCTGAGCAAAATCATGTTCATTTGTTCATCATTTCGGCGAAATCATGATCGATTCTCAGACATGAACTCATGATGTATTTTCTTCATCATTCCCCTCAATTAGATTCTATATGTTCGGGCGTTATTTAGGCAAAACTGTATTGGATCTGGGAGAAAAGTATGTGATATTTTAATTTCTTTTTGGTTTGTTTTAGGTTTAGTTTCCCTAGTTCATTTTATTGTAATATTTTGATTTACAAATTTGATTGTAAAAACAGTTGTTTTAATTAAGATACAGATCTGAATATACTTTGTTCAATTTTGAATGTTGTAGTATATCATAGTATGTTGATTTTTGATTATGTGACATATTTTGTGCAGTTCAATATTTTGTATATGTTGAAATTCATTAATATGTTGAAATTCATTAATCTCCAATTGTTCATCTTCAACAACATCGCATCTTCTTCCTCGCACTTCTCTCGTCTCATTCCATTCTGTACCTATCGGTTTAAAATTCGATGCGTTTTTTATGTGCCATTCTTTTTTTTTTTTTTTATTGAAAATTTGTTTTGACATAAGACACCGATTTTACGTTAAACCGGTGTTTTATGTGTTATCGAAATTGTGTCTCCAATAGGACATAAGACACCGGTTTTGTCCCCAACTGATGTCTTATGTCTATCTTTTAACACCGGGTTTCCAATCAACAACCGGTGTCTTAGCATAAGACACCGGCAGTCCAGACACCGGTTATCTCCGGTGTCTGACTCATTTAGGACTCGGTGTTAAATATGAATTTTGGCGTAGTGTCCATAAACATTTCTTGGATATATATCCTAATTGACAACTTTACATACACAAATCTCACAAAATATCTGAGATTTTAGAAGAAATGAGAGAATATCACTCCATTTCCATCAACAAAAAAAAAAAAATTAGGTTACGTTTTCGTGCTCGTGCTCGGTGCTGCTGCTGCTGCTCGATTTCGGCTTCTGGTCTGCTGCTGGTGTGGTCTGCTGCGTGGTGGGGGTCTGCTGCTTCTTCTTCTACAGGAGGTTTCCAACCTATCTTATTTTCATTCAAGGGAAATCACAAGGTTAGTAGCACAAGTTTTGATAGGATAAAAGGGAAATCACATTAAGCCTGCCAAAAAGAATCTCACCGATGCTCAAAGACTTGAAATACATTGCTTTTTATTAGAGAACTCCAAAAATGGGAAACCTAAGCGTGACAAAGTAAAGGAAATTGCAGCAAAATATAACGTCACAACAAAAATAATCGGAAATCTCCAAAGGCGTAACAAGCAAAACAAAGCTTTGGGTCTTCCAATAAATGTGAATAGCTTAATCAAAGGCAAAAAAGGCAGGAATAAGCTGGTTGTACCGATGCAAGTTATCGAGTCGCTTCCACAATTGAAAAGATGCACAATAAAGAGACTATAATTTGCAATTGACATAAGTTATTCTACATGTCAAAGATGGATTGCAAAGGGAGAATTCAGATGGCACACTAATGCTATTAAGTTGTCAATATCAAGCGACCACAATTTAAGTATCTTCGTCTCAACTTTATCGTGTCTAGATTGTTATTTGATCAACTTAGTGTCGATCACAAGATAATGATCTCCATATTGATGAGAAATAGTTTTTTATGACTAAGATCAAACAAAGGATGATACTTACACCGGGGGAAGAAGAACCAGTTAGAAGCACACAAAGCAAGAGGTATATCCCTGACATTATGTTTATGGCAGCAGTAGCAAGACCGAGGTATGCACCGGATGGTGAGTGCATTTTCAATGGTAAAATTGGCATTTGGCCCTTTGTTATCAAAGGACCAGCAATCAGAAATTCAATATATAGGCCAGCTGGTACTATAGTCTCAAAACCCATTGAGAATATCAACAAAATTGTGACAAATAAAGACAGTGCTCATCAACAAAGTTATTCCAGCTATCAAAGCAAATTAGCCATCATGGGCAAACAAAGACAATGAACCTCCTCACATAAGAGGTGATGATCAAAATTTTGTGGCTCATGCAACATCAGACGGATTTAATATCACATTGAATCAACAACCAGCACAAAGCCCTGATTCAAACATTTTGGACTTGGGGTTTCTTTAACTCAATTCAATCACTTCAAGACAAAGAACCGTCGAAAAAAATACCCGAGTTGATCAAGAATGTGAAACGAGCTTTTAAAGACTTTGATCCGGCTACATTAGACAATGTATGGCTAAGTTTGTAAGGTGTCATGACTGAGGTCATGAAAAGAGGTGGCCACAATGACTACTCACTACCGCATCTAAAGAAGGCTGTACTACAAAGGCAAGGATTACTCACTAGGAATTTGACTGTAAGTGAGGATGTTGTCAAAGAATACATTCAAACTTTGATTAATGTTGGAAAAGCAGGAAATCATGGCAGATCTTTGGTATTGATTTTCCAAATGCAATGACAACTTAAATCAGTATGTAGTGTGTGATTTTGTTTCATTCATAAACTAACTAGTAAGCCATTTTGAATGCCATGTTTAAGTTGTAAACACTTAAATCATACATGTATTTTGTAAACATTTTGAATATAATATAAACCCAAGTCCTTTATGTTTAATATCAAGGCAATGTGTTTTTGTTTTTAGTTTCATCATCATCATTTGAACCATTTAAATTGAGCCACAAAATCAAACAACTCTCAGATGTAAATAAAACTCCTCATAGAGTTGTAGCTACACTTATGAATTGAGAGCCTTATCAAACACAAGCCTCCATACCATGTGTCAAGTGGCATCTAAAGTGCCTCCATTTACACATGTAGGTGGCTAGTTTCAAAGAGGCTTCGATCAATTTCGTAAGTATAGCAAATAAGGTCAAATTAATGTAATAACTACAATGCAAGTCTCAAAAATCATCACAAGACTTGCTAGTTACACTCAATCACTCAACTACATACTCCCTCCTTCTACAAATCAATAGTATAAAAAACATCAGATAACAATGCCAGCCAACCAAACAGTCAATTCTCAAACCTCACTTAAACATCAGATGTGTAAGTAATCGTTAAATCCAAACCCCAACCCGATAGATAATCACACAAAATAAATTAAAATTCAAACACACAAAAATCACGAAAATCAAGGTTTATTACGCACAAAAATCAACTCAATAAGAGATTTACGCACGTGCAATTAACCGAATCAGAGATTTAAGCAAAAAATCACAAAAATCAAGGTTTATTACACACAAAAATCAACTCAATAAGAGATTTACGCACATGCAATTAACTGAATCTGAGATTCAAGCAAAAAATCAACTCAATCAAGGTTAATTACGCACAAGAATCACAAAAATAAGAGATTTACGCACATGCAATTAACCGAATCAAAGATTTAGGCAAAAAAGATCAACTCAATCAAGGTTAATTACGCACAAAAATCACAAAAATAAGAGATTTACGCACATACAATTAACCGAATCAGAGATTTAAGCAAAAAATCAACTCAATCAAGTTTAATTACGCACAAAAATCACAAAAATCACAGAGGCACACTAATGCAATTAACCCAATCAGAGATTTAAGCAAAAAATCAACTCAATCAAGGATTGTTACGCACAAAAATCACAAAAATAAGAGATTTACGCACATGCAATTAACCCAATCAGAGATTTAAGCAAAAAAAATTAATACACAAAGGGTTTAGATTTTACCACAACCCATATGACTCATGATCATTGCAATAATATGCTCTCGTTCCCACCGAGATTTGTCTTCAGACAACTCACGTTCCCATTTACATTTGGCTTTAGACATCTCAACCCTTAAAACCCATTTTGCATCAGATTCTCTATGCCTTTTTCTTCGTATCAATAGACTCAGTATCATCCTCAGAGTCCGGGATGATCAACCCACCAACCCGATCGAAGTAGTCGTCGTCAACAAGGGCACAAATGTCAGAGGTACCGGCAAATAGTCGACCGTCGCAGATCTCCTCCTCTTCTTCTTCTTCCAGTTGTGTCTCTGGAACGATTGACCAATATTGATATGGCTATGATGAATCCCCCATTTTTTATGGTAAAAAAAGGGCGAATTGAAGAAAATCAATTCGAAATTACAACCAAAACGGAGAAATAGGATAAGAGAGGGTAAGATCTCCAGATCGAAAGGTCGAAACGAGATCAAATCGAGTCGCCATATGAGTAGATGTAGGATTTGTGAGGAGAGAGAAAGAGAGAAGCTCAAATTTTCTGGGTAGACTGCGAAGGAGACGAAGAGAGGATGAGATCTAAAGATCGAAAGGTTGAAGGAAAGTCATATGAGTAGATCTTGTGAGGAGAGAGAAGAGAGAATTTTTGATTTTCTGGGTAGAGGCTGCGAGGGAGACGAAGAGAGAGAGGGAGTAGGGTTTTTGTTCTTCAGGAAAATGAAGGGAATTGGTTTGGGGTAGAAATGATTTGGGTTTGAATTGGGTTGGGTTTTGATATTGGGTTGGATTTGGGTGGGAGAAATTGGATTTTGGAGGGAGTTGTTAGTGGATGGAGGAAGTTGTTTGTGGGTGTGTAATTGAAGATTAGGGAAAAATCAGAAAAATTAGTAAGGGTAAAAACGTCAAATTCTTTTGCCATATCGGGTAAATTTTGAAAGAGGATAATCATAGTGAATCGACCCAAAGAGAAATACAGGAAAATCTCTTTGGGTAGGGGGGAGTATATTAAAAGTTGTGTTAGAGGCAACTATCACGTTCACCGGATTCAGTTTGGCTATCTGACATGCTACGTGACATGTCTATTTAATTTTCACTTAAAAATTCATTGAAAATTTCTTTTATGGTAAAGAGTATAGATGGACATTCCATCTATGGTTATATATATATGAGTGACGTTTTCCATATAAAAAAAATCACAATATTTTTTTATTATAAAAGATCAATGTTTATTATTAATTGATTTCATCTTTACCTTATTATTTTATACTTTACTTATTACTTATTTGAATTGGAATCACATCATCTATATTGAAAGTGAAAGTTTTATACAACAACAACAAAATCTTTAACTCCAGTATCACGTAGGCGTCGGTATAGTATTAATTCGGATTGCATTAAGTAATAAAAGTTAGTCCAAGTAATTAATAGACTATTATAGTATGATAATGTGGTTCATAGTGTCACATGGTAAAGTAGTCTGATGAGTTAGGGCTATTATATTGGTCGTTTCAACCACTCTAGGCGACTTGTAGCCCATGCTTTCGTTCTTATTATTTTCCATCACATGCATCTTAAGTTGTCGTGGGTATCGTACTTGTAGATTTTAAGCTTGTTATTATAATAAGTTTTTAAGTTTGTATTTTATTATTAATTCCAATATGTTAATTTTTTTTTTATATAGTCCTATTCTTAAAAAAAAAAAATAATAGCGGTGTATATGTTTTAAATTTTAAGATTGTAGTGTTCCGAATCATTCTCCGCACGGTGTTCGTACTTGTGCAACATATACCGATCTGGCGGTTACATAATTATCTTAAAAACTAGTTTGATGGTCCGTGCAACGCCCGGGCTACTTATGTTTAAATGTTAAAATTATGTAAACGAATTTTTTATCTAAAACCTAAAGTCTCGTTTCAAACACCCGTTGGATATTTGTAATGTAATTAGATGGAAAATCACATTTAAAACCTAAAAGTCATGTTTCCAACACCCGTAGACTATTTGTAATGTAATTAGATGAAAACTCACATTTAAAAACCTAAAATCTCATTTCGAACACCCGTGTGATATTTGTAATTTAATTAGAGGAAAAATCACATTTCAAAAGCCAAAGTCCCATTTTGAAACACCCGTGGGATATTTGATCAAATTTCCATAAATCAAGTAATTATTATATTACATAACTATTTTCCATAAATCAAGTAATAATGTTATTTTATTAGAATAATATTACCATGTACTTACCATATCCTATGGTGAATAAACATTATTTACAATATAATAATACTATTATATGCCACATGTCAGCATGTGAATTGAGCGGGTTCAGGATTACATATATATATACTAGTTTGATGGTCCGTGCAACGCCCGGACTATTTCTGTTTAAATGTTAAAATTGTATAAACAAAATTTTTATCGAAGATTTTTAATCTCATTTCAAACACTCGTGGGATATTTGTAATGTAATTAGATAGAAAGTCACCTTTAAAAACCTAAAATCATGTTTCGAACAACCGTGGGATATTTGTAATGTAATAAGATGAAAAGTTACCTTTCAAAATCTAAAATCTCATTTCGAACACCCGTAGGATATTCGTAATGTAATTACATGGAAAATCACCTTCCAAAACCTAAAACCACATTTCGAACACCCGTGGGATATTTGTAATGTAATTAGAGGAAAAGTCACATTTCAAAAGCTAAAATCCCATTTTGAAACACCCGTGGGATATATGGTCAAATTGCCATAAATCAACTAATCACTATATTACATAACTATTTTCCATAAATCAAGTAATAATTTATTAGAATAATATCACCATATAGTAATACTTACCATATCATATTTTGGATAAACTTTATTTACAATATAATAATATTATTATATGTCACGTGTCAGCGTGGAATTGAGCGGGTTCAGGATTACATATATATATATATATATATATATATATATATATATATGTATATTAGATTAGATAGATATATTAGATTATAGATACTCCTTATAAACCTTTACCAAAATCAAAGGACAGGCTTCCTCCGCTTGATAAACCTATCTCTGTCGATACCTTGCCTCATCGCGTAATTCAGGTATGTCATCTTTCTCCGGGTGGATTTTAAAATGAACTGGGATTTGTTCTGTATCAGGATTTAATGTGTTATTTTGTCGATGAATTAAGTGGATCTCATGGGTCATGAGGCAGTCTCTTTTAATTTAGAATTTTGTCTATTGTGAAATCATTAACAGCAACAATAATATTTTTTTTTTTTTTTTTTTTTTTTTTTTTTGAAACAATAGGCATATGCAAGTTCTAGGCTTCTAGGGTAGCACTTCGTACGTTTAAATCATGTCTGAGGTTATGAGGACGAGAATTAAATATAGTCTAAACAATAAGGATTGTTATGAAACTTTATTTCGATACAAATTTAACGAGCTAAGTACTCACCTCGATCGATAACTTTGTCCATATAAGTCTTAACTGTTTATTTTTGTTTTTTGTCAATTCAAAAGTCAATGTCTCACGTCGATAACCTAAACCGTCATAAAGATATTTGAAGAGGGTGTGATCTGATCTACTTTAAAGTTTCATAGATATTCCTTAAAAAAAAAAAGTGGTTCTTTGGTGTTAATGTACCAGGTGCGCAGCAACACAAGCAAATGATTTTTACAGGGTTGGATCCCCTGGTGGAGGTGTACTCAGTCCATGTCTTTATCGATGGGGTTGACGATCTTAGCTCTGCTGATATCGAAGGTTTCTTTAAGGTCTGTGACATTGATGAGAAATATATGGATTTTTACGAGCGAGTTGAAGGTTCTCCATCCGTCCTTCCCGATGGTACATTATATTTGTCTCCCCCATCCCGTTGTCTAGCAGGCCCCCATTGGGGTTTCAAACTGCATCTCAAGGACAAACGTCGAAACCTCGAAATCTGTAAAGGAAGCTGGAGCTTTAGGTCTGATCATTTTTCATTTAATAAAGGCCATCCTGTTAGTGCCATTGTTTACGGCAAGGATGGGTATGCGATTGTTAACTACCTCATGTACGAGGTGGCATCACAAGCTACCGTTGAGGTATTTGCTGATCATACTACTCTTGAAGATGATGCGACAGGAGCGATTCATGGTTCGATTCGTGCACAAGTTGAGTTACATGAGAGTGTTGGAATTGTTGATAGTTGTTTCCAAGACCCTTGTAAGATTACTTTGTTTCATGTGCCTCAACAGAAGCCCCGTATGCTCGAGCAAAAAATCGCGCTATCAAGGTCTTGTGTGGTTGTGCCCCGTGACTTAGATCTCATAGTAGAAGCGAAATTGTTCCAAGCTGGTACTTGTGCATTGGCAGATGGTTGTGCATCTTTTAAAGCGCAAACGAGTGGTACAACCTCTCGAAAGATTGGTGGGATTACAGTCAAAGTTACATGGCATAATGACCCTTTTGAATCTGCTGGTTTACCGCATCCTATGGATGAACTTGGATTCAGATCACCTGGGTTTATTTTACCTTCTAGTTGATAGAGTTTACTATAAGTAGAAAATATAAATGGAAATGTATTTGAGACAATGAATAAATTTATATGATAGAGTTTTTCCATTTTGAGTAAACTTCATACTAGGTTATTTTTCAACTCCAGTGGATCTCAATCTATTAAAGCACGATCGGGCTTGGGCCGCACCCGTAAGAGAAGAAAGAGTCCACGTCATAAGCCCAAGGAGGTTCCATCCTAAAACTAATTGCCAATAGAAGGAGTAACTCCTTGGTTTATAGACATATCAACTCTCTCCTCTTTTTCCAATGTGGAACACGCACATTTGGTAAACACAATCCAATACATTTCCATAATATTTACTCCCTCCATTTCATTCATTTGTTTACGTTGGGCCGGGTTTTATGTGGGATCTCAGGCCCAACGTAAACAAATGAATGAAATGGGGAGAGTGTAAGACCATCTTCAAATGAGTCTCAAAGTGGAAAAAATGAAAATGAGAGACCCCCAAATCTCCAATGTAGATCAAAAGGAAGAGTCTCAAAATTGAGACGGTCTCTATTTTTAGAGACGGTCTTAAAAGTCTCAACAAAATAATAAAGTAATACTTCGTATTAGTTATCATAATTTATTTATTTTGAGATTAAGTAATTAATTAATAAATAAATAAGAGAGTGTTTGGTAACAAGGATTTGATTCTCAAATCCAAATTTGATACAAATCACATGTTTGGGAACTCAAGAATTTGAGAATTTGGATTTGTGTCAAATCCTTTAGAATTTGTATCAAATCCAATTAGGTCAAAAACAAATGACACCTCAAGAGGTGTCATTTTGAAATCTCACCCTCCCCAAACATTGAATTTATATTTCAATTCTACATTCTCAAATGATGGATTTGAAATGATTACAAATTTCCAAATTCATGTTTCCAAACGCTACCTAAAGGAAAAAGTGTCTCGTGCAGCTACAATTCTTATAAATGGTTCACTGCTCGGGCTACGTCTGAGTTAACTTTTACCCTGACCTATTGAGGTATCACATTTATGGAAATTATATTTATATAATAAAAAATATCGACCACTTGTTTATTTATTGGGAAGAGAGTACAAAAGTTGTGTAAGTAAGAGCGTCAAGGTAAATACAAAATGACAATAATTGAATTCGGAAACAATATGTTATTTTTTTATCGTGCTTTTAAACTGCGCTGCCACGTGGCATGAGAGATGGTCTAATTGAAGTCGGTAAACGTCGTTTTTGCTCTAACACAGCTTTTAATATGCAGTAGAATTAAGATTATCAACTAAACTCCTATTGGATCTAAGTTCCATCCATCATTTTGTGCACTCTCTCTAAACTCTTAAAAAAAACCCTCTTTTAAATAGGGTTATATGGCAATTTGCCCCCTACACTTATATCAATTGAGCAATTTAGCACTCTAACTTTTAGTTGTGCCAATTGAACCCCATAATTTCAATTAGATAATGAAATATGTGCTTTAATTTGATGATATACAAAATATAAATTATGACTAATTATGTCGTGTCACTTTTAATAACTTTTAAATTACCTTCTTATGAAAGCTTGGACTCTGCATTATAATAACTCTTGTGGGAATCTCTTATTTTGTTGGACACTCTCACAATAAAAAACTGGACACTTTCACAAAAAAATTGGACACTCTCTAAACTTTTCAAAAAAAACCCTTTAACTAGATTAGATTTAAACGGTCATTCAAAAATAGAAATTTAAAAATTTATTAAGAAAATAACAAATGAGAATGTAAAAGAACACAAAAATTATTAATAAAATATCAGAAATTGAGACTTTAGGCGTTGGTTTCACTTATACAACCGACGCTTTAAGTCTACTTTTGGCCTTGACTTCTACAACCAACGCCTTAAGGTGCCACCTCAATCTGCGTCGGCCAAGAACCGATGCCTTTTGCTACAACCGATACTACTTTGATTGGCATTTTTACTAGCTAGTGAATTATGCTGGTTTGTATCTGCCGTGTGATCTAATTTATTTTAGAAAGTAACCATCATATAAAATCTTGTCTCCCATTCGACCTGTCAACTATCCATTGACTCTTGTTCTTTGCTACAATTATCCTCCTTTCAACTTTATGAGTTGCGCTTGGGCAAAGATCCTAGGTGGTGACGGGTGTTGCGAGGCGTTAGTTACAAGTGGCAAGAGGGTGGTTTAATTTGTATATATAGGGAGGTGGCTGCAACATTAGTTTTTGGTGATATTACTTGATTCTTCACAAAAAAGATAAAAATAAAAGGCGGCTCCTAAAAAATGTGAGAAATTTGGATGTGGTTCTCCACAAAATATTCTAACAAAATAACGGTTAAATGGATAATTGGATCTCTTGTATCAGTATGAGTTGTAGTCGTCAGATGCTAGGAGATGTACGGAGCTATGATATTTTATAGAGGAGGAGTCAACAGCGGACCCATGATTTGGGGAGTAGGGGTGCACACAACTGGTAGTCAACGCGTGTTTTAGAATTTTAAAATCATGGTAGTAAAAATGAACGACAACTTTTTTTTTTTCTTGATAGGGTATTCGCAAAATTTTAGCTACGAATTGATAAAAAACACTCATAAACATGCATCAACATCTTATTTGATGTATTACAAAATTAAAAGACACAATATCAAATTAATTTTCTAAATAAAGAAGAAAAAAAATTCAAACAACTACTAAAAGCTTGACCTAGAATTAAATTAGATAATGAATTCATTATGTTTAGCATAAATAGCATTCAGCTCAATTGGTTTTTTAGATGATTTGCTTACGGAGGGTTTACAGTTCAAATCCCAACAAGACCTAATTTAATTTCAATGAAAAAAAAAGGAGTAAGAAAACCAACAAATTTGTTGGTGGGAGGATTCGAACTTGCCTTATTGCCCTAAAACAAACCTGGCAATACTTAACATATCATTGATACACAAAACAAGACTACTTAAAGTTATATATACATATATTCTGAGATTATTGGGGGTGCACGTGTCCCCTTGTGCACCCCCTGGGTCCGCCACTGGGGACGACAAGAACGACATGGGTTATAGTCAGCGCCAGTGATCATATAGTTATAAGGTTTTTTTTCTTTTGACAAAGATAATTATATGGTTGAAGGAGGAAAGAATATTCAGTCTTTTTGTTAACCATTTGAAAAAAAAAATCGATTGGATAGGCCAGCCAGGCCTAATTTTGGAGTACGAGGTCGGTCAAACCCGGCCTATATGGTGGATGTTTTTTTTTAGGTCAGATTTTGGACCGTTTTTAGGAATGTGGGCTTGAGTTGTTTGATCAGCTCTAAGCTTAGTTTCTTTATTTATTTTAGGAAAATTGGCAAAAAAACCACAAGTTTCAGAAGTTTGGAAACAACCACCTTTTAAAATTATCTTTGTGAGGAACCACTTTATAAAATTAATAAGTTTTGGTAAGACCACCTAATGTCCTTTGGCCTCCACCAAACCACCCTTGACCACCCCTAGCCGCCTGAAACCACCTTATATCACCACCAACCACCCTTGAAAATTGGTTTTTTTTTTTACCCTTAATCTAACCTCACTAAATATCAATTAGTATACTAATTACATTTGGAAAAAAAAAACCTTTTACCGATTAGAGAGAAAGGTAACACGATAGTAGTAAAGTAATTGATTAATATGGGGGTGGTGTTTACAAATGTTAAAAGGATTAAGATGGGTATAATCTATTGAGTATAGTAATTAAGCTTTTAGATTTAGAAAAACAAAATTTTCTTTTTTTCGATTTTCGATGGTGGCTGGTGGTGGTACAAGGTAATTCCAGGCGGCTAGGGGTGGTCAATGGTGGTCAAGGGTGGTTTCGTGGAGGCCAAAGGATAGTAGGTGGTCTTACCAATACTTATTAATTTTATAAGGTGGTTCATCGCAAAGATAATTTTAAATGGTGATTGTTTTCAAATTTCTAAATTTAAAGGTGGTTTTTTTTGCTGATTTTCCTTTATTTTATTTACATAAGAGCAACTAATGTTGTGTGGTTATATCTTATACTATACTATATATTAAAAGTTGTGTTAGAGCAACGACTACGTTCACTGGTTTCAGTTAGGCTATCTGTCATGACACGTGACATGTCTCTTTAATTTTCACTTAAAAAAATCATTTAAAGTGTCTTTTATGGTAGAGAGTATAGATGGACATTTTATCCATAATTATATATAAAGTGACGTTTTCCATATTAAAAATTTCACAGTATCCTATAATTATATATAAGTGACGTTTTCCATATCAAAGATTTCACAATATCCCATGATTATATGCATATAAGTAACGTTTTCCATATAAAAAATTTCACAATATTTTTTAATTATAAAAAATCAATATTTAATATTAATTGAATTCATCTTTACCTTAATATTCGGTGGGAATTCGAAATCGGGACAGCCACAAACATGTTGGTTGGTTTTCTAGCCACTCGATCAACCTTGATCCACTCTAAGCTAAATTGAAACTCAAAGCAGCAGGACTCCTCGAACAAAAGAAAGCCCAAATCACGCAATTGAATGTTAACTTAAGTCGGAAAATACTGAACCGCCTCTTTGGCTACTCTATATATGTCCTTGTTTTGGACTGGACGACGACGCACGGTCACCAAATCAATTTAGTACTGTAATTTTCACAGGTAATCTTTTTGAACCCCTTCTCGGTATTACTTGTATCGTTTTCTGATCTGGGTAAATATTCATACTTATGTTTTCAACGTAAGTGATTTGTTTTCTGTAAGATGATTAGTTTTGCACAACCCTTCCAATAATCTACGAGTGGCTCTTTGATACCTTGGCTTGTATGGCCCCTCCAATCCACGAGACGGCCATGTCTTACTAGCATGGTTTATACGAAACGCCGTTGTTGCAGGACCCTCTCCTATGTGTTCGTGCGAAATCATACACTAAGGACCGGATTGGCAAATTGTAATTAGTACGTTACAGACTTACAGACATATTATTTGCGAAATTCTAGCTCATAATGTTGTATGATGATGGGTCGTAATAATTATTTGCGTAGCTTATTGTATGATCAAGTTTTAATGATTAATGAACCTCATCTCTAGGACTAGACGTTTGAAAACAAAACTTAATCAATTTGGTGGAAGTGTACGTTTTGCAGGCTGAACTAATCGACCGGTAGTAGATATGTCAGAGGATGAGCAGTCGTCATCAGAGGATGCGGACAGGGACACATACTGGCCAGTGCTAGTGGGAACACCTCTAGCACAGGTGTTCAGCGTGAAGCTTAAGCACAATGATGGTGCACAGAAACTGGAGGTCTACGGTACTGTGTCTGTAGAACATTGGATGGGCAGCTTGTATATCTACAACAAACAGCCACATGAGTCAGAGTGTGTCCACCAAGGCGGCCCTTTATCGCTGCTTGAGATGACCGATTACAGGAATGTCATCTACGCTGGTCGTGGGCTCGTTGTTTATGTGGATCTTAAAGACAAGGACGGGAATGAATTGATCAAAGGCTCACTCAATGTCCCCCATTCTGATGTTAAGTTTAGTATCCGCGATAAATGTCATGTTAAAGATGTCCAAGGGATTAAGGGTGCTGCGACAATTTATTATGGTCTGCTTAAGGTGGCTACACCTTTTGAGATATCTGCCAGAATAACTAGAAGTGAGTCTAGTGATCATCCTGTTGAAGTATATGGACGTGTTGTGGCTTGGTACGGGAAAAGGTTTAGTTACGGGGAGGACGAGGAGGCGAATGAGCATTGCCGAATTGTGGTGTTTGATAAGAAAAAGGAAGAGGCTGTCAAAGTGAGAAAGGCTAAAGCTGCTAAATCTGGTACTTGGACCTTTCTGTTTTATAATTCAAATTTGGCTGCCCCGATTTATACTCCCCTCGTCGTGCAAGCCGATTTCTGGTGTGTTTGTGCAGATGGTCATGAAGTAAGGTTTCAGGATCAATTCCAAAGGCCGCCAAATTACATTCAGACGATGATACATGAAATTAAGAGAAGTCCTGGTCGATTACAAGTCTGGGTTTCCGGTACCACTTATATAACCCCCAGATAGATCTTTGGTGAGTCGATTCTCCCATCACGTCTCAAGCTACTAGTTACGACTCTTGTAAGTTGTGACTATCAAAAGCTACGACGTGAATACTCGTTGTAACCACACAAAAACAAAAAAAAATAAAAAAAAAAGACTGCCCATCCTCTCCTGACATCATCGGTGCTGTGTAACGTGGTAAAGAAGGAGAGCAAGTAGTGTTGTTTGGTGCTAGTATACTCAAAACAAAATTAGGTACTGCGATCCTGTTAGTAGCATCCCTGGCTTTTGAGTATGCCTTTCTAAGAAATAACGTAGTCTGAACTTGCTGGTTATGTACTTGATCGCACTCTATTGCAGTTACTCTTGTTCGAGAATGACATGTATGTCAGTAACCTTTTCCCTTCAAACTTGCTTTGTTTTTCATAATTCATGTGATGTTTGATGCCAATGTGTCTGATCTCCTGTTTGTCTCAAATATGTGTGTAAGATTATCATCATGTTCTCTGATCTTAAGCCCCAACTGTCAATTGCCCCATGTCTTTCAATTGCTTCTGCTACACATTAGGTTCCTCTCTGGCGTGCATATCTGTGTACATTTGGGCATCCAGTAGCAATGTATCTCGTAATTTGTTCGTATATGTAGTATGAAACTCCCTCCATAAATAAAAACATGTTTTCAAATAAGGAGATGAGAGTTTAGAGAAAAATACAAATTGAAAAATTATGAAACGTATATCGTTGGTTTCGTATCGAATAGAAGTATGTGTGGGTTTACCCTAATACTTTTATAACCCCAAATGAATTATAGATCCTCCCATTGCGTTTGATTTTATTAGCTACTAGTTCTTGTGACTCTAGTAAGTTAGAGGTCTACAACAAAGCGCCCACTATCACTATCTAAATTTTACTACTAACACAGTTAATTTTACTACTATAATCTCAAATTTATTACTATTAAGTACTAACTCAATTTTACCACATTGTAGACCTCTAGCAATTTGACTATATGAATACTCGTAGTTTTTACATATATATGTATTATGGAGTAACTGTTTAACTAGTCTGTTGTGAATATTGTTGTTCGTTTCGTCTCTTGACCCGCTCTCTTTAATACCACAAAGGCTGGTGATACACAAATCAAAAGTCACATAATTAGGAAAGAAACATAGAATTGACTAATTCGTGATTCTAAAAAAGATTACAAATTGAGGATCAAGGTTGTCCTAACAATCAACCTGCCTGAGGGTTAACTCGAGTTCAAATCTACGACATTGGATGGCAAATTGCATATCTTCGACAAACAACCAAATGACTCGATCGGAGTGTGCCCTTTATCTCTCCTCGAGATCCTTGATTACAAGCACACTAGTTTGCATGCGCGGCGTCCGGCCTATCTATTTATTATTATTATAATCGTGGGTTGTCTATTTATATCGTTTATACTCATTTGATAAAAAGTTAAGCTTATTTTCGTAATAGTATTATTAGAAACGGTATAGATTTTTTATTTTATTTAATTGTCACACGTCATGTTCTATTTAAAATACGTACATTTCAAACCGATTTAATACATTTCAAACCGATTTAATGAGACATGTGTTAGTTGTAAATTTCTTATATACAAAATAAAAGTTAATTATACATGACTAATTTTATCGTGTACATTTAAACGGTCATCGCCGGCTATCAATATAAACTAAATAAATCTTAGCCATTAATTAACTTTAAAAAGATATTAGCCATTAAATTGAGTTAATCATGGTTAAGTCATTTTTCTCATAGTGAGGCGGTCGTGAATTCGTGATGTCCATGCCAAATTGCCAATAGATTTGACTGGTAATTTGATAATGAGGAAGAAGACGACCTTTTTTTTTCTTCTGCTTTTAACGTATGGACTAACAAACAAACAAGAACTTTCCTACGATCGACATTGGGTGGCAGTAGTCGTGGGTTAAATACTTCGCTTTTAAATGTTGACCAAACTATATGAAAAATACTTTACCCCAAAACTCTCAATAAATTAGTGAAAGACCGTCTTTTATGAGACTTTGTGTTACTTTTTTAGGTGATATTAATCTTGGGAATTGGGAGATTGATCAAAGATTGACCTTGTACGTACCCCTCCTTTAACTAAGTAGTAATAATAATAATAAAACACTAAAATTCATGCACAACAAAAGGAGTGACATGAGTTGTACTTACGCTTATTTTACAGATTCATGCACAAACATAATGTACATGTGTGACCGTATCGTCCGTATTCATAATGCAATGTGAATGGTATGGTATAAAACTTGAAGTATACAATGTTCCTATTGATTCATGCACAAATTAATCATATATGGGTGACTTTATGCATAATGCAATGGAAATGGTATAACCTAAAACTTGAAGTATACAATGTCTCTATTGATTCATGCACAAACTAAATGGACATGTGTGATTTTATTCATAATGCAATGTGAATGATATAACCTAAAACATAAAGTATACAATAACCCTAATTTGAATCAATAAAAATGGGGCAAATGTCCCTACTACACTTTTGCAACCCAAAATTACACTACTACATAAATGATGTAATGCAACACCCCAAAAACCGTTACATTAGGGCCTTATCACGTTGCATTAGGTCTAAGGCAACACTTTGGCACCGTTGCATTTGCTCACGCTGCATTAGACCTAATGCAACGTCTTTTTGGGTCTAATGCAATGGTATGTGGAGAAGTATAGCAGGCGTTGCATTAGCTCCTAAGAGCTGTTGCATTTGCATATCAAATGCAACACCACATATTGCAACGCCAAGGATACGAAGGCAATACAATTATGACCTATAGCAACGGTTCTCATATATTATAAAAAAAAAAAAAAAAAAAAAATACATATAACTTTCATTAGGCTAGGTGGGACTTGAACCCACGCTTTTGTGCAACATTACACAATGCTCTACCTTTAAACTACTAGCCTTTTATACAAAAGTGTGTATAAGTATTAAATAGCTTATAATCTCTCTTACTCGGACAAAAAAAAAAACTTATAATCTCTCTTATAGGGAAACCTCGTCAATCATAGAACCAAATCGAAACAAAGAGGTAAGACACAACAACCAGGAAAGCATTAAGCAAATCTTTGGAACATGCAGGGAATGAAAACTAAAGAGTTTATGCGACTTTGACAATCAGAATTCATGGCAAAAGAATGCCAAGACAAAAGGGGGAGGGATGGAAAACTACATAAGGTTACATATACATTGTGCGGTGCGGATGTGAAAACTAGAGAGCATATAATGTGAAGACTAAAAAATAATGACACCTTTCTGTACGAATGGATATACTGCTAAATCAATCTCATACCTCAAATGACTCAGCTGCATCAAAGTTCGGCATTTTCATGCAATATAATCTTCAAACCCTCAAGTCGGTTTCTGTTTAGCTGTTCAAGTGGACCAAATAGATGAGTTCATTCCACACCGAGGACCATTCAGCATTACAAACTACAAAGGCTTTCTCTAAGGTACCAGCAGGCCAAAAATCTACTACCTTCGATCAGCAACCTTCACGTTAGTACAATAAGGTGCACTGACTGACGCCATACAGATTGACAATTATTTGGAATGTCGAATCAATGTAATCCAAGAAGTTTAACTCTCAGAATCAGGAAGACGATGACAATACCTTTTAATATGTATAGAATACCCATCACATCTTCCAAATTAAAAAAAAAAAAAAAAAAAAAAAAAAAAAATGTAACCAAAAAACTTGCATAAATAGACTACCAAAAAGCATTGATATTCACCATGCTGCAAAAGAAAACCAAAACACCTTGGAAAATCCCAGACGTCCAGAACCATCCTCTGCTATGGGAAATTCTTGAGCAAGCACGAATCACGTCGAACCTTACAAAAATATCCTATGCCCTTTCATAACTGGTTATCCAACGACCATCCCACCTGCCCTAAAATAAAAAGTTAGTAAAAAGCGATGACTAAATTTCATTTCACTATCATTGGCCCAATATTGAGCAATCGAATCAAAAGCCACAGTGCCATAATAGGGGGCACAAGTACAATCTTTCTGATAAGTAAACATCTTATTTACACCTACTGCTGACTAGATGTTGACGTAAGAACTCATCGGATTTGCAAATTCTTACGAATTTCAAATAGTTCTCTCCGTGACAACATATTGTAAAATGGGAGAATGTGGACTTCTTCTAGATTGCAAATTCCTACAAAATGGAGAAAGTTACTTCGCACTCCTCCCGTGGTATGTGGCTTCTTTCACCCACAAACAACCTTTTTTAATTACCATGACTTTGAAAATGGAATCTATTCCTCATGACATGAAAAACATTGGGAAAATTCATGGGAATTGTCACTTCCCAAGTGACACAAATGAAATGATAGACACTTCCAAATTAAAACAAGTTCCAAAAATGCTGATAAGAGTCGGGATAAAATACGAAGGTTCAGTTGATCTCATCTTAGAAGCTACAAAGGTTTAGAGAGCTTGCATTTCAGCGAGGATAAAATACATGGACACCTGACTCTGAACATAAAAGTGGAGCTAAAATTTGTGGCAAACGTGCATCATATTAACATATTTATTCGTGTTTTAATCCTTCAAAAAGCATAACATTAAAATTTATTTACGTACTTTGGTTCCCTACTATGGAAAACTGAATAAGGAACAGAACATGAAATTGTATTTTAAGGTGACAGGAATATGTGTTAACAATAAACTTAAAACCAAAAAAAAACTACTCATAATTCATTGAGGCATGAGTCAAAACATGAAGGTTATACTATCGATCACTGATCACACTCATTTAAAATGCATAAAATGAAATTTCAAGTGTTTAGTGTCTGACACCCAAGCTACCTACGAAGCAGGCCTCAATGAAATCCCTCAAATATTAAATTGGTGATCTCTAGTGATGCAACACATAATGCCTCCGAAGTCCTGCATTATGGTTAATGCACAGGCCTTAAGAAATAGGGAGCAACACAATCAGGGAAGGAGTGAAATAAAACTTCAAATTTGTGTTGCCAGAAACCACAGACAAGTGAATCATAATTGATTTATCTAGATGATCCACCATACTCTAGCACAATACTATTGGAAAATCCACCATACTCTAGCATAATACTACTGAAAAATCGAATATGAACTACCCATACAGTAAGAAAAAAGCAACAACATACATTATAATAAAATTATAAGTCTAACTTCAAAACAATTAAGCAAATTTTTTAGAGGATCAGTAACAGGTTCAGGAAGATGAAGATTCTGCAACTTTGAGAAGAAGAACAGAAGCAGGCGGAGTCTTAAAAAAGAACGTAAAGCTATTATCCTGAAACAATCCATCCAATTGAATCAGTACAAAATTGAAGAGAAACAAAAGTTGAAGAAGAGTGAAAGAGAAGACTGACATCATATATAGACTGTCATTTCAACAGGGATGACGAAATTGGGCATGTCAGCGGTTCTAGCATTGTAATCCTTGCAGAATGCAGAAGGCCATGATATTGACACCCTTAGTAGCTTCTAGCGCAAGCTCAATAACCCCAATCACTGTGTAAATGAATTCATTCAATTATTAAACCGCAGTAAAATTATAAGTCTAACACAGCAATTCGTCGGAGACCCAAATAAACGACACCTAAGTCAACAATAATACCCCCTCGCCCAGACGCTATTGTGCCCCCTTCTCCTATTGACTTAGACGCACGACCTAATCCTTGCCCCCAATCGCCGATTCGTTAATTCGAACCCCCCATCCCTAATCAAAACCCTAATTTCAAGAATGGAAAAAATTAACCAAAAGTTGCGAATTCGGGAAGAATGAACTATGATTTTTCTAAATCATAAAACCTATATATTTCAATTAACCATCTAATTAGAAACAATTATTCGATTAATTCAATCAATCAGAAGAAATCTCTACAAAAGAGGGCATAAACCTACCTTTGTGCAAAAAGATACACGCTTCTGGCAGCGTTTGTGGTGATGGTGGGAAAGAATCAGTAATTGAGGCGGCGGGGATGCTGGCGGGACGAATCATAATCATTACCATCATATCAAATTCTATCACTACCACCGTATCAAACCCAGAAAAACGACCTATGTTTTCCCTAATGAAAACAGAAAATGGCCTAATTTTTCCCTAATAAACCCAGAAAAACGACCCACAAAAAACCTAATTAATTCCAGAAAAGAACTAACAAACGAATAACAAACAAATAGAACGAAAGAATTGTTAGAAAAGTTAATCTAGAAAAATCTAGATTAGTATCAAATGTCCAAGAATTATGTAGTAATTGGAAAGTAAGTCAATCTCCTAGAAAATTCAAGAATTGTGTATGGTATGTCGGTCAAGTGTGATAGCCGACATATGAGCTCTTATAAATAGAGAGATGATGTATCACAATGTAATCAATCAACAATTCAAGAAAAAAAAAAGTAATGAAAATTTAAGAAATCAAATATTACAAAAATGTAATCTCAAATTTTCAACAAGAATAACAATATCTGGGTAAGAATAACAAGCAAATATAACGAATTCAGAACGAAAAATAAGCAAAACAAATACTCCCTCCGTTTCTTTTGTTTCTTTACGTTTCGTTTGAATTCCTCTCACATATTCAAACGAAACGTAAAGAAACAAAAGAAACGGAGGGAGTACTTACACAAAAATTTAAGAACGAATTCGCCGAATAATTGAAAATTCTGGGTAAACTAATTTTCCCCCAAATCAGTTTAGGTCATTTCTGGGTAAGAAAATTTCGCCCAAATCAATTTAGGTAATTTCTAGGTTGAGCGTGTTGTTAATTTCAGGTGAGAAGTGGATTTGAGAGTGGCGAGAGGTGAGTGTTCGCTGATTTCAGGCGAGGGAGGCGACAGATAAGTATTCGAGAAGTTTCTCCAGAAAATTTTGGAGGGTAAGTGGCCAAAAATGGGTTTCGTGCGCCAAGAACAAATATTAAGCGTGCTCTATTTCTTTTCTTTTCATTTGTGAACTTTTGGTTTAAATATATGATTATACAAGTAATTCAAACCAAAACGTTAACAAATGAAAGATACGAAGAGTAAATACTCTAGATAGTGTATTTCATGGTGTGACATGGGGGCAAAGCCAAATACTCCACGTCTTGGTAAAGTCATGTGGTCAAATAAATTAGAAAGACGAGGATTCAAGTTTCGGATGAGCTTGTGAAAATTCAAGTTCACGCTATCCTTCTCATGTGCACCTTTATCGCCAATGGTGCATCTAGGAAATGAGTTTTCTGCGCTCTAGGCTTCATAGACCGTCTATTCTTATCTCACATCTCATTATAATTATACCATATCGAAACGATTGGATATCCGACTCATGACATTACCGAACTTGGACACAAACACACTTACCGTCTGTTCCGACTTCACCCTAGCCCGCCTAAGCCAGGCTGGGACAACATAATTGACACAAGATAATTGTCAAGATTTCAAGGGATGCTGCTGAGTACAGAATACCGATCATATACTTCAGATACAAAATTTGAACGAGATACATTACTACTGGATGCCCAAATGTACACAAACTATCAGATTACTTGAAAGGAAAATGTACGCCAAAGCGGGAACCTAATGTTGAACAGAAGCAATTCAACGAAATGGGGCAAATGTACTCACATATTTGAGACAAACAGAAGATCAGACACGAAAAAAAAGGTCTCCAGAAACGAGCAGATCAGCAATTGCTCATTAAGATGTCCCGAAAAGTATAGACATTGCAGAGCCACACATTGCCATCAAACATCACATGAGTTACGAAAAACAAAGCAAGTTTGAAGGGAAAAGCTTACTGACATATCATTCTCGAACAAGAGTAACTACAATAGAGTGCGATCAAGTACATACCCAGCAAGTTCAGACTACGCTATTTCTTATAAAGACATACTCAAAAGCCAGAGATGCTACCAACAGGATCACAGTACCTAATTTTGTTTATAGTATAAAAGACACCAGCACTGTCATTTCTAGAGTTTTAGAAATGAACTACAGCGATAAGGGCATTTCTTCACTTAGCCATCGCTTGCTCCTGCTGCTGCTGGTAGTTAACTGGCCTCCTGAACAGCATGATGTGTGGCTCTGGACGGTGGATTGCGTAGTGCACCCATCCACGGCTCTGCTGAACTCCAATTGCCCTCCATTCATTCTGAAATGCACAAATCAAACAATCATCAAACAGGATTTCATGCGATAACCATAGTCTTACATCACAGCCTTTTCGTATTCTTCACAAAGTTTACACAGCATTCCATTTACAACCACCAAACAGGAGTACAGGACTCGAGGAAAGTCAGAACCGTCCATAGAAACAAAAAGCTGATATCTATAGACTATAAACATTTACAAGTTTACTGATCAATCAACACCATTAACCTCACAAAACAAATTCAACTTTTATCTTCACTGGATAATTTACCAACAAACCAAGTGCTTACCAACCACATTCGAGGAAACTCATCACCATCCATAGAAACAAAACCCGATATCTCCACATTCGAGTCTAGACATTTACAGTTTCATGATCAATCACCAGTTCACCACTATTGACCTTACAAAACAAATTCAAAGTTAATATTCGTTGTATAAATCACCGATTAACCATGTTACTAATTCCCAACCACATTCGAGGAAACTCAGAACCATCCATAGAAACAAAAGCCGACATCTCTAGACATAACATTTCCCCATTTTGCTGATCACTTAAGTCACTGACCTAACAAAATGAATTCAAATTCTATCAAATTCCGAACTCCAAAACACTCGAAAACCTATGAATTAGTCGAATACAACTCTCCAAACGCCGACATATCAAAAGAAGCACGTTTCAGCCCTAATACAACCAGTGACATCCTCACAAACAAAATCGAGCTCCACGAAAAACCGAAAACAATCATCGGAACATAAATTGGTCACAAAATCCACACAACAACAACAACAACAACAACAACAGCAAACCTGACAATTCATTCAAATGACAAACGAAAATCAAAACCCTAATTCAACAAATAATTCCCCAAATTCATCAAAACAAAATTACGAAAATTCTGAAATAAATTAGGTCAACGAAACAAACCTCAGAGAGTAGGCGATTCTTTGGGAGAAGTTTAGCGACTTCTGGAGGAAGCACAACATGCCTGCAAAACAAAAATCCCCAAATTGATCAAAATTAATAAAAAAAAAAAAAACCTAGAAAATGAATAAAATTAAATCACGGAAAAGAAAAGGGATAAAATTAACTAATAAGAAAATTACCTGTACTCGAAAGTATCATCGAAGTATTTCTCAGAGTATTGGATCTGACCCATTTTTTTCTTCTTCTTGTGAAAATTAATCTGCAGATTATACACCGAAACAAATCAGAAAGAAAAAAAAAAAAGCGAGAATTATTAAGAAGTGATTAAATTGGGGGGGGGGGGAATGGAGGAGAGAGAAAATGAGAAAAAGTACCGATGAGAGAGAGAGAGTGAGAAAGCGGAGGAGGTCTGGAGGAGCGGGGGATTGTGTGTGTAAGTGGAGGTTTTGTTTGTTTATGAAATGAAATGCTGAAGAAAATAATACTAGTAATGATTTGGTTTTGTAGGTGTGTGACTGTGTGTGGTGGTTTTTATTTTTTATTTTTAATTTTGTTTTTTTTTTGAAATTTGAAATTTGAATGGTGAAAATACCCCGCCAATGAGTAATGGGTAGTGTGAAGGTGAAGCCTGATGGTTGTGTTGGGTTTTGTTACCGTTGGATTTTCAAGTTTTGATTATGATGGGATTGATGATCAAGTGAAGTTGTGGGTTGATGTAGGCGGGCTTGAGAGTGGAGAAATGGTGTGTTGCTGGTTAATTTAGGATTTTCAAAACTGTAATTAAGACATGTTGTTTTAGCTCGCCAAATCCCGCATCTCTCTGAAAGGGGTTCCGACAATTTTTATTATGATAAATTTTTGCAAGAAATAAAGCCCAGGAGGGGGGGGGGAGGGGAGCCTTTTTATCCCTTCTTTGGGTCAACCTGGAAAATGAGTTGAACTTTTATAATTATGTATTTAGACGAATTATAGGTACCTACACCCCAGGCAGTTACCTTTCCAACTGGAACATTTGTTGGGGTTTATTATAATGTCTCGTCCTGACGAGCCCCCTTCTCCTCGGTTAAAAGCAATAGGACAAAAAGTATGTGAGTATTGTCTCACAAAACTGAGAATCTTGGGGAGTAGTAGGCAGGAGAATTTATTTGTGTGATCTATTCCCTCGGATTTGACTAGCTTGGGGCTTTTTTTTTTTTTTTTTTGTGTGTGTGTGTGTGTATTCTCTCATTTGTTTTCATTGGTGGGAATACAGTACTAGCGTTGATGTGATTATCGATTGTCAATTTGAACTTTGAAGTCTACAAGACTCATACTTTGGTTGCAGCAATAACCGACGTAGATAAATGTTACACTTGCAATGAACTCGTATGTTACGTCTAACAAAAGTCAACAAATTAAGGTAATATGGCCAGGAGGGTGGTCTTTGTCATGCCCACTCTCCAGTTTTAAACTTAATAAAACCAGAACATAAAAGTTGCGACTTTTCTTTTTTCGGATAGGGTCATTAGTCATGTAGTGACCTCAATTAGTGAGGGTGTAAAACCATGTCAAAGTATAAGTATATCATGTAACAGATGATCAATCAAAAGACGCATAAAGGTGATGATCCACCACTTAGGTTCAACATGCACATTTAACAAAAAGTCACCAATGCTTGACTGCAACTTTTACGATTTGGCTCAATAAAATGTACACATTTCTTGCAACTTCACTACAACCTCTACAAAAATCACTGTGACTTTCTCTCCAAAGTCGCAAGCCACAAAAAATTAAGGTAAATGATGAACACTGTCATCTTTTAAGTCTCCGAACTCTGCAGAACTGTCAAAAACTTTCAGTCCCTCAAGTACTCCCTGTTCACTATCTGTATGTCGTTTTCTTTTGTTTATATACGGAGTATACTGTTGAGCTGAGGTGAAGCAAAGGCAAGATTGCGTTCTTTTACGAGCGTCCTTGAAAGCTGTCAGCTTGAGGGCTCGACAACCTCCTTACGCAGCATTGAAGTTCCATCAAAGATTAGGAGAGGATGGGCAGTCCTTAGCTCATTCAACTGTCAAATAGGAATTGATAACTTAATAAGCATTGTTAAGTACAGGGGTCAGTAAGAATGTATATAGAGAAAGCTTCTAGTCACCAACCTTCTCCTTTTGAATTTCATTGAACCCGAATCTGTTTGTCCACAGTGATCTTGTTTCCTCAGCCGAGGGCAGCAGAATGTTCTTTACACCGAGATCTTTGAGAAATCTCTCCAGACAAACATAGAGACACTGGAAATAACCCTGCATAATTCGACAAAATTGAACCATGAAGGAAACAACTAGAAGAAGAAATGAAGAATCGGCAAACAACAGGCACAACCCTGAATTTCTGATAAAGACATTGAATTCTCAAGCATATGGTTACCTTTCCTTCAGAGCCCCTGCTAGTTGCGACTAAAGGAATCTCTGCTACCTCCTTAGAAAACACACGAAACACACCAGCCGAGACAATGGTTGAGCTGCAGATCAAGGTAAACATCAGAACTCCGAATTTGCTGGATTATAAGCGAAAATTAAAAGAGCACAGAAATCTCACTTGACACTAAGCACTGCACAATACATGCCTCCAAATTCTGTTTCCTTGACATTCCTCCTGTAAATGAGATGGGAGTTGATTAAATCACTCACCTGTGTTGTTTTCTAAGAGAGGGAAATAAAGAAACAAAAGAAAGACTCACCCATACACAATGTGAGGGATAAGATCTTGCTTGTTCGGGCCATACAAAATAGGATCGAATTGTTCCTATACCAAAAAAAAAAAAAAAAAATGTTTAGGGCACAGACAAAGCAACAAGGTACAATCCTTGTCATGGAATTACTGTATTAAGCGAGCAAAAACAGGAGGTCATGGTGAAATGGAAGTATGGAACTAAGTAGCTAGACCAAAATTGTGGTTTCTGACAGAAGAGGACAGGAAACGTTTCCTGACTTAAAGCAGCAGAGCGATAAGAGCAACTGCTAATATATGAGCCCTCGAAATCTGGTACTACATGGTAAGGACTTTAGGAAAGTATCATAACCATCACATCTGAATTTCCACGAATAACATATCATCTGCATTCGTATGTAGTTGTCATAGCAGCAAAGGAGAGAGGGAGAGAGAAAAGAGCCTAACACAGGAGAAGTCGAGAAAACTTACATGGAAGACAGAAACAGCCTTCGAAAGCAGAGGTTGTGTCTCATCAAGAGGGGACTTTCTCCCATGCAAGACCCTCCATCTTATATCAAGATCACCCCCATTGGACTCTTCCTCAGTGAGCTTTTTCTTTACAACCTGAACAAGATCATCTGGCAGCATTTGGTCACCCTGCATTAACAACTCTTTAAGCGCGAAATTGATCCTTTCACAGTCATCAGTACAGAACCAATCCCCTTCAGGCAGCTCCTGCAATTAGAATATAGTAAGAATATAGTAACAAATTTCTTTAGTGACAAGATCACAAGCAGCAGCAGAACTAATAACATTTGGGACTGCAACCACTACAACAGAGAAAGGGCATAATGTAAACCTGTAAGTCCTGCATTTTGTTCTCCCTCATACAGCCCACGTGATATTCTTTCTCACACTGAAACACAAATTACATCCAAGTAATTCATCTACATATTAACTGAAAATGGTTAAGAATTACCAAGGAGAAAATTAGTAAAATACCTGGTCGCAGATAATGACAGTTCGCGGCCCAAATCCTGCTTTAACAAAGTCTTGGATTCTGCCCATGACAACACAATTATTTTCTTGCTAAGATTTCATCATTTAATTGTATAGCACACATATGTAAGCAAAACTACAGTGAATAGTGAAACATGCTAACTTCAGTTCTCACATCAGGTTAAGAATATAAAGATGCAAGCATCGACTGAGCTAATGTAAACAATTCAACTGCATCTGCAGGTCAAAGTTCTGGAAGCATGGATGGAACTCATGTAACATCTAGCGAAAACATCAGAACCAGAGCTCATTGAAGGTATTACCTGCATAATGCACAACCACCATTTTGATTGTCGAGGATCTTCACAATTCGAATGCACCGATTGGTGATCTGCTCCATGGGATCAACTCCAGGAATTCGACCAGCAGCAATAGCATTAGGATTCATCTCAGCACATCTTTCCACTTGATGATTCTCGTCACACAATTTACAGTACCATTTACCCTCCGGGATGCTTGGTAGTGAAACACAGTCTGTATTTTTATGGAAACATAAAAGCACCAAATGGTGAAAAAAAAAAAAAAAAAAAAAAAAAAAACAAATTCCTGAAGGGTAAAAAAAAAAAAAGAAAAAAAAAAGAGGATAGTAAGAGGCTAAGGCGCAGCAGCAGCACAAGTTCACAACTTGAAAGATTTTACTGACAATGGACACCCATTATCACAAAGACAGGAAAAGGAGAGAGGTTCAACTGTGCAACATGAACCAGAACTGACTAGCCTTTAGTAAGTACTGATCATGACAAATCAAACATGAATGTTGATCTTAAGAGTTCTTAGCCTAACATGCATATGTCTTGTGTAAAAGATGCGGCTACACTTGAACAGCCTTTTTTACTAACATTTCGTATACCTGATCACTGATCTATCTCGACAATATTTTAACCTTGCATCTTACTAATTACAACCATTCATTATAGCATTAACAGCCTGATTGATTAACAATATGACACTCAGTAAGAAGCCACCCAACTATTAAAAGCCAACACCAATGTAGAAAACATGCTCACCTAAATGGAACACCCTTGGGCAGCCATCACAGCATAGTAGTTCCCCACGACATTGGCAGATATTACAAAGTTCATCATTGTCATCCGTTGAAACCCCACGTTCTTGTGATATTTTTACTGAAATTTCATGGAGGGACATGCCATTTGATGTGTATATTCGAAGGTAGCTGTAAACAACGCATAATAAGAAAAGTTAATTTGAGACTTGACAATGCCAATAAGCTTGGGCCAAGTAGCACAATGTTGTACAACATATTTAGCTCCCTCTTGAGGGACATACTGTTGTTTGATCTAATAAACATCACAATACTAAAACACCAATGGAGCTAATACCTTGTACCGTAAACTAGTGAGATCAGTATTGTATCTTCGAAATGAAACAATTGCAAAGACTCCAAATAGTAAGGAGAATTATAATTCATGAAACCAGACATTTTCAATGAGGCACAGATGAAACTTTACTCTCAAAGAAGTAAAATATGCCATTAGTCATTACTGTTCCCACTCTATTTCCCCTTTAACAAAAAAAAAGTACAGCTCCCACAACCAGCAGCACATACAGTATAATACAAGAAAGCTACCAAATCGACTCAAGAATATACAGCTAAACTCAACTCGTCAGCGAATAGAGCTATGTTATATACAACTTCAGCAAACACATGAACTCTCCAATAGAACATCTTTCAGTATATGTCTGACAGGGGACAATAGCAAATATCATAGGTCCAGGACACAACAATAAAAGAATATAGTGGTCATAGTACTCACGGCTTTCTGCGAGATGCATATCCAGCATGAGACTCGAATGTTGAAGCACTGACCTGCTCATTAATGTCGAGAGAATATAAGTACAGAAAATTATATATATCCATGTACTAAAATCACAAACCAGAAGGGAAAAATTACCACTGCATTGCAACATCCACAGCAGATGCCTGAACCTTTCTTATAGCCAGAGAGATGCTTCTGCACAGTAAGATAAATTAACTCAGCAAACCTTCATACATATGAAACCGCTATTATTTACGAGTAATCCAATCATCAGGATTTTTCTACCATACCTTTCCATTGACATAGTACCCTAATTCTGTTCCATCAAGCAAAACATCATCCTCAAAAACTAACTTATGCAATCTCAGATCTCTGGCAGAAAGAAAGCAACAACAGATGACAAAAGGGATATAAGATTAACCATTACACATTGAAGAAACAGGAAAAGGGCAAAAGGAAAGAAAAATAACAGTCAACACGCACTTTCGCGTAATTTTCCCCTGACTCTTAGATGATGATGATGAAGTAGCTTTTGGAGCAATGTTACATGTTCTTTGCAGAGAATCACGTTGAACAGACCTGGATGAGAATTCAAAACATCACTGAATTCAGTACCAGAATACGTCATCACTGAATTTGCAACACTGGAGAAATCTTTCTCAACACGCACTAACATTCCTTCGTAAATTAAAGTTTAATTTTACAGTCCAAACTCCCAAAGACAGTAAATTAAGACAAGTTATCCAGAGGAGCAGGACATCTTGAAACTTAAGCTAGCAAACAACGATTTTGACCTTCACAACCATTCATGAGAACTTGATGGCCGTGTAGCTGAATAGTTCAAATGTTCAACAGACCAAAGATCAAGACACCACTTTTTTTTTACCATGCTGTGAATCTAGGTAAAGTAAGATCAGTTTACGAAACCCTAATTCCAACAGTTGATAAAACGTCAATCACAAGGAATGCTTCCATGTTACACACCTGTCAATACTTTCACTAGGAATAATAGCCTGTTTAGGAGTTGTCTGGGGCACACTCGATTCACGTTGAACAGACCTGGATGAGAATTCAAAACATCACTGAATTCAGTACCAGAATACATATAAACAAGAGAAATACGGAAGGAAAGAAAATTTGCAACACTTGAAAAACCTTTCTTATCATTCACTAACATTCCTTCCCAAAGTTTTACAGTCCAAACTCCAAAGACAGTAAATTAAGACAGATCATCCGGAGGAGCAGGACATATTTAAGCTAGCAGACAACGATTTTGACCTTCACAACCATTCATGAGAACTTGATGTATGGCCGTGTAGCTGAATAGTTCTAATGTTCAACAGACCAAAGATCAAGACACCACTTTTTTTTTAACCATACTGTGAATTTATGTAAAGTAAGAGTGTAAGACCAGTTTACGAAACCCTAATTTCAACAGTTAATAAAACGTCATTCACAAGGAAATGCTTCCATGTTACACACCTGTCAATACTTTCACTAGGAATAATAGCCTGTTTAGGAGTCGTCTGGGGCACACTCGATTCATAGCATGAATCACAAAGCAGTGTCCTTCTCCAAGTAGCAGTTTCAGAAATCGACCCTGATAAGAGGAAAACTAAGTCCAAATGCTCAACCATTTTTTACAGAATCATCTAGCAACTGAAAACTAGCTAGATAAGAACACAAAAAAAAATCAACCTGTGCAACTACGGCAATATGCGGATTCCTCCTTCTTAGGCGAAGAACCGGTTAATTTACGGATAACTGCCTCAACAGAATCCGGCTCCGCAGATTTGCACGCATTCAACACGTCTCGAATCGACTTCCCGTTTTCTAGATGTATGTAATCAGCTGGACGTTTATTACCACTACCAGCATGCAACTCGAAAATAGCAGGAACAACAATCTGCATGCGTGATTAAGTCAACCCCATCAAGAAATATAGATGACAAATTCGAATGTACGTACATTTATTGTGCCTTAACAACAACAAAACAGAGAAAAAAAAACACAGCTATTAACCTTAGTCCTATATTATAGTGGGGTTGATAAACATGAATCGTCGTTTCAAATTGCTACGTAACGTAGGGTCCTATAACAAAGCAGAGTACGGACCACCACCATAGAGAGTCTGCTGACCAATCAAATCATAGTATAACGATGTCTTTTGATGTTAATTACATTGTTAATAAGAACCAAGCTGGGCCATAGCATAGCACCTTGGCGATGGGTCCAATTTTACGGACATTGGATATTTTTAGTCCAATCTTGCCAATCATTTTTCTTCAGACACAAAATCACACAATCATTTCTCATCAGACACAACACAAATTAGTAGACAATCATTTCATACAAATCCGCAAGGACCACAACTTAGAGTCTGTGATTTCTGTTGTCATAAAAAAACATAAAACATTTCCGACTATACAAATGCAACAAATGATTAAAACACGAGTCAATAACAAATCTCGATAACATCAAAACACCATATACTAAGGTAAGGATAATGATAACGCAACAAATCGAGACACGAAACACAAGATCCAAGAGACTTACTTGGACACCCTTGCATTTGTCACAGAAGCACAAAATACCAGTTCCTTTTATTACTCCAGCTAGCTTACGTGGTTCTCCACTCTGTACACAAACCAAATTTTATTTTTCCCAAAAAAAAAAAAATCAATTAAAAAATCCAACCAATCCTTCGAAAAATATCATATTCTTATTTGTAACGGCCTTCGATTAGACGGTTAAACAATAAGATCGTAAACACCATTCTCAATTCCCAATTCCCAAATCCTCGTATCTAATCATGAGACCGTCTTATCCAAGACCTTTCGATTAAAAAAGGTCACGAAACAAAAATCGATTTTGATTTTTAAAAGTTTCGATTTTCATTTATTTTTATTTATACCTTAATTCCACGAATATACGAAACATTCAACCCTTCCAAAATCCCTGTCTCAAGCAACTCCTTCATCCTAGTAGGCACACCATTCTCCTTTCCCTCCACCTTCACCTTCCTTATATCACAGCCAGTCAATTTAAAATCATCAACAACACCATCACCGTCACGGTCACAGTCAGTCACTCTAACATTCCCATTCTCTTTCTTCCTCCTCACTCTACTTCTACTCTCCACCACCACTCCCTCAATTTCACTCGTCAAGTCCACCACAACACTCTTGGCCTGCTCCTCCACGTCACTCTCCCCCACCAACAGCTTCCTCTTCACGCTTGAGTCTGACCCGGTGACTCCCTTCCTGACTCGGAGCCGACTCATTGACCCGGATAACTCGCACTGTGACTTCATCGCGAATTCGAACTCCCTCTTCAACCCTGGCCTCACCTTCGACAACACCACGTACTCCTCATTTTCAGTCGCCATTAAAATTAAATCAATTTCAAAATCAAACCACAAATTGGGGAAAATTGGGGGAAATCGTTACTCAATTGATGAAATTGAAAACCCTAGGAGAGAGATTGAGTAAGATTTTAGAGCAAAAAGATCGAATTTCTGACAGGAAGATTTTTCTTACTAGTAGTAGTAAGCAAGGTTTTTGGTCATTTTTTTGTGTGATTTTTGCAAGTATTTATAGCCTATTTTCTGGATTTCCTTTTCTACCCTTGAGAATTGGGAGATGAGAAGCAGGGTACATGTGAAAAAAGTATTGTTTTGTGAAGGAGAATTTGGTAATTTAATGGCAATTAATGGAGGTTTTAGGGGGTTTTTAGTGTTTTTGGGTAGAATTTTGAAACGCCTTGAATATTGGCCGCGCACGAGATTGGGCCAATAGGAGGTAGAAGAAAAAAGATGAGTTTTTTATCTGCACCTAATTTTTTATTTATTTGAGCAAAAAAAAGAAAATGGTGTTATGGAATTTATGAGTTTGTGATGTATATAATCAAAAGCTATCACTCATTTTGTAGACCTTAAATAAGTGATTAAATGTTTGATTTGTACTAATTTGTTATAATTTGTTCGAATCATGTTTTTATAGGAAGTGAGGATACGCGATATTCAGATACATTTTCAGGTCTGTGAAATTATGGAAGCAGATCAATATTTATTTTTGAGCATTTTGAAAAAAGTATGTTAATTAAATTGTTGCATTGGATATAGGCCGGAAAAAGAAATATGGCTTCCCTTTCTTTAAGTGTTAACAAAAAATCATAACTGGGTTTGTTTTTTTTTTTATTATTATTATTTATTATAGTAAATGATTTATTATTATTATTATTATTTATTATAGTAAATGATTTATTATTATTATTATTATTTATTATAGTTAAATGATTTATTATTATTATTATTTATTATTGCTTCCTCCAATTCCTTATTTTTATTTTGTGTGTGTTCTTTTTTTTTTTAAGTCTTTGTTAAGGTGGTTTAAAAATTATAAATAAAATTTTAATATAAGTAATATTAGGAGTGGTATTGCATAGTGATGCTTCTAACAAAGCTAAAAAGTACAAATGGTGGCATAAAGTTTTTGAGTTTGTGATCTAATTAATCATAACCTATCACTCATTTGGGAGTTCTTAAATATGTGATTAGAGGTTTGATTTGCACTTTGTTCTTTTTTTTCGAAACATTTTTTATAGGAAGAGATGATACGCGATATTCTTTTCAGGTCGGTAAAATTATGGAAACAGATCAATAATGATTTTTGAGCATTTTGAAAAAATACGTTACCTAAGTTGTTGCATAGGATATATGCCCGAAAAAAAAATCGTGCCCCCCTTTCTTTAAGTGTCAACAAAAAATCATAACTCGGTTTGTTTTTTTTTTTAAATATTTTTTTATTTTGTGTATGATATACTTTTAAATGTCTTTTGTTAAAGTGGTTTAAAAATTATAAATGAAATATTAATATAAGTAATATTAGGAGTAGTACGCTTCCTTTTTTTATAAAAAAAAAAAAAAAAAAAAAAAGTAATATTAGGAGTAGTTTTGCATAGTGGTGCTTCTAAGCTAAAAAGTACAAATGGTGGCATTAATTTTTTGACTTTGTAACCTTAAATAAGTGATTAATGGTTTGATTTGTATTTTTTTCTTTTTTGTTCAAATTATGTTTTTTATCAGAAGTGATGATACACGATATTCAGATACATTTTCAGGTCGGTAAAATTATGGAAACATATCAATAATGATTTTTGAGCAATTTGAAAAAATGCGTTACCTAATTTGTTACATCGGATACAAGCTTGAGAAAAGAAATTTTGCTCCCCTTTCTTAAAGTGTCAACAAAAAATCATTACTTGTTTGTTTTTCATTTTTATTATTGCTTCCTCCATTTTATTTTTTTTTTTGGCTTTTGATGTATTTTTTAATTTCTTTAATTTGTCAAAGGTATTAGCATAGTGATACTTCTAAAAAGCTGATAAGTACAATAGTTTTAGATAAAAAAGACTTTTCTTCGGATGGTCTAATACTAAAAATAGTCAATATAATCCAATTAAGAGGTCTACATGACTTTAAGAATAGGAACTTTCACGATCCAAAAATTAATCTCGCAAAAACATGAAGTAGTTTTATTCTTTCCCATTTTCTCTTTCTTGATATTTTGATGGGTTAAAATTAATAGACTTCAAAAACACAATTTCAATTGGAATTAAGTAATCTCATATTTACTTCTACCTACCTTTTAAGAAGACTAGGGTAATGTCTTCTTCATAGTTGGTTTCATACACTTCTTATAGACAGTCTTCAGACTCACATGATGAGGTTTGTTTAGAGAAGAAGTGAGTTTTGTGTGATTTGTACAAAAAAACTAAACGTGCAAAATGAGACCATATTAGCATTCACACAAACAGGGCGTACTGAAACTTAAAACGCTTACATACTGTGTCGTTATTACCACTATATTTAATAGGTATATATGACGTTTCTCGTGGAAAAGATGTACTAAAAGTTGAAATTCAATGCTACATTTAGTGTACTTTGCCATACTTTCTTCCTCTATGTTTTTCATGTAGTATATGTTAGACTTTTACTTATTAAGTTCTTTAGATATTAAGAAAGTGCATTTTAACCATTTTCGTGACTTCAAATCAGTGAAAGTGGTAATATGTGGATTCAAGTTGACTAGGCCTTTCAAAGCTGGCCCGGCCCATACTCTTGCTAGTGTTTTCCGCAGGCCGTTACATGTAATCCGGGTCAGTTTGATCCGATTTCGCTCTCTATTCTTTTTTTTTTTTTTTTTTTTTTTTTTTTTTTTTTGAAATAAAACGGAATTTCATTAATATAGTTGCCAAAAGGCACTTACATCAAGAATTGTAACGATACAAATATCATCAAAAAGATCTAATTGACACAATCCTTCGCTAATTAACAAAAATGATCTCTCGCACGTCGACATCTTTGTGTCTTTCATTGGCAGTAGAGATCTATGACAATTGACGTAGTTAACAATATTTGATGCTGGATTCATTGAGGATTACCGATCTGGGAACAACTTCCGTCTTGGACAAATAGGGAAAAACACCACTGATCAAGAGATCAAACCTCACGAAGGAGCCAATAAGACCTCACAACGGAGTCAACAAAACCTCACAAAGGAGCCCAAAAGGGTTTCACAATGGAGTCAAATTACCTCACAAAGGAGTCGCAAGAATCTCACAATGGAGCCAAAAAAAACCTCACAAAGGAGTCACAAAGTGCCTCACAATGGAGCCAAAAAAAGACGGAATGAAATCAATCAATGGTGAAAATTTTATTCTGCAAAACTAAAATAAAACTTATCTATCTAGTTCTACTAAAAAAGAAGCCACTAGGACACGTGGCATCCAATGGCTACACATTTTCCCGCTAAAATTTTTGTTCCTAATAACATGGTTTTTAATAATTTTGTTCCTATTAATTTGCTGCAAATTCTAACAACTCTAAGTTAATAATGAAAAATCAGCTAATAGGTAGGGCCTTCTATTAACAAAAAAAAAACTTTAATATGTTCCTAATAATTTTCTACGCTAAATTTATGAGACCATTTCAACCAAATATATATACGGAGTATATCTCAAAATTTTGCTCTTCTTTATCTACTTTACAATCAAAATTTGTCCTCTTACTCGCTGATGTAGTGATTAACCATTTCAATGGCTAAAGACTCGCTCAAATATAGGTAACTAAAGGTCACTATTCTTTTCTTTTTGTGTTCTTATTTATTTGTGTAATCTTCTAATGCAAATTTCATCTCTATTTCTAAGTCATGGGATTGTAAAGTCACTGAAATTTTGAGTTGGTAAATAAATTTGCCATAATACAAATGTTCCCTTACTAATATTCATACTTAGAGATACATTCACGCACACACACTTTGATGAGATTGCATTTTATCAAGTGCAAATTAAAGTCGTACGTATACATGATAGCTAAACTATTCAGTTTTTTTTTTTTTTTAAGAAGTCCTTGATATCTTGAGACGGGAAATAGATTCAGGTATATAACTACGTTTCGAACGCCAACAATATAAATCCGTTTTACCAAGACAAAGTTAAGCTAGACGTGTTGCCGCACGTTACGATATTAAAACTTTTGGCTACACATTTCCGTGCATAGCACGGGTATTATACTAGTAAATCAATAATACGATAACTAGGGGCTTACCAACGGGTAAAGGATCCGATGGCAGCCCCAAACTAATCAAAGAGGAGAAAGGCCGAGAGGAGGAATTTTTGAGAGAGAGGCTAGAGAGGCTAGGGTTTTTTTTAGTAGTATAAACAAAAATTACATAAATTTAATTTGTGACTATTCTTAGCCATTTTTGAGCTTTTTTCTTTTCACTTTCTTTTAATTTTTTTTTTTTTTGGAGCAAAGTTTTAAGTGACTTGGTGTTATTTCCACAATATTTATTTTTCCCGAGCAAAAAAATAGTATTATTTTCAAGTTTGTGGTCTTACACATATAAGATTTGACTTAAATCGAAATTTTGAGAGCATTTAAGCCGGTAAACTAATTGACCAATTTTGGTGAGGTTTACAAAGAACTCATTGGTGGTTTTTGTCCTCGCCAAAAAAAAAAAAAAAAAAATATAAAGAACTCATTGGTTGGAATAGTGATAGTAACATCACAGCGATGTTGCTGTAGTACAAAAATATTTTTGCATGATATGAAAGATGAGATTTAGATACATTAGGTGGTCAATAAAATGATGGAAAGTGGAAACAATAATGGAGATTGATTCTCGGCAATTTGAAAAAAAATGGGAAATTGTTGGATCATCATATAAGAAATTTTGATCTCCTTTCTTTAACATCGACACAAATTATTATTCGATTTTTTATTTTGATTATTAATCCCTCCTTTTTTTCTCGCTTTAAATCGAGAAAGTCTGAGATACCAAGAGATTTCATCTCAAGTAAACATTAGAGGTTTTTTTTTTTTTTTGGCCAACCTTTCTTGACACATTGATAAGCTATCATACATCTTGATAGTGTCCATAATTTCAATAAAATCTATTGTTCTATATCCAATTAATTAACTTCAACCTTTTAAGCATACTAAAATGATTTATTTTCACATTTGATTTCAGATACTCTTTACAGACAGTGACCTGATTCACATGATTAGGTCTGCGAAAAGAAAAAGTGAATCAATCAGTTTCGGAAATAAAGGAGAAAACACGGTCATGTCAACATTCATACGGAGACTTTGTCAACTCGTAACGCTTACAAATCCTGTCTTTATTACTGATATGTTAAATTGCTTACATGATGTTTCATGTGGAAAAGATATACTTATTCAATTCAATGTTATAATAAATGTAGTTTGTCATACTTTTTTCCACTATTGTTTTGCAATCACAGCTTGGTCAAAATTTTGTACCAATGAATTGTGTTTAGGAATCAAATTTTAGTAATTTATTATAGCATTTGAGAAATCAGAAATGATTGATTTCAGAAATGAACTTCAGAGAAACCAATATCATAAAATGTTGGTCCAAAGGTGACTGGGCCTTTAAAGCTGGCCCAATATCTCAATAGCTTTGCCAATGTCTCCCACGGCCTGTTAGTTGTAAGGATTGTCTGATCCGGTTTCGACCTTAATTATCAGTCTTGTTTTATACGGAGTACGGAGTATCAAATTTCTCTAGTCCTTTTGATTTTTCATTTATTAATGTTTTCTTTGAATACGTGTCTTTTAAATATGAGAAAGAAATAAAATAAACTTTAATAATTTATTGGAACAAATGAACTAGTGTTTGATATCTCATTTCCACAATTAGTTATTTAAAATTATTTATTTATGAGAGGTAATTGTTGTACCATATCTAAGCAAACATTTATAGAAGGAAATACGCTATTAGACCTAGACGTAGCAGAAAGGAGATATTGTGGGTTACACTATGTGTATCCCTTTTATATCTACAAAACCAATAAGGCCTCGTTTGGTTCACAAAATCCCGGATTCAGGAATGGGGTTTGATTTGATGAAACCCATTCCTTTGTTTGTTTGCATTTTTTACCATCAAGAGACCGATTCCACGCGTGTCCATGAAACCCCCCGGAATCGGTTTCTGAATCTGGTCTCCTCCCCCCTGATTCATTAAACCCGACACATCTTCCTTCTCTTCTTCAAGCCTAATTCATTTGTCTGCATAATCTACACTTCCAGTCAACCACCAATCCACCACCTTCCCCCTAGCCCACCTTCCACCACCTTGACACGTTTAATCATGGTCAATATCATTGTTATTCCAAAATCCACGTATATTGCAATGGAGAATTTGATCAGATTATAATATAGAGTAGAAGGCCTTTGCCCCAACTAGAGGGGGGAATGATCGATTTGTTGTCAGATTTACATGGGATGGATGGGAAGAATTGAAGAAAGAGGGAAAAATGGGCCGCAACAATAGACGCATGAAGCATTTCAATGGAGTATTTTGATTTTTTTTTTTCCTTTGTTTGAACATGTGAAGTTAGAGACGGTGAGAAGCAGAAGAAATTGTCTAACTTTTGTGATAATTGATTTGGTGCCCAATTATTAAAAAAAGAAAAAAGATACGGAGCATATATTTTGAATTTTAGTTTTTCACTAAATCGAACCAAACACTAGATATCAGGAATGAGGTTCCAACCCGATACCGTCTAAACCCGATACCTGATCCCAACTCGATACCAATATTTGAACCAAACGGGGCCTAAAATTACAACATACTCCGTGTGACATTTATGTTTTAACTAAAAATACCACTAATATTTGCAAAATTGATTTTTTTTAGCGTTTTTCACTAACGGAGTCTAACAGTGTTAACTTGAACATGATATATAACATCATGAATCATGATACAACGTTTTCCCTGAATCTCCGAAGTCCCTGATATTAGAATATCTTGCTAGCAAAGCTACTGACAGTAAGGAGAACCAAAACTTTTTCTTAACCCTTTGTCCACAACTTACTTTGAAACAAATGGTTAGTCCTATTTCGGACTTGTTTTCTGTTCTTGTACTAGACTACGAATTCATGGATAATCCGTTTACAGTTAAGTGACGACATTTTTGTTATAACACGATGTAAAACTGTTCAAATATTCGCTTTGATAAATTATTTGGAATTCACCTCTTTTAAACGTTAATATCCTTAGTTCTCTCAACAACCCGTCTTAATATCGTGATAACGTTTAAAGCCAGGAAGTATCGATCCAGCAGATCAATTTCTCCATAGGGAAAAATAACAATGCCAGCTGAGGTTAGAATCCTGTTAGAAGCAAAGCACATAATCTACTTCCAAAAGCTTATTACATAAGCACAATACTTTAGTTTATGACATAGTGTTACAATATTAATTAGCAAATTTTTTCTGCTAAAAGAAACAAATAACACTGCCCATTTCAGAAGTTAGGAACAGAATCCAATCCTGAATGTGTTGAGTTACATACAAGAAACCAAAAAGCCAAACATTAAAAAGCAAAAGTTCACCAATTAAATTACACAGAGCATCTCCAGAACATAAACTTAATTTTGATTAAAATGTGCCAAAATCTGTAGCTCCAACAATGAAGCAATCTCATCTTTTCATCCTGTATAAAACATACCAGTACACTTTCATTTTCTCATAATCACATCAAGCTTCTTAAGCAAATCCACTTACACACATAACAAAAACCCGAAAAATACAAAAGAAAAAAACCCCGAAAAGAAAAGATGGCTATAATAGGTCCTCCTAGAACATCACAAACTACCACAAATCGTAAGAGTCCTGTTAGACTAATTGCGATTTTGTGTCTAGCATTGATCGTGATCGTTGGGCTAGCCATTCTTATAACATGGCTCGTGGTGAAGCCGAAGAAGCTCCAGTATTCAGTCGACGAGGGGTGGATTAGGAACTACAACTTGACTAATGGTCAGTTAAGTTCCGAGTTCAATTTTGTCCTTAGGACTTACAATCCTAATAAAAGGACCTCAGTGTACTACGACAAAATGGAGGTCACGGTCCTATACCGTGGCCAGAAGGTTGCATTTGACACAATTGACCCATTTTTTCAGCCTAAGAGGAACGTGACTAGGCTCACGTTACAAAACACGGCTCACAATGTCGCGTTACCATCTAACGTGGTGCACGATTTGAAGGTGGAGAGGACTGGTGGTGAGGTCGATTTGGATGTTAAAATTCGCGCTAGGCTCAGGTTCAAGGTTGGTATCTGGAAATCGCGCCATTACAAGCTTAAGGCTCTTTGTTCTCCTGTTGTGGTTAACTTCTCTAATGACACCAAGTCTCAGACTAGAGATTGTGATGTCGATATCTGATAATATTTCAGCTCACATTGATCTGTTTTTTTTTTTTTTTTTCGTACATTCATTATTGTTTTGGTGTGATTTTTGATGTGTAACTCTGTTTTCACCATATCTTGTTTTGGATTGTTTTGTCAAACTAAGGAGCTGAGTGCGGTTTGATTATATTTGTGAACATTCTTTTGCTGTAATTTGTATAAAATTTAAAGTTTACCACATATATATTGGGTTATCATTATACTATCTTTGTTTCTTTGATTAATGCATTTTTAAACTCCGATTTAGGCCAATTGTAACATTGTCGTTCGTGATAAGTACATATTCATTTTTAATTATTTGTCTAGTAATTCTCGAACCAACGTGCTAAATAAATGGTAGTACATCCCGTTTGGAGGACTTGCTCTTTGATACTTTGCTAGCTAGCGGCACCCTACACGGTACATCATATTTGCGACATACACACCAATTCAAATCAGCTTTATTTTTTTTGGTACAACGACGAGAACACCTGATAAGCCCAAGGAGGTTCCATCCTAAAACCAATTGGCAATAGGAGGAGTAACTCCTTGGTTTTATATGGTAGACAAATCTCTTCTATTTTTCCAATGTGGGACACTCATATGTGGAGTATTTTGGGTGTCACTTTAACACTCCCCTCTCACATATGAGGTCCCTTTTAAGGGCATATTGGCTTACCGTAAAGCCAGCTGCATTTTTGCACTGATTTATCAGTGGCCGATTTATCGGCATTTTTGGCCCAGATGAATTCATTGAGACCCAAGACTTTAACCATGGGCTCTGATACCATGTGAAATTACGCGGGCCTGGGCCACACCCATAAGGAGAAGAGATAGTCCACCTGATAAGCTCAAGGAGGTTCCATCCTAAAACCAATTGGCAATAGGAGGAGTAACTCCTTGGTTTATATGGTAGACAAATCTCTTCTATTTTTCCAATGTGGGACACTCATATGTGGAGTATTTTGGGTGTCACTTTAACATAAAAATACCTGTCTACATAATCTTATAGCTAAGTTGACAAATCCTAAATCACCCTTCAATTAATAATCATGGATAATCAAATTCAAAATTCCGAAATCTCTCCAACTTTAGAAGAATCCCTAATAATGAATAATAATATGTATGAAGTTGATGAACAAGAGGGAGGAATCGCTAAAAAAGGTGGAAAATCGAAATGCAACAGTTGCATTACACAGCTGATGGCCACCATTTTTGTGCTAGTTTTTTTTACCGTACTCGTCTATTGGGTGACCGGCAGGCCGAGGCTACCGGTGTTTACAGTCGATGAAGGTCAGGTCCATCCCGGATACGACTTGACCAGTAACAACCACCTCACTGCTACCTTCAATTTCGCGGTAAGGGCTAATAATCCCAACTCTAAGATAACTTTGTACTACGAGTCCCTCGAAATTAAGGCGTACCATGGGGGCCAAATCATAGGGTATGGAGGGGTGTACCCCTTCTTGCAGCCTCATGACAACGTGACGTCGTTTGGGTTTGGTGGTGTGGCTAGTGACATGCCACTTTTCGAGTTACCGGGTGAAGTTGATCTTGATGTCGAGTTGAAGGGGACGTTTTGGTATAAGCTTGGTTCTATCAAGTTTAATGAGTATTATTTGGAGGGTAAGTGTTCTCCTGTAATTGTGTACTTTAATTCTACTAGAGGGTTTCAGAGCACAAATTGTCGTTGTTATTATCGTTCTCGCAACTGGAGGAAGAACGACAATTGGCACTCTACTGGAGCTTTCCTATACTCTTACTCATAATGTTTTATCTAAAAGTGAAATGATAGTGAGAGTGCAAGAGTAGATCAGAAGTTAAGTGCCGAGAGTAGTCTTTTCTCATCATTGCAAATATCCGTAATTTGAACCAAAACGAAATTGTGAGGCAAACGGCCGTAAATGTGTATTGTACAACGGTTTTGTGTATGACGTGAAGTCATGAAACCTATTGTATTTCGTGTTTCTTTCGAAGATGGGTGAATCGAGGTTTCTATGATGATTATCTAACTTATCATATCGTTGTCAATTTGTCATCCTCAATTATTTGTCTGACTTATACTCTCTTTAGTTTTTTAGTTTATTTGCGTTTCATTTAAAATTCTCTCACATATTCAAACGAAACTTAAATAACCTAAAAAAACGGAGGAAGTAGTACTTATTTCATCAATGTTTCTTAAATTATAACCACCAATGATATTTTGTTAATAAAAACTCTTTAGCAATTCAAATGTACTTGATGCTAATGAAGCCAAAGATTGAAGTACAGAACTCGATCTTATTTAAGGCTTGATTTACATCTTGGCGATCTAATGCATGTATATATGCCTTCTAATAAATCGAGCTCAATCGACGCAATTGGATTAAAATGATTGCACATAATATCAAAGTTGGGGAGAATAATCAAATGGTACATATACCAGAGTGAGGAAGATGATCAAAATTAATGTTGGTGTGTGAAAATGTGCCATCAGATGGTCCTGATTATAAAACTATTACGTCAGTAGTAGATGATATAAATCTAGATCTACAATTTTTGCATACACAAACATACATGGATATATACAAAAACTCCTATCTATGAGTTTCTCGTCGAGATGTAAATATAAATGTACAATGTGATTCGAAAATCAACTTCCTCTATTACTACAAGTTGACGAGGGTGTAGACTTTTCTTAGTTCTCCAAGACGGCAATCACCAATTCAATTAAATTTTGATAATATTTCGTTTGATCGTGATTGTTTGTAAGGTATATAATGGAAGACCATTAACTGCATTTTATACATTTCTTCTTCAAAAACTTGTTTAAAATCGAGTCGATTAAGCACGTATTTTTCAACTAATTAAAAGCATATACCTCTCTCCTTAACTATTTCATTCATGAAATCTTAAATCATATATATTGCGTATAGTACTACAAAAAAACAAAATCAGAATTTCTTCAAAAAAATGTCGAGAATCGATCCTAATGCGTTTTCGCCACAAATTCACTCCAATAATGACTTTTCGCCACAAATTCATGTTAATAACGAGTTTACGCCACTAATTCAAACCAATGGTCGACAAAATGAACCAGCATGTTGTAAGAGTTCGTGGTGTACCAAAATCCTTATTGCGATAATTGTCCTCGGTGGGTTACTCTTTCTATTGCTCTGGATCACCTTCGCGCCTAAATGGCCAATATTCACGGTCGAGGAAGGGGCAGTCCACGGGTACAATGTGACATCCAATTACCACCTAAACGGGGCCTTCAACTTTGTGGTAAGCGCGAGAAACCCCAACGCTAACATGTTGTTAAAGTACCAAAAAATCGACATTAAGGCGTACCACGGTGGTCAAGTCGTAGGGTATGATGAAGTTAGGTCATTTTTGCAGCCTAGTGTTAATGTAACGGAGTTTAAGTTTGGAGGTCTGGGATTTGATCTGCCACTTTTCGAGGCTCCTGGGGAAATCGATCTCATGCTCGAAATTAATGGAACGTTGTCGTTTAATATTGATTTGGTTAATTTGGTGCAGTTTACATTCTCGGCTAAGTGTTTTCCGGTTGTTATTTACTTCGATTTTACAAGAGGATTTGACAGGAGAAGCTGTTATCTTGACATTAATTAAGCTGTTATATAACAGATCGAATTGCAACTGAGAGGAGACTAGTGTATTAGGCGCCAAAGTTTGTTATAGTTGTAGCTTACTTATGAAGCCATACATTTAAGAATTGTTCTGTAAATATATAGCCATTCATATTAATTTATGTGAAACATTTAAGATATTTATTTCTAAAGTTCAATAAATCAAGATTAAACTGTAGCTACGGCTATTCGAATGCACCGGCCTCGCAATTCTAAGCATAAACTCAATCAAAAGTCTGAGATTTATTTAAAAAAAAAAATGAAATGAATACATACGTTGATTTTTGTGGCTATTAATTTTATTTTTCGATTTAAGTCTGTTTTTTTTTTTTTTTAAATGGTGGTATTGAAAACTTGTATAAGTTTAAAGTCGATTGCAACATCAATAGTTCAGTTCTGAAATGGAATATGATTTATTTTATTTGTGTTTTTTTTTTTTTTTTTTTTTTTTTTGTTGATTGTTGATTATTGATTTAGTGTGAGAGACATAATTTACTGGTGGACTTTCATCTTGAGCTACACTGCTAGACACCAAGCAACACACCGTTGACTTTGGCCTTGTATATCGCCGCCGCCGCCGCCACCACCACCATCACCCCTTCGAAATTAACCACCAACTTTTGCACCGCGGTGCGTTAATACGAGTCTTAACTTATTAATAGTAGTGGTGATTATTTTATTCTTCTTTTTTTGAAGATCTAGTAGTGATAAAGATCAGAGTGATTAGCATTGGATCTAAAATGAATTTAGAGATCTATACACGTAATAAATATACTCTGTATGAATTAAATAAAAGAATTCAAATCTAACAAACAGATCGAAGCTTAAGCTTAGAATACTACACAAAGAGACTCAAAATGCCCTGCATTTAATAAAAAAAAAATAAACAGGGGAAGATCAATGAATTTCTTGACCTTAATACTTTGCAATTTTTGAGCTTCATCTACAAGGAAGCATAAATAACCAATAACTTCTACCACTCTGGCTTGGCATAAATATGAACACTACAACCTATGCTTCGAAAATTTTGCGTCGCATTATAATTACGAGGTGAAGGAGAAGGACCGCCAGTAGTAGTGATTGTAACATTTACAATGGCATGTCGACAATTAACCTCAAGATTATCGTCTTTATTCAACGTCGCGCTCACAAAAACGTCGAAATCCACGTATCCCATGCCACTCTCGACCCCAAGATCGAACCCGGGTCCCTTCCTTAGCGCGACATTAGTGGCTATAGGCTCGGCCCTCAACAGGGTGAAATCTCCTTTGCGCAATGTGAAGTCGTCCAACGCGAATACGGCCACGTCCTGCTTGTCCTTGTAGATCGAAACTCTAACAGTCGAGCAGGCGAACTTGTTTCTGTGTGGGTTTTCAGCCTTGATCGTGATGTTGAAAAATGAGGTGAAGTGGCCGTCGGACGTAAGGTTGAAGCTTGTGATAGACGCATTGCTGAGAGTGAACGTCGGGTCAGCTGAGTGGTTCGAGTCACGGACTATAGCTATGCCAATTATTGCGAACACAACTACTAGTATGAAACCAAAGACCGACCATGCTAAGCAATTTGACGGCATCGATTCTTTCTTTTTGTTTTTAAGGAAGAACAGCAAGAATTTGGACTTTGTGATTCAGCAATAATGTGAGTATTACATACGCATTACATTTAGTGTGAATATGAAGTTGATTAGGTATGAAAGTTCCTAGAAATTATCGTATCGCAATTATGTTTCGTACAATTTTCTAATTAATAAGTACGGAGTATGTGTTTTTATTTTACATGTCCTATCTGATACCCCAATAGGCACCGGGGAAAGTCAAACCTGCAACACCACTAAGTGCCGGATTCTACACCACATTTGTCGTGACAATGGGTTGTACTTGTTAGCTGCGGTTAGATTTGTCGAAACCTAACCCGATCCAATAACACAATTCGATAATGTTGGCTTTAGTAAACGTTGCGGTCAAGACAACGTCAAAATGGACGTATCCCAAGCCACTCTCCAACCCTAAATCGAACCGAGGACCGTGTCCTTATCTAATATAATCTAATACTATATATTAAAATTCGAAACCAAGTATTTCCTAGAACGACACTTGACATTTATTAATTAGATAGAACATAAAAATAGCATTAAATATAATTATCGGTTAAGATATGGTAATAAATTATCGTATAGTAGTATAATATAGCTAATTTATGGAAAATAATTATTAAGGTAATTTATTTGAACAAAGATAAGCCGTAGTATAGTATAACTAATTTATGAAATATAATCATTATGGTAATTTATTATAACAAAGATAAGCCGACATTTTTCTTATAGAGTGAGTATAAACAATATAAATATATAGTCCGGGCGTGGCACGGGCATGCAAACTAGTATCTAATCTATTGCAACAACCGGTGGCATACCCAGGGATTGAGGGATGGGGGTTCGGATTTTTTTTTTGCCTTTTTGATAAAATCCGTGATTTTTGTATAGGAAAGTTAAAATAAATACTAGATTATTATTAATTGTGACAAAAGATTGAAAAATATTTTTCCAAAGAATAAGGTACTTGTGGATCTTTAACAAAATTAGAGCAAAATATTGCAAATAAGTTAAAAATTAAGTAATGAATGCAAATTATCGCACTAAATAAATGCTAAAAACATACTTGTTGCGGACCAGAGTCGAACTTTGATTAGTTGGGATTAGGGATGGCAATGGGTCGGGTCTGGGTCGGGTCCTATAGGATCCAGACCCGGATCCATGTCTTTACAAGCAGACCCAGATCCGACCCGGATCCATCGGGTCCAAAATTTACAGATCCAGACCCAGACCCGCCAGGATCCAGCGGGTCTGGACCGGGTCTGGGTCCAAGATGGGTCTTTTATAAAATCAAGTTTGTCATGTGTAAAACTTGCACAACTTATGATATTTTCGTGTTGATGTGATTTACGATCATTAATGTGTTGATGTTGTAATACCCCGTATTTTCGAGGTCCCAAAATTATATTATTCTTGCTAATAACTTACTTTATAAAGAAGGATTTCAAATTTTACATTGAAAGTACAATTTTCAGCTATTTCGGGAAGAGGTAAACTATTTATATTTGTTTAAAAAAAAAAAAAAACTAAATATTACTATTTAGTGGTCAAATGACCAAACTACCCCCACAAACCCTTTTATATCAGCCGTAAGAATCCATCAGCCATCATCAACATTATAACATCATCATCATCGTTATTTTCCATCGAAAATCGCCGCCATCTTCGAATCTTCGCCGCCTCCAATTTCTAGCTCCGTTTTTGACGAAACTACCACCGTTATTCTTCTTGTTCTCTCCTCTACACAACGGTATAAGTTTCTACCTATATGTTTAAAGTATTGCCGTTGTCGAAATTCTTGTTTTGCCTCATTACGCTTGATTTCTCATAAATTTGTGATCTTAATTCTTGTAGTTTGTTCTTACATTGTTTTCTGAATTCTATGAGTCGTTTTTGCTGAAATTTTGGGACCTTTAAAGTGATTGCGTTATGGTGGATGTGGGAGTTGCCAAGGTTGTCGTGTGGTTGATGATTAAGGTGCTTATGTGAGTGGTATTATATTGAGTGTATGTTAAGATGAAATTTAGACCTTAATAAAATGAAAAATAATGGAAACTGTCGTGGACATGATAGTGAAGGAGATGGCTGAACTTTTGGCTGTTATTCTCATTGGTCTTAATGCATTAGAGGGGCTGTTTTCATGGTTAGTATATGCAGTAACTTGGTTGTATATGATGTGTTTTGGAGACTTTGATGTTGATGATCAGTGATGAGTTGGAGTTAGTCTTGAATTTGGTCGATTTGTATACGTAAAAATAGGATTAAGGCCAAGGTTTGTATTGTCCCTAATATAATACGGAAGAAGTGTGGTTTAGGGAACTTAAGGTCACATATATTTCTGGTTGAGTTTGTTTTAAAGGGGAATTACGTTATGGTATGGCATAATTGGGTCTCCTATGAAGTACGTTGAAGTTGGTTTAGAGAGGTATGTGTTAGTTTACTACTTGAGTGATTTAAGTTCATAAAAATGAACTTGAGGAACTGTTTTGATTGAGATTATGTTTTAAAATGAGGGGTATGGTGGTTAAGGGTCTTATAAGTCGTTTTGTATTTGTAAATCCATGGAGAGGAAGGGGCGAGGTTATAGAGCCTTGTTGTGTTTTTGTATCGGTCCATAATAGTTAACATGCATATATCATACATATCATATATTGTAGGTGCATAAGCTAATTAGTATATTTTACATACTCGTGTAGAGTCCGGGTTCGTAGAAAAACAATTCTAGTACTTGCTGAGCTACTCTGAGACTTGCTGCTGAATAAGGTAAGAAAAATTACTTATCTCCTTCAAAGGAATTTCTAAGTGTGTTTTAAAGTTAAGAAGTATTATATAAATTGTTTTACTATAAGGTTTGTGATTTCGAAACGTAATTACTAAATCCGAGGTTCGAATGCAAAGTTTTACCAGCTTTACTATTTTATACCTGTGTTATTATTTAAAGGTTTTTATATATGTTGTTAGCTCCGTTAAGGGAGTTAACTCGAGTACAGGGTGACCGAAACGGTCTAACTATATTGTGCACAAAGTATAGATAGGGTGGATTGATCCTCCACCTTGAGCCTTTATATCCTCCCCTTGGGAACATGACCCTAGGGGGATGCATGCATTCGGGATTATTGGTTGAAGGAAGTCAGCCCTGCTACTGAAGGAAAAAGGAACAAAGGAGAAGGATTTTTATCGTATCGTTTTATTATATTTTCTATACTAATTAAATGTTATCGGTTCCAATGTTTTAAATTATTCAAAGTTTTCCGCCGTGCTATGTGTCTAGGAAAAATATATGTTTTCTTTAAAAATTGTTTTCTAGATAAGTTGCTTGTTACTCAACCCGTTTGGTTGACGATTTCTACGTTTTCATAGTTTTGCAGGTTAGTTTTGAAGTGCTTGGGGATAGTCAAGGGATCAGAGTGACGATCGCTTACCGTATTAAATAAAGTCCAGAACTAGTTAATTTATCGCTTCCGCATTTCAATTAAGATTATTCGAGAATCGTATTTCATTCTTTTGAGATGTATCACATTTACGTACTTTATATTTGGAGTTATCAGATCATTAGAATTGACCCTCTGCCTTAACGATTGATCTAGGATGTCAATCGTGACGGTAACACTCTCAATTGTCCTTGTTTTAAATCAAATGCGTTTTCTGAAATCTGAGGAAATTGGGGGTGTTACAGATGTGATTTGCGATCATCCTATGGTGGACATTCCTCGTCCATCAGAACTTCAGAAGACCAAGGGAGAGCGACAACGACGGCCACGACGATGAGATTTTGAGGCGGTAGCGAAGGATTTTGAGGCGGTGGTGAAGGGTTTTGAGGCCGCGGAGAAGTATTAGGCGTGACTCATGAGAAGACTGAGAAATGTAAATGGAAGGGGAAGGCTGGCATCGTGAGAAATTAGTTTATTTTTTTTTTTTCTATTTTTTTGGCCGGGTCCGCGGGTCTATGGGTCGGGTCGAGGTCTCAAATCAAGGACCCATATCCGACCCGCATATTTATCACCGGGTCTGGATCCGACCCAGATCCATTGGGTCTAAAAAAAATGGACCCAGATCCGACCCAAGTGGGTCGGGTCCGCCGGGTCTGGGTCGGGTCTTGGGTCCATTGCCATCCCTAGTTGGGATGGAAAATAACACTGAACCACTGCTGTAATAGTATTCTTATGCATATTTAAGGAAATCAATTGTATATGCTCACAATTTCTCTAAATTATGGGAGTTCGGTTGTCCCCCTTTGAACCCACGCAGGTCCGCCCCTAGCAACAACTAATTTGGATCTAAATTAGATTTACAACAATTTGCATACTAAATAAATAAATAAAAATTCGTATAATACGGAGTATTGCAATTTATGAGACTTCTATGATTTCAATCGAAAAAACAGGGGAGTATCTATGAATTTTTTTGAAAATATTGCACACCAGAATCGTCAACTAGTCTGGCTGGCTATAAATATGAATACTACAACCTACGCTTCGAAAATTTTGCGTAGCATTATTATTACTAGTCGTAAGGTTCACGATGGCATGTCGACAATTAACCTCAATAATGTTATCTTTATTAAACGACGCTGCGGTCAAGAAAACGTCGAAATCGACGTATCCCAGGCCACTCTCCAACCCAAAATCGAACCGAGGCCCCTTATTTAGTGCCATGTTAATGGTTATAGGCTCGGCCCTCAAAAGGGTAAAATCGCCTTTGCGCAAAGTAAAGTCACCCAAGGCGTATTTGGCCAATTCCTGCTTGTCCTTGTAGATCGAAACTTGAACGATCGAGTAGACCTGCTTCTTCTTGTGTGGGTTTTCGGCCTTGATAGTTATTTGGAAGAAGGAGGTGAGGTGGTCGTCGGAGGTTAGGTTGAAGCTTGTGATAGACGCATCCTCGAGTCTGAACTTTGGGTCTCCTGAGTGGTTTGAGCCTCGAACTATAATTATGACAAGTATTGCGAACACAACTGTTGAACTATATGTGTTATTTTGATGATGACAAGAGCTATGATTGTTTATTCCCTAACCACTTATGATTGGTTTTAGTGAGCTTGTGTTTCAGGTGATAATGACGGAAGAGATTGATCATTCGTGAGAAGACTAGTTAGAAGAATTCCTGTTCTAGTCTTTTGTAACGGTGAGTAACTTGGTGAGTCTGTATTGAAGGGCTTGTGTTATTACATGGAACAGACCTGGGTACTGTTCTTGCTACTTGATAAGTTCAGAGCAGAGAACAGAACTATGGTCTGTTCTATTTTTTAGTATTGGACGAATTTTGCTAGAATTTTCAAAGGAAATATCACGTTTGCTTCGGTTAAGAAAAGAATATTCTTATCAATATTTCTTATTTTCTTCTAAGTGGTTCTTGATAAAAATAAGCTGATGATTTTGTTAAAAGATAATTCATTATATAGTTTCCTTTGACTAGGACTCTTAATTTCTATAATTAAGGTAATTATCTTTTATTTTTGGTTAGCAATTAAATAAATTGATTTGGTCAAGATTTAATTGAAAACTTTCAGGCTTTGTAACGTGATGTTTTACCCTATAACATTTTAGACGTTTTACAAGAGAAAAATTCTAAGTGTTGTTTTTGAGAAAAACGTCCAGTACCTTGAGCACTTATCAGATTTATCTTGTTATTCATTGCTAGGTTAAAGTTATCTCTATCCGCTTTCATTGAAGCATTTGTTGAGATACAGTGTTGTAATTTTTCTGTTTTAGAGTGAGAATTTGGGGTACGGGGTTGTACTCGGACTTTGCACAATTGGGTTGATTGTGCAATTCCTCTACTTGTCTTGGGTTGAGCGTGTAGGGAAGAATTTCTAGTGGAATTGTGTGGACGTAGACCTTGGGTTGAGGTCGAACCACCTGAAATTCTTGTGTGTGATTCTTGCTTCCGCTTTCCATTACTTTGATTTGTTAGTGGTGTTGTGTACTTCTAGGAGCTATAATCTCTAGCCTGTAAGTACAGAACACCATACTGTTCTCTCTAATCACACAAAGTCGAAAAACTAGTACTCAATTCACCCCCCCTCTTGAGTATTGTTGTCGTTAGATCCTTCAATTGGCTTCAGAGCTAGGGCTTCTTGCAAGGCTAATTACCTAGAGAAGTTATAATGTCTACAAGTGACAATAATCGTTGGAGCAATAAGTGTCCGATATTCGAAGGGAATGATTATGGCTGGTGGAAGAGTAGGATGATGACGTATGTTCAAGGAATGGATTTTCAGTGTTGGAGTATTATCAAGAATGGTCCACTACTGATGTAAAACTTGCTCTAAAGTCAAGTTAAGAACCAGTTTTAGGTCTTCCCTTAAACCAACTTCAAGCTTATTACTGAAACTTTCCTAAACTCTTCTATAACAACTTGGAAACCTTCTAAGGCTCCTTTATTCCACAAAATACTGTAAATAAGACATTTTCCTAAACTTAAACAAAGACACAAATAAGAATAAGTATTATATCTACTAAGAACTTCCTTGGACGTGCATGGCTTGGGGAATATAGCAGATTCGGCCATCCTTGTGTGCCCGCGTAGAAACTGGACAGCTCAACTTAAAACAAGCATATCTCCTTCGTTACTTAACCATTTAAGGCATATGACCACTTTTCGGAAAGCTTAGATCATGAACTTTCCTATACAATTGATTGTTCTTCGAAATATTGAGTACTTCAGAAGATATTGAGACTGGAAGGTGACGTGATTGTCTTGAACTTCCACTATAAGCTTTGACCCATAGCTCCCATGTATCATTCTCCCCTTCTTTGAAAAGATTCGTCCTCGAATCTGAAGTCCTATAGTAGAGAAACACATTCTCACAACCACCCGGATCATATACAAGGATCAAAAAGAGAAGTACAAACACCAAACATATGCACAAGTCCTTTAACTCATCATCTTCAATGTACTTGATGAGTTTTTCGACACCATGATCTTCAATCTCTGTTCTCTTTTCTTTAAGCTTCTCATGGTCCATCATGTTTTGGACATCAAGTTTAGAGCTGTATTGTTCATCTTTCACTTCGATGCCATTGTTATAAAGAAAGAAAGACAAACAGGATTTACCTTTGACATCTTCTTCAAGTCTCTCATCAATATAGCGATCAATTAATGATTTGTATGGAATCTTGGTCTCAAATTTGTGGTAAACAAATTTGTCATCTATCTCATCTTCAATTAGAACCTCATGTTCAATCGCACTCTTTATTTCGTTTTCCCCAAAAGACTTTAGTGAAGAATCAATGCTTTCCTCTTTAGAAGTATCATGAAGATCCAATGTTTTGTCTTGATCACTAATCTCAATCTCTTCATGCTCTTGGATTTGTATGAATTCATGTACTTGCGATTGTTCCTCCAAGATCACTTCTTTGATTTTTTCTTTGTCTTCACAAGAATCATGCTTTTCAAGATGTGCACTCCTAACTTTCTTCAAGTCATCTTGCATACGGTCAAGTTTCTTCATCATGTCCAACAAAATCAGATCATTATTTGCTTGTTCATGCTCATAAGAAGACTTTTTGAACGACACATCTTCAATAAAGTTCCTTGGCATATATCGTTTACGTAGCTTGCACTTGAGTACTTCCCACGAATGAATCTTGCACTTACCTTCATGTTTGCGTCGCTTCTTCAAAATTTCAAACCAATGGAATGCGTCTCTTACCAAAATAAGTTTCACATGATCGAATCTTTCACGATCATCAAAACCAATTCGATTGAATTTACGCTCGATCTTTCTTTCCCAATTTAAATAATCTTCAGAATCACCACTCCCATCAAACTTAGGAAATTTATAATTCATTGATAAACCAAAATCAACCACACCAAGACTAACAAAGCATAGAAGTTTGTTACAACCAAGCTCTGATACCAATTTGATGTAAAACTTGCTCTAAAGTCAAGTTAAGAACCAGTTTTAGGTCTTCCCTTAAACCAACTTCAAGCTTATTACTGAAACTTTCCTAAACTCTTCTATAACAACTTGGAAACCTTCTAAGGCTCCTTTATTCCACAAAATACTGTAAATAAGACATTTTCCTAAACTTAAACAAAGACACAAATAAGAATAAGTATTATATCTACTAAGAACTTCCTTGGACGTGCATGGCTTGGGGAATATAGCAGATTCGGCCATCCTTGTGTGCCCGCGTAGAAACTGGACAGCTCAACTTAAAACAAGCATATCTCCTTCGTTACTTAACCATTTAAGGCATATGACCACTTTTCGGAAAGCTTAGATCATGAACTTTCCTATACAATTGATTGTTCTTCGAAATATTGAGTACTTCAGAAGATATTGAGACTGGAAGGTGACGTGATTGTCTTGAACTTCCACTATAAGCTTTGACCCATAGCTCCCATGTATCAACTACCTATCACCACAACCGATGATAAAGGAATTATCTCCGTGGCGAAAGAAGAATCATATACTTCAAAGGACTTTGAGAAAGCTGAAAAGAATGCCAAGGCCATGTCCATACTTCAGCTTGCTGTTGGACGACAAGACACGAGTCGCATCTCCGGATGTACAATGGCAAAGGAAATTTGGGACAGCCTTGAACTCGCCTATGAAGGTACGTCTCAGGTAAGGCGCACTCGTATTGATATTCTTATGCAACAATATGAAATGTTTTCAATGCAAAAAGATGAGAATATAAATGATATGTCTGCTAGATTCTCTAGTATCACTAATGAACTAAAAAATCTTGGAAGAAATATTGTGGTAGAAGATCTTATTAGGAAAGTGCTTAGGAGTCTTACTGATCGATGGCAACCGAAAGTTACAGCTATAGAGGAGGCCAAAGACTTGCCAACACTGGCCTATCATGAGCTAATGGGTTCTCTCATGGCTCATGAGATCACCCTTGACAAAAGAGCAGGCGAGTTCACTAAAGGTAAGAGGTTAACACTTAGAGCCGCATCTAGTGACGAAGAGGACTCAGACGATGAGGATACCACCATGCTTGTAAAGAAATTCATGAAGTTCATAACTAAAGATCGCTCCAAGAGGGCAATGGACTTTTCAGGTAAGAAAACTCCTCCTTCCAAAAGTGAATTTAATCCTGGTTGCTATAAATGTGAAAGTACAGAACATAGGATCAAAGATTGTCCCTTGTGGAAGAATGTGAAGTCTAAGGGGAAAAGAGAGAAATCAATGAAAGACTACAAAAAGGCTATGATTGCTGCTCTTTGGGGAGATTCGGATAGCGATTCCGACTTCGAACCAGAAATTGACGCTAACTTATGTCTCACTGCAAATCAGAAAGTACAAACGTCCAATCTGTACCATCACGATACTCACATGTGCTTGATGACAAAATTGGTGAGATTTCTGAGGATGAAGACAGTGATGTAAGTATCTTGTCTTTAAAGGCTAGTATACAATCGTTATCCAAAAATAAGCTTATTGCTTTGGTTGGCGATACCTTGGAAAATTGTCAAAGCATGAATGATGAATTGAATGAGTTACAATTTGAGTTTAAGAATGTTGGTGGGGAGAAAGCTTTACTTGAATGTGACTTGGATGATCTGAGAGCTGAAAATTTGGATCTAAAACAGAAGGTTGATAATCTCAGAAATTCTGAGAAAATCGAGTCTAGCAATAATGGTGCTGCTAGTACAGAACTTCAGTCTGTTCTCTCTATTTTACCTAGTACTGCTATTTCTGGTAGAACAGATTCTGAATATGTTCCTTGTTGTACGTCCAATAATTCTGATCTTTTGATGCATATTGAAAACATGATAAAAGGTCTCATAGGGTTAAAAGATAGCAATGACATACATCTAGCTCATAACAATGATCTTCAAAAGAAACATGATAAGATGTGTAATGACTTTGAGGTGCCAAGGGTTCAAAATGAAAAACTTTTGAATTCTCTAAGCACTTTAGAAAAGGAACTTGTTGAAGCTAGAAAGATAAATGAGAAGTGGTGTAGAAGCAGCAAGGCTATGAAAATTTTGACAAATCAGTCTAGTAACGTGGCTAAGAGAGGATTGGGATATAATGCTCCTCAGTACAGATCCCAATTCTGTTCTAGACCGAATGTGAAACCTTGTGATAGAGACTTTCGTAAGAGGAAATATGTTGGTTTTCCTGAGTATGTGATTTGCAATTATTGTGGTAAAACAGGTCATGTTTTTAATAGTTGCTTCAAAAGAAAGTCTGATTTTGATAAGAGTAATAAGGTCGTTAGAAAAGTATGGGTTAGAAAGAATTTACTTGATACTTTTGCTAACAAAAAGGGACCCAAATTCATTTGGGTACCCAAATCCAAAGAATGATTGCTTTTGCAGGCTAAAAGTGAGAGGGAGCAGCTGCGACGATTGACCAACTTATCGTTGCTCATGTATGTAATAAATCATTCTCGTGATCCTCTCACATAGAGCCTACAAGATGGATGTGCATTTTGTGAATTGGTAAGTTTGGCAAAATACACACATTAACCATCTTCAAGATTGTGGTAAGAAAGTTGGTGGAGCTTTTAAGAATTATATTGGATTGTCATGGATCCACTTGATTCTTATACTTAAGTTCGGAAGAAGAGATCTTGAACTCAGGGGGAACGACGATAAATGGACAGAACAGAACACCCATCTGTTCTATCAGAATTGTCCCTCACATCAGTTGGTAAGCATGAGACAGTAGCTGATTCTGTCTCTTCCAAGGAGCAAGTATTTCATGCTAATGCTTTTGTCTTTGTCATTACTCCTTGTTCCTTCATGGTAAGCCCTCTAAGACCAAATTTTTGAGATATGTCATCGTACGCTTATAGATCATGTCGAGAAGCAGATTATTTGTCTTGACTTTATGCTACCGATGACCAATTGGCCGATATTTCTACGAAACCACTTGCTAGAGACAGATTTGAGAAAATACGGTTGGAAGTTGGTTTAATAAATTGCATTTAGTCAAGCTATGTGGTATAATTCTTCTAATGATTGGCTAGTCAAGGTGTCTAAGACTAGATTGCATGCAGCAGGAGTATTGTTTATCGCAACTTCATGTTCATAGCTAATAAACATTAGGACTCGCTTCCTTCTACGTTAGCTATATGTGTGGTATGTGTCTAATCTGCCTATCTAGAGTCAAGTTGTGATTGATGAGCTTTGACCAAGTTTTGCACGAGTGTTCCCTTGAAGTTATACGTTGGGACGAATTGAGGGATTCATCTGTTCGTTTATTTGGTACAGAATGTGAGTCTGTACTATCAGGAATTGGGCTATTGACAGAATTCGAGAAAGGAGGCAGTAGCTACAACATGTGCTCAAAAGAGTGGGAACATTCCTCTGTTCTGTTCTATGGTTAGCTGAAGGCACGAGAGAATCCGGGGGATTTGCTAAATTCATATGAGGAGAAATCCGTGTTGGGAAATTATTGTATTTTACTTCCTTTAAAAAAAAACAAAAAAAAAAACAAAAAAAAAAAAACAAAAAAACAAAAAAAAAAAAACACAAAAAAAAAAAACACAAAAAAAAAGGGAAATGGTTATGAAAATTCGTACAGTCTTTACCTTGATTTTGTATCACAAAACCCCCAATTCCCAAACACTCTCCTCTACCCAGAAAATTCCCAAAATCAATTGTGAATTCCAAATCCTAACCACCATGGCTCGTACCGGACCACCATTTTCACCGCCCAGATCATTTTGCATCCGACCACTATTATTTCTTCTCCCGGGTATGCTTCTCTCCTCCGTGCGCGATGATTGGTGATATTTTGGTGGATATGTCCGATTGAAATAATCAAGTGGAGTGCCCTTACTACTGCCATATCAAACACTAGTGTTTATGAGCCGCATGGTGATACGGTGATGAACGATATGGACTTACATGGGGTTGATGATAATGTTCAAGATTCCAAGTTTTCATGTGCAAGATGTTATTCTAACCCACTGTTAGTTGCTTTTGAATGCTATGACAATGCCACTAGAATGCTACTAAAATGCTACTCTAGTCTTGTCTCGATTTATGGATTATAATTGACAAATTGGTGCTGAAAATATTTCCTTAGTATAGCTGGTTCTAACGGGGAACCAAGCATTGGTGAGATCTTCACAACTATCAATACGGTGAAGTGTTGCTCGATGTGCTCTTACTGGTTCTATTGGACAGTAGCTCTGATGTCTCTTTCTAACTCTTTTATGGCAAATGGTTTGACCTTACTTGATATATCTTTGTTAGATATAGGCTTGAGATACTCTTGTTTCTTATGAACTCTTTGCGTGGCCTTCACCGGCATATCTTCCTCCCATGTTTTCCCTTTTCGATGATGCCAAGAGGGGGAAATATAGCTATATATTATGCTTCTGTTTGTTTGATATTAAACCCTGTCAAGACTATTCTTTCTCTTATGTGCCTCTTTAAAGTCTCGTGGTTGTGTATGTTTTTGGCTAAATGATGAGGTGGTACTCTTGACATGATATTTTTACTTCAAGACTTGATGTGCTTACTGTCGATGTGTATCTGATTGTGTTTTGAGCCATTGGTCTTATTGGCGCTATTTCTGAGGGGGAATTTAGTTGCTTGTCATCATCAAAAAGGGGGAATTTGTTGAACTATATGTGTTATTTTGATGATGACAAGAGCTATGATTGTTTATTCGCTAACCACTTATGATCGGTTTTAGTGAGCTTGTGTTTCAGGTGATAATGACGGAAGAGATTGATCATTCGTGAGAAGACTAGTTAGAAGAATTCCTGTTCTAGTCTTTTGTAACGGTGAGTAACTTGGTGAGTCTGTATTGAAGGGCTTGTGTTATTACATGGAACAGACCTGGGTACTGTTCTTGCTACTTGTTAAGTTCAGAGCAGAGAACAGAACTATGGTCTGTTCTATGTTTTAGTATTGGACGAATTTTGCTAGAATTTTCAAAGGAAATATCACGTTTGCTTCGGTTAAGAAAAGAATATTCTTATCAATATTTATTATTTTCTTCTAAGTGATTCTTGATAAAAATAAGCCGATGGTTTTGTTAAAAGATAATTCATTATATAGTTTCCTTTGACTAGGACTCTTAATTTCTGTAATTAAGGTAATTATCTTTTATTTTTGGTTAGCATTTAAATAAATTGATTTGGTCAAGATTTAATTGAAAACTTTCAGGCTTTATAACGTGATGTTTTACCCTAGAACATTTTAGACGTTTTACAAGAGAAAAATTCTAAGTGTTGTTTTTGAGAAAAACGTCCAGTACCTTGAGCGCTTATCAGATTTATCTTGTTATTCATTGCTAGGTTAAAGTTATCTCTATCCGCTTTCATTGAAGCATTTGTTGAGATAAAGTGTTGTAATTTTTCTGTTTTAGAGTGAGAATTTGGGGTACGGGGTTGTACTCGGACTTTGCACAATTGGGTTGATTGTGCAATTCCTCTACTTGTCTTGGGTTGAGCGTGTAGGGAAGAATTTCTAGTGGAATTGTGTGGACGTAGACCTTGGGTTGAGGTCGAACCACCTGAAATTCTTGTGTGTGATTCTTGCTTCCGCTTTCCATTACTTTGATTTGTTAGTGGTGTTGTGTACTTCTAGGAGCTATAATCTCTAGCCTGTAAGTACAGAACACCATACTGTTCTCTCTAATCACACAAAGTCAAAAAAGTAGTACTCAATTCACCCCCCTCTTGAGTATTGTTGTCGTTAGATCCTTCAATTGGCTTCAGAGCTAGGGCTTCTTGCAAGGCTAATTACCTAGAGAAGTTATAATGTCTACAAGTGACAATAATCGTTGGAGCAATAAGTGTCCGATATTCGAAGGGAATGATTATGGCTGGTGGAAGAGTAGGATGATGACGTATGTTCAAGAAATGGATTTTCAGTGTTGGAGTATTATCAAGAATGGTCCACTACCTATCACCACAACCGATGATAAAGGAATTATCTCCGTGGCGAAAGAAGAATCGTATACTTCAAAGGACTTTGAGAAAGCTGAAAAGAATGCCAAGGCCATGTCCATACTTCAGCTTGCTGTTGGACGACAAGACACGAGTCGCATCTCCGGATGTACAACGGCAAAGGAAATTTGGGACAGCCTTGAACTCGCCTATGAAGGTACGTCTCAGGTAAGGCGCACTCGTATTGATATTCTTATGCAACAATATGAAATGTTTTCAATGCAAAAAGATGAGAATATAAATGATATGTCTGCTAGATTCTCTAGTATCACTAATGAACTAAAAAATCTTGGAAGAAATATTGTGGTAGAAGATCTTGTTAGGAAAGTACTTAGGAGTCTTACTGATCGATGGCAACCGAAAGTTACAGCTATAGAGGAGGCCAAAGACTTGTCAACACTGGCCTATCATGAGCTAATGAGTTCTGTCATGGCTCATGAGATCACCCTTGACAAAAGAGCAGGCGAGTTCACTAAAGGTAAGGGGTTAGCACTTAGAGCCGCATCTAGTGACGAAGAGGACTCGGACGATGAGGATACCACCATGCTTGTAAAGAAATTCATGAAGTTCATAACCAAAGATCGTTCCAAGAGGGCAATGAACTTTTCAGGTAAGAAAACTCCTCCTTCCAAAAGTGAATTTAATCCTGGCTGCTATAAATGTGAAAGTACAGAACATAGGATCAAAGATTGTCCCTTGTGGAAAAATGTGAAGTCTAAGGAGAAAAGAAAGAAATCAATGACAGACCATACGAAGCAATTTGATGGCAAGCGCATTACTTTCTATTTTTAGAAAGTAGAACAAGAGTTTGGACTTCGTGATTCAGCAATAACGTGAGTATTACGTTTGGTGTTGAAATGTTGATTTAATATAAAGGATTGGGAATTTTGTGAAGTTGATTGAGTTTGTGAAACTTCCTGGAAATGGTAGTGTTTGATCACCAAGAGAATAAATGGCTAGTGGAAGCCTTGGATTGGAGTTGACTTTCAATAAAGAATGCCGTTATGCGTTATCATGTAAGGATATGCACTTGAATAAGTCGAATTGCTTTTCCAAGAATTATAGTGTAAACAAGGTCGATGAAGACTAAAAACCGGCCAGGAATCGCTAGTAATCGCGGATCAGCATGCCCTACAAATCTCGACATTGTGTTATAGATTTCATATTTCCATATATAGATAGTAAACTGATTCTTCTACCGTACTTTTGGGGGCTTATATATACAGTTTTTATAGCCTCGGGACATTTCAATTTGATGAGCAATTTACAATATAATGAACATTATCCGCCAATATTTCAGTCACCAACTACTCCCTCCTAGCCAAAATGATCTCCCCCTTTCCTTTATTGGCGCAACACTTTATGTTTAATGAATTATAAAAATTGATATAGCAAACTAATAACCATTAAACGAGACCTCAAAAAAAAAAAAAAACCATTAAACGAAAAATATTTTCAAAGAGGTTACATTGTTTTTATTTAACAATGTTTTCAGTGTGGTTTCAAACAAGCTAATGCGTAGCACCGGTACAACACTAATATGTACTACAAAATGGATCAAGTGTAGACATGTGTCACATGTTTGAATAATATTAATCAAAAATGAAATGAAAGAATAAAGAAAATGAAAGAACATTAATAAAAGCTATTATTATTTAATAATCATATTTTCTTTGTTCTATGAATCGTTAACTTCAATTTCACGTATTCGAACCAGGTCATAAGTTAACAACTCGGTCCGAAGAACATAAAGAGTACGTACTCCATGTTAAGCTACTTACATCACTTTAATAATTATGCTTACTCAAAGTCTCAACTCTACAATCTCCACTCGAAGAATTCCGCGTCATATTAGGAGTAGAATGCGGAGTCAGAACATCGACCTTAACATCCCTGCAATTAACTTTTAAATTTTGCCCATTTAAATCAGCGGTCATAAAAATGTCGAAAGTAATATAGCCCATGCCACTCTCAACAGCAAAATTGAAGGCAGGAGCTTTGTCGAGGGCTACGTTAATGGACACGGGCCGTACCCTCAAAACGGTGACGTTGCCCTTCCGTTGTGTGAACTTAGGAAAGTAGCGTGTCCCTAAGTTCTGCTTGTCCTTGAAGATGGACACGCGGATACGTGAATACCTGAGCTTAATCAAGTGGTTCCGGTTGTGGGCCCGAAGACTGATGTTGAAGGAGGAGGTCAGGTGGCCTTCAGACGTCAAATTGAAGCTGCTCACAGAGGCGTGTTCGACGGTGAAGGTTGGGTCCCTAGGATTCACCACCCCGAACCAAATGATGCATGGTAAACCAAAGACTATGAAGCTGACTATTAGACATCCGGCGGTCCATTTCCAGCAAGACATGGGACTTAATTAGGAGTACAAATTATAATGACTTTAATTTGTAATGATTTCGTTTAGAGAATAATTAATGATTTGAGACATAACTTGGGTTTTATAACATATACGATGAAATTAAATTTTTTGATTGATTATAGAGTATATAGTTTATACGTGGTACGTACGGATGGCCGATGGCAAATTCGTGGAATAATGTAGTTGCGTCAATGGTCAATGTGGAGATCGATTAGAAAAATAGGGCGAATCTATTAGAGTTCAAGATAGCTGTTTATTTGCAAAATTTAATTCCTTGAACGTATTCATGGTTGAATATATAACTCCTGCAAAGTCAACTCGAAACACAAATCGAAGCGGCTTAGCTTATATTATCAGGCGATTTTGAATTAAAGTAACATTCTAATTCAATCTTACAAGTTGTTAATTACTTCCATCGTTCCGGTAAATTGTTATACTCCGATCCCTTCTGTTTTTGAATGATCTTTCTCTTTATTTTGCAGTTTTTGACTATTCATATTGGAAGCCACGCGTAGATGTTTACTTGGTATAAAAATTAACACATATTTTATTATGAAATGCATTCTACAAGTTGCGTTTCATTTTAAGTCAAACATGTTTTTCATTTAGTCTATATACTGGTCCCAATATGGCTAGTCAAAAACTGCAAAATAAATGGAAAGATCATTCAGTACATACAAAAGAGAGTACCGTTTTTTAGTTCTATATATACATGTCGTGAATATAATTGATACACTTCAAATAGAAAAAATTGCATGTAAATACACGGAGTTAAGTACAATACTACTCCAAGTCGATTGGCTCATACAAATTGCACTGGTACAGTAGTAAGGCCCATTCGGCAATATTATCGTATTCGATAAATCTCTAGATCGACTACGATCACCATAAACCCAAGCAACTGCTATATATATCTTAAAGAAAAGTCCGAAGAATGTAAATCACAACACTGCAACCTTTGTAATTAGGAGGATTTTGCGTCATGTTATAAGTAGAATATGAAGCCGTGACATTGACCATAACACCCCTACATTCAACTATCAACCCTTTCAAATTCACCTTCCCCGTCATAATAACGTCGAAAGTGAAGTACCCCATGCCAATGTCAACCCCTAAATTAAAGGCTGGACGTTGCTTGAGGGTTACGTTAGCTGAAACGGGTTGTACTCTCAAAAGAGTGACTTTTCCCTTCCGTTGTGTGAACCCTGGAAAATACGAATCGTCCGTCCCTATGTTCTGCCCGTCCTTTTCAACGGACACAAGGATATCTTGGTACTTAAGCTTAATAAACTTGTTTTTCCGGTTCTCAGTCCGAAGACCGATGTCGAAGAAGGCGGTAAGGTGGCCGTCAGACGTAAGATTGAAGCCTCGCACGGAGGCATAGTCAATGGTGACCGTAGGGTCCCTAAGCTTGATCACTTGGTAGTATATGACCCATGGTAAGCCAAATACTATAAAGTTGGCTACTAGAAGTACCGCAAGTTGCCATGTCAATTTCCAACAAGATCGAGACATGGAATATGATGAGTTTATTTGTAATAAATTTGTTTAGACAATAATTTGAGATTTGCGATTAAAGTGGGTGCGTTTTAACATAGACTAGTATGAAGAAATCAAACTATATGTGTATGTAATCATATATACTATAGTACTAGTGCATGCATCGTGGATATATGATATATCATATGAATATAGCTGCGTCAATCGGTCAATGGTCAAGGTAGACATGCATCGGAAGTACAGGACGAAAATACTATGTACTAAACTACTAATCATAAAGTCAACACTCATTGTAAAGTCAACAAAACACTTGTTCGATATTATCGTTTGTTTGCAGATTTTGAATTCTAAAGATCAATTAGTGAAATATATGGAGTATATATAGTTATAAAGTTACATTTGTTAATTTAATCACTTAATTCTTTATTTTCGATCACTTATTGAAAACACCGGCAACTACTTTAGAGTAGTGATAATAGTATTTTTTTTTCAATTTGGACTTTGTGATTCAACAACAATAATGTCAGTATTACATTTGGTGTTGATTTAAATGAAATATAAGGGATTATATATTATTGGAGATCAGATCAGAATGAAGATCTTGATTGTGAAGTTGATTGATAAATTTGTGAATGTTCCTGGAATTGGTGTTGCAATTATCTTTGGCAAGTCAATGTTATTATATGTTCAAATCTCCAATTATATAAGTGTGCGTAACCAAGATATTAAAGGCTTTAGATCGAATGGCATCGGAGTTGACTTTTTTAACACGTATGAATAGAGGATATTAGAGAATATTGAGGATGAGAAATATTAATATTAAGAGTATTATTTGTGGTTAAGAATATTATTACGAGTCGTGTATTTTGGAATACAATATACAGTATATGTTTAGGATTTATTGTGTGTTAGAATTACGTAAATGTTAAGTTATGTATTAGTATAAATAGGGGATTACCCTAAGTCATTGTAATAAGTAAAACAGGTCATATTACGAGATTATATTTATGTTAAGAGTATTCCTAAGTATCGTGTTTTATACTCCGTATTTCTTATCTTAATTTTGTGTTGGTGTGTTCACAGGCAATGTTGGGAGTATATACATCCATCCGTTAACTTGCCGGACAACAAGTGTCTGTCGATCTCTCTCGTACAGAGAAGATACAAACTTGAAATTCTTGAATATAGTTGATGTTGATATATAATTTGGAGCAGTTTTAACGACGTATGAAGAAATTAAGTTATGCGAGTGATCTCATAACATGATATAGGAATAAACGGTACGGATGTAAGATGACTTTTCGAGTAAGGGTGAATGCAAGTTCGAGGATCAATATATATATGTTTACTTGCGTCATTGCTTGGTCAATCAGGTGTACCATGTGAAGAACAGATCGAACACTGAGAAAATACTAAAGTACATGGAACATATCACAATGCAGAGGATTAAGTTTGACCTTGTCGTTAGAAAATTAATTTACCATAGAATTGTCTCGGATTTGAACCCTCAATTTCTCATCCCCTGCACTCTGCACTATTAGCTGCTCCTTTGTAAAAAATTAAAAAAAAAAAAAAAACTATGATTTATTTTATTAATTAAAAACAACATTTTCAAGAAGTCATTCAAGTCAACAAAACATTTGTTTAGTATCAAATATTGTATTCTATATATTAAAGGTTAGCCGATGAATTAGTTCTTAATAAGTTTTTTGTTTTAAACCTGCTAAACTCATATCTAATTCAGTTGTTATATCATGGTCCCGGGACCACTTGTAGCATTGTGGTCCGGGACACATGTCAATCTCCTATTCGCTAAGAGAAAATTAAAAAAAGGCGAAAGTGGTTTATGACCCACAAGTATTGAAAGGAGCAATTGACCCCCACAAGCTTCACAATTGGTGAAATCGAACCCCTTCCCAATAGGTGGGGATCCCCTAGAGTTATTTTTTGGTAGAGTTGGTAGAGTTTGCTAAAACTAGTAATAACACAAAATGGAGAGGATCTTGGAATGCACAAAGAAAATGCAAGATAATTAATTCTTACCTTATTAAGTAAACTCTACCATGTAGAGTTTATTTTCAACTCTAGGGGATCCAATTCCCTTCCCAATTTATTGCAAGATATTCAATATCTCTCCAATATCTCACCTACAAAATTAATATTATCAAAAATACTATTTAACTTAAAATAAAACCTAAAAAAATTACATTTTTTACGGCTCAATCTCACTACTCCTATTACTATGAGAAAATAAAACTTCAAGAAAAAATTTGTGTTCACATTAATTACGATGAACGCATTACTGATCCCTGAATCTAATTTTTTTTTCTTAGAGTGTTTTTTCCCTCCTTCAGATGAATTTTTATTTTTGCAGACAATAAAAAAATTGTCTATAACATAATCAAGTGTAATAGATTAAAGATTGCAAGTAGTAAATAATATGCTTGTGTAATAAATTTAACATGTTTGCAGTAAATTTATGAAACGGCGAAAGTGGTTTATAACCGCCATGCGTTTGCCTCTACAAGAAATGTAGCCCCACAAGTATTGAAATGAGTAATTGACCCCTACAAGTTTCACAATTAGTGAAATCAAGCATATTCTCAATTTATCATGAGATATTCAATTTTCTCCCCAAAATACCACCTTCAAATCTAATATCATAATTTTTTTTTTAAAAACTAGTATTATCAAAATAAAATCTTATCACATGTAAATTTAGACTTCTAAGATCACCCTCCCCGCATATTATTGTTGCCGTCTTTTTAGCCCCTTTACCTCCAAAGAGGTCGGCATAATTAATAACCTGCACCATATGCAATCGGCAATGGCGTATCTAAGAAGTCGTGTCTTGACGAGGGTAAATATAAGAAACTTATAAAATGTTTGATTGTATAAGAAAACAATGGGAAACTACTGCAGTCATTTTCACGGATTGGAGGGTTGGCATACAAATACAATCGGCGTCTACGTACAACGATCCATGAGTCGCATCTTATACATAATAACACTACAACCTATGCTTTGAAACTTTTGCGTAGCAAAATTATTATTACTGCCAGGCGAAGGAGAAGAAGCTTCTAAAGCACTGTTACTACTATAAGTAGTAGTAATATTCACAATAACATGGCCACAATTGACATTAAGACATTCGTATTGATTCACCGTCGAGGCCATGAAAACATCGAAATCAAGGTATCCCATGCCACTCTCCACTCCAATATCGAACCCGGGTCTCTTACCTAGCGCGACGTCAATGTCTATAGGCTCGGCCCTCAAATGGGTGATTTCCCCTTTGAGCTGCGGAAAGTTATCCAAGTTGTATTCGGCCAATACCTGTTTGTCCTTGCATATTGAAACTCGAACTTTCGAGTAGACGAGCTCATCTATGTGCCGGTTTTCGGCCTTGATCGTGATGTGGAGGGAGGAGGTGAGGTGGCTGTCTGACGTTAGGTTGAAGCCGGAGACGGACGCATCTTCGATGGTGTAAGTCGGGAATGTTGACTTGTAGTGAAGAAAACATGATGTTAAAAAGGCAACTATGGCAATGATAGCTACAGTGCAGAAACAAGTTATAAATGTATTTGGCGACATTAATTAGTTGTTTGTAGTAAGTGTAATCTTTGTGTGTTTAGGAAGTGCCACAAAAATCAGGGCGATCGATCGTGAAATAATTTAGAGAAATGAGGAATTTTGTGCAAGTAATTGATTATGAGAAGGAAAAAAAAACTAATAAGGCCTGTAGGAGATACGGCGTACCCTTAATAATAAGCTCCAAGTTCACTGTGTTGTGTTAGAAATTTAAATGACTTCCGAGAAACACGAATTGTTTTGAATGACTTTCGCTGCATATATTGTTTTCCCTCATGAACTAGTATCATGGTACCGACTGACCCAAATTGCTAACATGTTGGTTTGGCCCTTGACCGTAACCTTGTTAAGCAAAGCTACGATATTATTGCGCAGAGGTCGCAAACCGTTCATTTCCAAGAAGCCACATAATAATAATACGCGGTTAGTTCACTATGATCGTGTTGTGTTTATGGAAAATTTGAGATTATTTGGAGAGAAAAACCTATGCTTTAATTTTGTAAACTTCTCTTGAAGAAAAAGATTTGATGATGGGTCGTAACAAATCGAAGTAGTGTCCACTTTTGTTGCAAATTTCAACGCTTCTCGTTGTATTTTAATTCACTCCAAATAAATGACGGAGAATATACAACTACTCCTGAATTATGATCCAAAAAATTAGGTTTTTTCGTTCCTAATTTTTAGTTAGCATTCCTAATAGCTAGAGCATATGCCTGATTTTGTGCGTCAGTTGTTAGTAGTAAGTGAGATATTAGCATTGCTATTTTAAATTTTATGCGAAGTTTAATTTGGAACGGAGTGGTACATCATTATCATCTCAAATAATTAGAACGTTATCTTTTATAGTTTCAAACTTAAATTCGACATGTTTATATAACACCACAACATCGATGTTACCGTAATAGAGGAATGTTTATCGGTTTACAGCAGGCACATATATAATAATTGTTCTGTAGGTCAAGAAACGAGCATTTTCTTATCAACACTAGGGGTGAGCAAGAAAAGCGGGTACCCGGACCTGCTTAGGACGCGGCGGGTCCGGAACCGGACCCGTTGTAGACGGGTACGGGTCCAAAAATTTAGGACCCGTTGGCAACGGGTCCGGGTACGGGTCCTATTATTTTGGACTCTTTACCCTCCAGGTGCCCGTTAAGCTACGGGTCCAACGGGTACCCCCTGTTTAACGGGTCCAAACTAGTACTTAAAACCCGACCAACCTTTTTTTAAAAAAAAAATTTGAAGTTTAAAGTAAAAATAGGTCACTTTAAAGATAACCATGGTTCCCATTAGCATGGTTAGCTTTGAAAATAATAATTTTTGGATGACTTTTGGCTCGTGCATCTACAAAGCTTGTTGCTCAATAATCAAACGGGTACCCGTTACCCGTTGTGGCAATTAACGGGTCCGGGTCCTAAATTCTAGGACCTGTTGCCAACGGGTCCGGGTACGGGTCCAATTTTTTAGGAACCGTTTGTAGCGGGTCCGGGTCCATAATATAGTAGCGGGTACCCGTTCATGCTCACCCCTAAATTCAACACCATACTTTGATAGTTCGATCGATAATTCTAAAGTAGCTAATCTCATGATCTCTATATACAAAATTGGATAAATAGAGTATAAAGGTACAATTGTAAAGTCTATATTATGTATAGTAGACTCCACACTACTATTTATATCATTTATACAGACGCAATACACCCTAGAAGGATACAACTTTCGGCACATTTATAGGTATACGTATACCATTGTCACCTATGACAATTACATGACTATATGAATATGTATAGTGTTTACTTAACGAAGCCCTTATGTTAAGGTTCAGTAAATCTGTATAAATCAATCTCTTAAAGATCATAAATCCGAACACTGCAACTTATACTCGAAGAGTTCCGCATTATGTCACTAGAACTAAAATGTGCAGTTGTAGATAAATCGGCCGTAACGCCCCTGCAATTTACTCTCAACTTTTTCGAATTCATTTTCGCCGTCATAAAAACGTCGAAGGTAAGATATCCCATGCCACTCTCAATCCCAAAATTAAACGCAGGTCCTTTCTTCAAAGTTACGTCAATTGAAACGGGCCGTACCCTCACAATAGTGATATTTCGCTTCGGCTGTGTGAACCCGGGAAACGTATCCGTACCTAAGTTCTGCTTATCCTTGAAGATGGACACGCGGATAGGTCGGTATTTGAGCTTAAGCTTTTGGTTCCGGGTATTGTCAGCCCGGAGACTGATGTCGAAGAAGGAGGTCAGGCGGCCATCAGACGTCAGATTGAAGCCGTTCACGGAGGCGTGGTTGACGGTGAACGTTGGGTTCTTAGGCTTGACCACCTGGTAGTAGATAATCAATGGCAAACCAAAAAGTATGCAGCTGAGTGTTAGAGATCCGGCGGTCCATTTCCAACAAGACAACATAGGATATGATATTATGATGAGTTTGTAATGATTTCGTTTGGGGACTAATTTGAGATTGAGAATTTGAGATATACGTACGTAATTTTTTTGAAATCATTGAGCGAGATGTAGGTAATTGAACTCAACTTGTAAAGAAGCATTTAAAGAAATTAAATAATGTGGATATATTTTTGATTGTTTCAATGATCAACGTAAGTGATGTGAAGAACAAGGCGAATTGAATATGGAATTAGCCAAATGCACTAATCACTTCTATTAGGCATGATAAAGTCAACAAATTTGCCTAATCAACAATTGTACTTTTTAAATAGGTTGTCAAGTTAATTGTAAATAATTTGAATTAAGCCATTGTCAACTAGTATCATATTGAAGTGCCTATTTACACTCCACATGTGAGTGTCCCACATTGGAAATGAGAAGAGAAATTATCTAGTTTATAAATCAAGGAGTTACTTCACGGATTCGGATCCTCTGGAGTTATTTTTCCTGGAGTTCTCTGGAGTTTACTTGAAATGGAAACATCACTCTACCAAGTAGTGTTTTCTCTAATTTTAAAAAAAAAAGACATTCATAAATTTATTTTTCCATTTCAGGTAAACTCCAGGGAACTCTAGGATAAATAACTCCAGAGGATCTTGATCCGTTACTTCACCTATTGCCAATTGTTTTTAGGATTGAACCTTCTTGGTTTATGAAGTGGGCTTTCTCTCTCCTCATTTGGGTGTGGCCATGCCCATTTGCGATTTCACATGGTATCAGAGCCCATGGTTGGATCCTAGGTCTCGTGTATTTGATACTAGCCGTTTGTGCAGCTGGGCCTTTATTTCGCAACTGTAATGAGCCGATTGAGCCCCAATTTGCTTTGTTTGCCCAGTCTGCGATTTAAGGGGAAATCACATGTGAGAGGGGGGTGTTGAAGTGCCCATTTACACTCCACATGTGAGTGTCCCACATTGAAAATTAGAAAATAAGTTCTCTAGTTTATTAATCAAGGAGTTACTCCACCTATTGCCAATTGATTTTAGGATGAAACCTTCTTGGTTTATAAAGTGGGTTTTCTCTCTCCTCCTTTGGGTGTGGCCATGCCCGTTTGCGTTTTCACATATCATGCTCAGCGAAACCGTACCTGCAACCTGTACTTGGAAAACCTTGCATCATATTATAATGGGCTTTTCTAACGTGTGCCCGTATGACACATTATAAGACTTAATTTCTTTTCTTAGTTAAGTGATATTCTACTGATTAATCAAAAAGATTCACAATTTGTTTTTTTTTCCAGATATAAATATCACTTAATTAAGAAAGGAAATGTAGTTTTATCATGTGCCAATTATAATTAACGTTGAACAATGAACATGTTTTTAGAGCAAGAATAACGGAGATGATTTTATCTATAAAATAAAGTTTGCCAAAGCTAAAATGTGTCGAAGAATAATCACATTTAAATATCTCCTACAAACCATCCGACGGACAATGTAAGTATGCGATAGACATTTCAAATTAATAATCAAACGTTAACGATTCATGAGAACGGAAGAATTGAAGTTGTTATATTCACGAGGGTTACGGTAAGTCCAAACAATATAACCGTCGGTTATTCTATAATTTTTGATGGAATCAACGATAACCATCGGTTATTCTAGAATTTTTGTTGCGTCAATGGTCAAGGTGGACATGTGAAGAACATTGAGAGCAGGGCGGAAAAACTAAACACAAAGAGCCGACTTGTTTGTAGTAGGTATCAATTATTCCTCGTACTAGAAATAATTGATTAAATAGCTTGTAAAGTCAAATTTGAATGCGATATTATTTTGTGATTTCGAAAAATATTAAGCTTTTCAAATGAATATGTACTATGCAAGTTTTGTGTGACATGCAAGAAATCATCAACCGATTTTAAGCATATATATAATAGCTATTGAAAGATTTAAATCATTAACACATAGCGTGAATTATCCTACATTTTCACATTCAAAGAGAATTAATTAAACTGTTCTATATACGAAAACATTTTCACATTCAAAGAGAATTAATTAAACTGTTCTATATACGAAAACATTTTCACATTCAAAGAGAATTAATTAAACTATACTATATACGAAAAAGGGTACTACATACATTTTCACATTCAAAGAGAATTAATAACAATGCAAGCTAAGGACTATGAATACATTACCTACTATCATGCATGCTTAATGAATACGTACCAAAACACTCTGATCTCACCTTTAGGAGAATTTTACGTCGTATTAGATAATTTTAACACGTAGTGCAATGATAAAATACCTCAGGGGATCGGAATGCTTATAAATGATCACGGTAAGTCACAACAGAGCAATATCTACTAAGAGAATTATGCGTCATATTATAAGTCGTAGAATGTGGAGACGTTGCATTGACCGTAACACCCCTGCAATTAGCCTCCAAATTTTCCTCATGCTGCAGTCTCCCCGCCATAAAAACGTCGAAAGTAAGGTACCCCTTGCCAAACTCAACCTCAAAATTATTAAAGGCAGGACCTTTCTTCAAGGCTACGTTAGCTGTAATGGGTTGTACCGTCAAAACGGTGACGTCTCCCACTTGTTGGGTGAACCCAGGAAGGGAATAATAATCCCTCCCTAAGTTTTGCTTTTCCTTGAAGATTGACACGCGGAGACGTGAATACGTGAGCTTGCTCTCGTTGTTCGGGTTTTTGGCCCTAAGACCGATGTCGATGAAGGAGGTCAGGTGACCGTCAGAGGAAAGATCGAAGCCAGTAACGGAGGCGTGGTCGACGGTGAAACTTGGGTCCTTAATGTAGTCAGCCTTTTTCAAGTGAAGGATTATTGGTAAGCCCACCATTAAAAAAAGTAGGAAGCTGGCTCCTGTCCATTTACACCACGAAGACATAGATGTCGTTATAATTTGGTTTAGAGATTTTTTTGAGATATAATTTATGGGATCGGAGTTTAATTAACATGTAAAGAGATGAATTATGTATGGGAATGTTTTTGGCTATAGCTAGGTCGATAGTGGCGGTTATTTAAGGACAATGCTAGAGGTCTACATTATAGACACCCAAAAGTGTCTATAATCAGCAATAATTTTACTACAATATCAAAATTTTACTACTCATATAATTAATCTTACTACCTGAATTTTTCATTACAGTTAATTTTACTACTCCGATCACAATTTTACTACTACTAACTCAATTTTATATTGTAGACAAATTAATTGTGTCTACACAATAGACCTCTAGCAATTTGCGTTATTTAAATGTGAAGAACATGCTAAGAGCGCGGAAAGTTTATTAAAAGGGTTTCCTTATTAAAATTTAACTACGTGTACTATGCTTGTTAAAGTCCACTATTCTGCAGGCTGTTTGTTGACTTCTATCAAATTATCACATACGCCAACCGTTTTACGGATTAAATAGTCCTTATAGTTTTTTTTTTTTTTTTTATATTACAAAACTTAAATATATGTATATATACTTTCTAAATTTCTCAATTGGCACATTTTTACACCTTTCTAAGTTCCAACACAATTCAATAATTAACATCGTAAGTAATACTCTGAAATGAACAAGCAAGCAGTTATATTTACGGCTTGTCTCATACTTCTTATAGGAGGTGTGGCGGTTTTCTTCGCATGGCTCTTCGAAAAAAGTTTCAAATCCCCTGCCTTTTCAATTGAGCAGGGCGTAATCAAGGATTACAATTACACCACTAATAACAACCAACTCAACGCCACCTTCGACATAACCGTCTACTCGAAAAATCGCGACAGCAGATACACATTGTACTACGACAATGTCATGGTCGCCGTGTACCTTAACAAGTCACGGTTGGCGTATGAGAACTTAGGCCCCTATAAACAGCGCCACGGTCGGGGAACAACATTCGTGGCTATTCCCGTGGCTCGGAATTTGACGGTCTCCAATGCTAGCACGGCAGGGGAGCTCAGGGTAGAGGTCCGTGTCTTGGCTAACGTGAGGGGTACGATAAAAGGGTGGCATAGTTGGAGTTATACTCTTTCCGGTGTTTGTAATCCAGTTGTGTTTGATTTGGATTTAGGAAGGACTTTGGGGAAAACAAATTGCATTGTAAGTTTATTTGACTGATTGTTTTATTTAATGCAAATTACAAAAATAGTTCTAGGTATTACTAGGTCTGTACTTTACAATGAATGATGAATTGTAAGAATAATAATATTGGTCAATGAGATATTATTACAAATCTGTTCAACATGATCGATCAGATACCAACTATTCACTTTAGACCATGTTTGGGAAACTGGATTTGATTCTCAATTCAGATTTGGCCCAATTCACATGTTTGAAAACCCAAGAATTTACAAATCCAAATTTGGCCCAAATCCTCCAAAATTTGTATCAAATGAATCCAATCCAAAATGAAATGACACCTTAAAAGGCAGGATTTGGAAATCCAGCCCACTTTTTCTCTCATCTCATCAATTGATTTTCTCTCCTCTCTTTCTAACCCCACCCAAGCTGCCACCACGTCGATGCCCGGGCCACCACCAACCAACTTGCCGGCGACACCAGAAGAGGCGCAAGATAGCGACGCGCGTATCCCCGCCACCCACTCAGTCCTCCATCGCCACCGCCAACCTCCACGCCAAGTTCTCTCTTGAACTCTTCTTTCTCATCCTATTCCCCGCCGTTTTCGTTGTCGCCGCTACCCCTCGAAACTGCTGCCCCCGCCCCCGCGCTTCCCCCATCAAACGAAAGTCATCGCCCAGCGGCAAGGAGAAAGAAACGAGAGCGGTTATTAGGTGGTTCACCAAAAAATAAATTTTATTAGGTGGTTCACCAAAAAATAGTAAAAGTAATAGGTGGTTTTCTGCAAATTATTCAAAATATTACGATGACTTCACTAATACAAAACCATGAATCGAGTCTCCAACATGCATCATTTTTAACATTCGGTTAAAACGATTCCTTTACCTTACAGTAGTTTGTTTTGTAGAAGTGAGCAAGGACTCGCTAGCCGGACATCAGACCAACTGATCGACCAAGTCCATTACTAAGCTGCTAAGCATAGGATACTGATGCAGAGTATTGTACTTTGTTGAAGAGTTTGTTCCAGTCAAATCGTCAACGTCCTACCTGTCACTTAGGCGGTTATTGAGTTTATGTTAGATTACCTTAGCTTCTTGTATACATAATACATACATACATGTTTGTGTACAAATTGTAAGTTTTTTTTTTTTTTGAAATAAAAGAATTCTATTTTATGTTGTGTTCTTAATTAGTCTTATCAAGTTTGCACAATCGAAATTACAAGATTATATTATTATATGTATGATCAATTATATTTTGCTTCAATTCAGATAATGTATGTACATTGAACAAAATCACATAAATGACTATCGATCAAATAATATTTGCTTGCTTTAACAAAACCTTCAACTCAGAACATGATACTCCGTATATATAGATGATCGAGTAAAACCGTACGTACCCTTCCTGTTTGATTCAAAATAAGAAGACCAAAAAAAAAAAAAAGAAAATGAAATCTTCAATGTATGTGAAAAGAGCGTGGCTCAAGAAACCGTAGCATTAACACCCCTGCAATTAACTTCCAAATTACGCGAATTCATTCTCGCTGTCATAAAAACGTCGAAGTTAATGTACCCCAGCATGCCACTGTCTAACCCGAAATCAGAGTTAGGACCTTTCTTCAGGTGTACGTTTTGTGATTCGGGATGTACCCTTAGAACGGTGACGTTTCGCTTCGGTTGTGTGAACCCGGGAAGCGAATACGTCCCTAAGTTCTGCTTATCTTTGAAGATGGACACTCGGATATTTCGGTACACGAGCTTAAGCTTCTGGTTCTGGTGATTGTCGGCCTTGAGACCGATGTCGAAGAAGGAGGTCAGGTGGCCGTCAGACGTAAGATTGAAGTCGGTGACGTAGGCATGTTCGATGGTGAAGGTTGTGTCCTTAGGGTGGACAATATGGTAGTAGATGATCAATGGCAACCCAACCACTAAGAAGAGTAGTACAATTCCGCCGGTCCATTTTAAACAATTATAACTAGACATATGTATTTGGCTAGTGACTTTGTAATAATTTTGGTTTGAGAGAGTAAGATAGAGATTATGATCGAGATCAGATATAATTGAGTGATCTTAATATGGATGATTTATAATCTTATATTGTAAAATAGGCGCAAATACGTGGAATTGGTTGGAGTAGTTTATGGCCAAATAGGCGAAGTCAATAATGGTCAACTATGTCCAGTTGTCACAAGGCTCGAACTCAGGTAGTCTGCAATCTAAAATGGATCAAATTCCACTAGTCTATCACAATTTATATGCATGTTGGGGACATAAATATCATATATACTAATATATTTCAGAGAGAATTGGGGGCACGTGCCCCCGTGCGCCCCCCCCCCCCCCCCCCCCCCCGGCTACGCCCCTGGTGATGGCGTCTGATGAGTGATGACTTATACCCATTTACACAGCGTCACGGATAAGAAATGACTATGAATGTCGGCCCCCTGCCCAAAATGTGTTGGTCTCGGACGCTATTGTGGCGGGGGGCCTGAGTGGTAAGTTGGAAGGCCTGAGTTGATTGTTGCATATATGCCACCGGTTTAGACGGCCCTCCCCAGTTGACGAGTCTTGTACCTGTCTATGACACCGGTTTTGATAACAAACGGTGTCTTATGAATTACTTTTTACACCCGGTGTTTTCTAGTGTAACCGGTGTCCGTCCACTTTTCAACCCGGTGTAAAATGTATTATTTGGCGTAGTGGAGCCATGATTAATCAAACGGCCATGTATTTCCTAACGTGAAGGTTTCAGTTGAAATTAAAGGTGTTATAGTTGGCATTACGCTCTTAGCATTGTTTTTTTTTTTTTTACCCTGTGGTAATTGATTTGTTTTCAGGCCGGAGGACTTAATCAGAAAAAAGACTGTATTATTGAAATTGTGTGGGTATGTTTATACAATGGATGATGAAAGCGGTAGAAGATTGGTCAATAGTAATTTTGGTTAACAATTCAATTTAACGTAGTCAATGATTTAATTAGTAATTGAAAATTGCTTAACATACATGATCAATTGATTATGTCCTTACTGATTCGATAAACATCTAATTAAGAAATGTGCAATGACTTTAACCATGCACGAGTTCAAATTATATGATGATTGTAGACACTAATATGCAACATTTAATCACGGGTGCAGAAAATACATAGGATCATATATTCCGTCTTTTATACCTAATTATATTTTGCTGTGGCTTTGGATTAAAAATGATTTACTACTCGAGCGTACACTTTTGAAAACAATAAGAAGATGAGTCGAATCAAAAGAATGACCGGATATAATTAAGATCAGAAACTAAAATTAAAAAACACAGATGAAGAATAATCAAGCTCTCTAATAATGATCATCACTGTACACAAGAACACTGCATCTCGGTAAATTTTGCGTCATATTAGTAGAATGCGCTGTCGTCACATTATTAACCGTAACACCCCTACAATCCACTTCCAAATTCAGCGCATTCAAATACGCCGTCATAAAAACGTCGAACTTAATATAGCCCATGCCATTCTCAACCCCAAAATCAAAGGCAGGACCTTTCTTCAGGGCTACGTTAATTGAAACGGGCTGTACCCTCACAACTGTAACATTATGCTTTCGTTGTGTGAACCCGGGAAACGAATCCGTCCCTAACTTCTGCTTGTCCTTGAAGATGGACACATGTATACGCCGGTACTTGAGCTTGAGCTTATGGTTCCGGTTATCGGCCCTGAGACCGATGTCGAAGAAGGAGGTCAGGTGACCGTCCGACGTTAGATTGAAGCCGCTAACGGATGCGTGGTCGATTGTGAAGGTTGGGTTCTTAGGCTTGACCACTTGGTAGTAGATGATCCATGGTAAGCCAAAAAGTATGAAGCAGATTATTACAAATCCGGTGAATTCTTTACAACAACTAGACATTGAATTAAAATGTAATGATGACTTACCTTTGTAATACTTTTGTTAAAGAGAACAATTTGAGACTGAGATATAATTTTGAGTGATGATAATATTGATATAGTCATAGGTGTATATGGTAAGATGGTGCAATTTCGTGGAATTGTTTGATTTCGTCAATGGTCAACGCTGATACAAGAATTGAGAACATGGAGAAAGTTGTAAAACTATACCACTATCACTATGCTTGCAAAGGTCGACTTTTATATATTATTGCCTTCTTGACTTTAAAAAAACAAACTAGTTTGCTACCGAGTTACGTCCGAAATAAATTTTATCATTTTATTTCTTTGTAAACAAATAATTTTATCAATAAATTTTATCATTTATAAACCTTTCACTTACAATATAGATGGTGTGATTTCAGTTTAAATAAGTAATAAAGAAGGTACAAAATATTAAGGTAAATATGAAATCAATTAATAGTAAATATTGATTTATTATAATAAAAAAATATTGTAAATTTTTTGGTATGGAAAACGTTACTGATATATAACTATGGATGGAATGTTCATCTATACTCTTTACCATAAATGACGTTTTAAATGAATTTTTAAAGTGAAAATTAACGAGACATGTCACGTGGCATTACTTTTACGGAATTATATACTCCGAATAGTATAAGATATCCAATTGACCCATTACTTTTACGGAATTTTATATATATATATATATATATATATATATATATATATATATAGGCAAGTTCAGATGAGTCCGCTTATTTAGATGAGTCCATGAGTCCTTATTTGAACCGTAAGATCTAATGAGATGGAGGGCCGAGATGCTTCCTAAAAACTATCTGAAAAATAGAGGAAGGGGTCATCAACTCTCAACAACCAACGTCATTTTTGCCAAAATTCTATTTCTCTCTCTACAACTCCCTCTCACTCTCACTCTCACTCTCACTCTCATTTCCCGTCTCTTTTTTCTCTCTCCTCGAAAAACTGGCCACCGCCATTCTCTCTCCTCGCGCCACCACCGCTTCTATGCTTCATCATCGCTGTCGCCGACACCGTGTTCTTTCTCTCTATCTGTATTACGAAGTTTTCCCCTAAATCAAAACCCTAGAAAAACAAAATTCGAATTTCACAAGGCAATTTTGCATCATTTTCGGTCACGATATAGAGGCAAATTCGCACCAAAGATCGATCGAAAAAAGGTGGCGGAGTACAAGCTCAAATTAATCTTAATCAGGTCGGTTTTGTTTTCTTTTGATTTAATCCCAAATTCGATCGTTTTTTTTTTAAATTTCTGTATGATTTCGATTTAGATAGAATTTGCAATCACAACATGTTGGTTATTGAATCACACACTTTCTCGATTTTTAAATATTATTGGCAATCACAAGGTGTTGGTTATTGAATCACACAACCTCTTCTTCGATTTCGCTTTCGAATTTATAATGAAATTATTTTTACTAGAATTATGATGACGAAAGTGAAACGGAATGTTTATAATCTTATGTTTGATCATCAATGTGTGTGATTTGTGTGATTCTATTCGTTATTGTGTGTGACTCTATTCGTGAGTGGGTGTAATTTTATTTTCTTGCGTGTGATTCCATGGGTAAGAAAGAGTGATTCTATTAGTTAGTGCGTCTTCAACTATATTGTTATTGTGTGATTCTATTAGCTGACGCGTGTGATTCTATTATTTCATGTGTATGATTCGATAGATTAGTGTGTGTGATTCTATTAGTTTGTGTGATTCTATTTTATTCGTTAGTGTGTGTGATTCTATTGGATAGGGTGTGTGATTCAATTAGTTAGTGTGATTCAATTTGTAGTAAAGAGTGATTATTTTCCATAATGTGTGTGATTCTTTGGGATAGTGTGTGTGATTGTATTCGAAATTTGTGTGATTCTATTCGTTAGCGTGTGTAATTGTATTTTCTAGTGTATAATTCTATTGGTTAGTTAGTGTAGTTAGTGTGTGTGATTCTATTTGTGTGATTTTATTAGTTAGTATGTAAGATTTTGTAGGCAAATGTGTGATTCTATTTGTGGCTGTGTTTTCATTAGTGTGTGTGATTCTATTTGTGGCTGTGTTTTCATTAGTGTGTGTGATTCTATTTGTGGCTGTGTTTTCATTAGTGTGTGTGATTCTATCAGAGTCCTGGCTTTCTCTTCACCGAACCAATGGCTTCCTCCTCCCCATGGTGTGTTTAAAAATGAACATTGATGCGACAGTGTATGATGGTGCGGGGTGTGGTCTTTGTTTCGTTATCCGTGATGAGATGGGTATAGCGTTTTCAGTAACCATGAGAGTGTATAGCGTTTATATGTGGCCCTGACACTTCTGTACCATAATCGCTTAAGAATGAAATTCCAAATGAGGTTATCTCTTAGAGTGTGGGGTGATTTTGTGCTCTGTCTGATTTGCTCGGTCCATAGGATTTGCAATAGTTAGAACATATAAGTTGCACGGGCTTTCGGTTTGTTGTTGCGTTGTAGATGGATATGTGGTTGGGTAAATGCGGACACCGCTGATTCATGTTGCTAATGTACTTTGGGGGCGGTCATAGTACTTGGAGTCAGAAGCTCTTGTATTTTTCTTTGAATATGAGCAATAGATTTTTATGGTTGATCTTTGGTGAATGCTGGCGAAGCTCTAGTGAAGAAATTACAGTCCTTTTAGAGCTTGTGGTGGTTATATCTGACTAGCTTTCGGTCATCTGTGAATTAGCCATCCTGATATGGGAACAGGGGAATGTCCTTTGATGTTCTATTTGACGTCGCTCTTTGTCATAATTCATGAATGTTGGTATTATGTGTGTGTGTTGTGTGTGTTCAATTGAACTGTAGGTCCGTTTAGGATGGCATGATGCTGGTACTTATACCAAGGACATCCAAGATTGGCCCCAAAGAGGCGGTGCCAATGGCAGCCTCCGCTTTGAAATCGAATTCAAACACGGAGCTAATGCTGGTCTTGTCACTGCCTTGAAACTAGTACTCTGCTATCACGTACGCTGATCTCTTCCAGTTGGCCAGTTCCACTGCTATTGAGGTCCTAACTTCATCATCCTCCTCCTTCTACTTTTGTTTTTACGTTGATGCACCTCTCTAATCCCCTAGTTTGTTATATCAAATGTTATGGAAGTTAAGATTTTTGTATGCTTGGGAATTAATGAAATACTAGCTCAATTGGTATAACACTTGTGCAGATATGCATATATGTTGTAGGTTCAATTCCTACATGAGCTCTCTAAATAAACGATTCTTCTTACATCTATTCCGACTTTCAGATGCCATAACTTTTTATTCTGAAACTTATATGAAGCCCACTAGATATCATTGGGTAGCCAGAGACATTACTTACCATCCAGAACAAATTGCATACCAAAATTCACTCAGAATCCAAAGTTATTAAGATTTTAGTGCTATCAGGTCTGAAAAGTCGAACCAACTACGCAACTGTGTTCAAAAGCTTATAACTTCAATTTTACATATGATTTTGACATGAAACCAAAACTAGAACTTAGCTAACATCTTAACGCTTCTGGAATGATATCAAGGATAAATGTGAGTTCAAGTCTCACATAGGCTGTTATAGAAGAACTCTTGCATTTTTATTTTATTCCTAATCTTGAACTAGAACATCCACATCAGATCATACACAGTCTACGTAGGATTCGAACCTACACCTTCCGCTAATTGGCGGGGCTCTACCGATTGAGCTAGTAGACTTAAATAAAATAGGCCAATGATATAGGACAATGATATAGGCCTTGATATAAAGAAACTGGCCTAATTGCCTTCACGTTCTACTGCACTAATCAAAAGGGGGGAAATGTAAAAGTTCAGGGTCCAGATGCACGATAAGTACACAGTCTACACACGACACACAATCAGGTGAGAAGTAGACAAGAGTTGCTTCACAGTAGTCATTAGTCACGACCACTACAACAGAGGATACCCAGGTATAATTATCCTACCATACACAAAACAAACGGTATCTTACAGTGGCAGTAAAACAAGATGCAGGCAGAAGTAAAAGAGCAAGAGAAGTAAAGCTGTAAACTTGCCTTCAAACTTGCATCTAGTTAATAAATTGAAGCAGTTCTGAATGCATCACAAGATGCTCTAATCTGAAGATGCTAGCAGCTAGACAGGTTATGCAAATTGGAGCTATTGACACTATAACTTCCAGTAATCCAAACACAAACTGCTACAGGAGCAGCTACACGCAACGTTGGTCACAAGAACCATATTCAGCACAAATCAAGGTAGAGAAGATGACAGCGGAGTCAGCTTCATAGCTCATACCTCATAGCAGATGGAATCAGACATAACTGAAAACACACAAATCAACAATGAAGAATCATCAGATATCGATAAAAATGTCTGAACCAAACGAAATCAGAGTACAGATTGAATCACAGACAAATAGCTTATACAATCACACACGATGTCAAATACAATCACACCAGCAGATTGAATCAAAGACAATAAATAATACAATCACACACGATACCAAATACAATTACACACTAACAGATTGAATCACGAGATTACAATTAAAAAAAAAAAAGGATTTTCTTTATGCTGGCAGAATACAACCACACTTCTGAGAAAATTGAAACATCCTAACTTCACAGCAAAAACTCAATTGAACATCAGATTATCAGTAAAGAGCTACTGAGAAATGAAGATAAACAGCATGTTGAGAGATAGACGATGTGGATGCATTAAACAGGCTGCAAAGGACTAGCAACGAGCCCCTTCAGACTAGTCGAGGAAGTCATCCAAACAACATATGGAACTATGATCGATTTTATCCACACAACAGCTAGAATCAAACAGAAATGCAATTGACATCATATCATTTGAATAACAATGGAATTATGCTCGATTCCATCGTGACAGATATATCTCCAAAGACTACCGAGTGTGACTCGATCAACAAACTATTGCAACCACCAGAAAAACAACTAAAACTTGAATCAAACCAGAAACTGCAATATTCATAAAAAACTCACCTGTTCAAACGCAAACTACAACAATAAACTCAACAAATCTGCAGTATTCAGAAGAAAACCTAAAAAAAAAAAAACAGAAAACGCACCAAAAAAACTGCACAAATCGCTGAACTAATATGCGACTCGTTGATGTCGTCTGAATTTGCCGTGGACTGAGCTCGAGCTACTCGCTAGAAAATTCGCCAGAATGCATCAGATCGTAGACGTATTTTCTCCAATTTCAGAAATGCAGCCAGTGATTTGTCGAAATCTACAGTATCATCAAATTAGGCGAAATCAATACCCAAATTCAACAACAAAATAAAATCCAAATCATCAAAATCAAGACTAAAAGCCTTAGAAACTCTCGATCAGATTAAAAACACCACAATGAAATCAACATAAATCAAACATATGCGAACATTTGAATGAAATAAAAAGTAAAAAAAAAAAACTAAGAAATTAACACAATCAAACCTAGGGTTTCTATAACGAGTAATTAGGAGAATCAAATGAGAAAGAAATCAACAGAAAAGTGAGAATAATACCTGATATAGTTGCATGCGACGGCTACGAGGGAGATCGGCGGCGAGGAGAGAGAAAATTCAGGAGTGAAGGTGAGGAGAGAGAAATCAGGACAGAATAAAGGCGGTGAAGCGGTGGATAGAGGTGGTGGTGGGGGAGAGCGAGAGCGGTGGTGGCCATGGAGAGCGAGAGCGGTGGTGGCTGTGGAGAGCGACGACGAGAATCTGGGGAGAAGAAGGACGAAGAGAGAGAAAATGAAAATGCAAAAATGAGGGGGGAGACGGGTTGATGAAGATTATAAATCTATCAAGTAAATGACGTTTGTACCCCTTAGTCATGGCGGATTTAAGAGCGTTGGATTAGATTAGATGAAAGACTATGATGAGCACTCATGGACTCATCTAACCCTATAGGACTCATTTGATCCTATTTATATATATATATATAGAGTGAGGATCATAAGAGTACCCCTCCTTAGGTGAGTACTACGCACCCAATCATGGCCGCTGGATCTTACATTTTGGACGATCCAGATTAAACCGCTCACAAAAAAAAAAAATTTAAAATAATCGACTCTCAGCCTCCCACATTCTATTCTCCTCATTTTCTCTCTCCATTTGTCCTCCTCATTTTCTCTCTCTTATCTCGCCGTCGGTTTCTCTCTCCGTCGCGTGCATTGTACTCATCGTCGTCGTCGCCGCCACCGCCATCTACGTCTCCGTCGCGTCGGTTTCTTTCTCCTCCTCACCGTCTTTTTCTCTCTCCTTTCTCGCCATCGGTTTCTCTCTCTTCATCCTCTTTCCTCATTTTCTCTCGATCTTCTCTGCTTCTCCGTCGCCACTTCCTCCAACCGTCGTCGTCGTCGAAATCTATCCTCGTCTTTGTGATGTCGCCTGATATTTGCTCTCTCATCTCTCTTTTTTCTCAGCGTCACTCTCTATCCACGTCGTCGCCAGCGCCAATTTTGCTGCTTGCCGCCGCCGCCTCGGACATGCTACCTCCCATCCTCGCCGTCTCTACGAATTTCGGTAAGATCTGTCTTGGTTGTTTTTTTATTGATTTGTCCTAATTAATTTCGGTAAGATCTGCATGTATAGAGTTAATCGTACGTTTTAATTGAGTCTCATTTTTTATAGGTTTGAATCTAGCTTGAATTTTATTAATTAGTTGCAATTTTAGTTTGATTAAGTTTAATTTTAGTTTAATTCGGTTTAATTTTTGCTTAATTAATTTCCGTCTTCACCCTCCGTCTTTCAAATCGCCGGCGATGGCGATGGCGACCTGAGGCTCTGGCGACGGCGGTGTTTATGTTCGCACGTCGGCATGTATCCTGGTCCTCCATTTTTGGTGTAGCATTGTTTCTAATTTTTTGAGGATTTTTATGTTTAGATCTGATTTGCTTGAATGATATGTTTGTCATTTTATGGATAATCGGTGTCATTGTATGGACATTAGGTGTCGTTGTATGGACACTCTCGTGTCATTGTATGGACACTCTCGTGGTTGTGGTTGTGGTTGTGGTTGTGGTTGCCGGTTGCCGGTTGCCATACAATAACACTGGTTTGTCAATAGAATGACACGGCTTTGTCAATACAATGACACTATGGGCACTGCGGTGTTATCAGTGGTTTGCCCATATAATGACACAGGTTTGTCAATAAAATGACACTGGTTTGTCCATAGAGTGACACTATGGACACGCGGTGTTATTGTTCGGTGTCATTGTATGAATTGTGGTTTTGATAGCTCATTTGGTAAAGCATTTGTGTACATACACGAATGTCGTAGGTTCGATTCCTACATGAGTTCTAAATTTTCATGTCATTGCATAGACCTTTCTCTGTCATTGTATGTAGGTGTCATTCTATAGACATTTCGTGTCATTGTACGCGAGTGTCACTTTATGTGACATTCTGTGTCACTCTATGACGGTGCGCAGTTCTCACGCGAGGAGGAGTTCGCACCTGATCTCGCCTGTATAAATATATATATATATATATATATATATATATATATATATATATTAACGCAAGATTGGTTACAAAATGATATATAAAAAAAAAAAGAGTTATCGAAATAATCTATATTTGTAGTATATATCAATAGGTCTTGTGGGAGACCGTCTTTCAATAATTTAATGAGAGGCCAATTATGTTATTTACATCGTGACCTTGTTTATATAATTAGTGACCGTTATACTACTTTTGGTAATCGTTTTAGTTAAAAACTTTAGACACTTAATCCAGAATTTGCAAATGGGTTACTATATAATTCTAGCTAATTTTATATGATTTAGCCTTCCGAAATCATAGATAATGTGATTTATTATAGTAAATTAATAAGATTACTAAAAGTATTATCATGATTACAATCAATGTAAAAAAAGTCACTTTGTAACACAGTATAATGGTCTCTCAATAATTTATTAAAAGACCGTCTTTAATGAAACTTAAATGAGACATATCAGACTATATCATAATTCACCGAGTGTTTAATTTCATCGTTCGAGGATAAGTTAATTTGTGAAAAGAATGCCCAGATTAAAAGTTTAATACCTAGACAACCGAGGTTGCCACCCCGGAAATCGAGCACAATACATACGCGTAGAGCCGTAGAGGCTTTAGTGCAAGGGGGCAAGTAGCCATGAACCATCATCAGAAACGAAAATACTAGGAGTCTATATGTAAACAAGTGAAAAAAGTGTATATTGCTAATTTGTAGTAAAAATAATTAAAGGTGTAATAAATTTTGTTGTACAATTTGACAAATGATGGATTATAAGGAAACAGAGACAATTAAGGGTCCTTGATTTTGGAATTAAATCAATTTAAATTTCTTTCTATTGATAGATCCGTAACAATGTTGATTTTACTAGCAATGTCATAAATTTACTGCAAATACATTAAATTTACTACACAACCATATTTTTTAACTGCATGTCATCTTTAATTACCACACTTGATTATGCTATAGACAATTTTGCTATTGTCTACATATAGACTAATAGGTTCATCCCATCAGAAATCTTCAAGCCACCATAAAAAACGACGGCTTGCCCAATGCCCATTCCTAATTTCCTAGCACTTACCTGTAACAGCTCGAACCACCGTCCGTCACAACACAACCCAATAAAATGGGTAGTCACCCTTAGGCCCATATATCCTCACGTAGGCTCTAAAAGGTGAAGGCCTTTTTGGTAGTATGATGGTAGGAATCTATTATGAACTGATCATATGAGCCTTAGTTTTCAATGTGGGACAAACCAACTCCATAATCCACTTTCCATATTCCCTAGTGTTACAAACTCCCCCACTTAGAGAACGCAACATCCCCGTTGCGCCTCGGCCAAACCATACCAACATCAACACAGGTCCAAGATCACCCCCGCTAGACGGCTAGTGTGGGCCTCGCCCCAGCACCCAGCACGCGGTCGCAGGGTTGCTCTGATACCATCTGTAACAGCCCTAACCACCGTCCGTCACAACACAATCCAATAAGATGGGTAGTCACCCTTAGGCCCATATATCCTCACGTGAGCTCTAAAAGGTGAATGCCTTGTTGGTAGTATGATGGTAGGAATCTATTATAAACTGATCATATGAGCCTTAGTTTCCCAATGTGGGACAAACCAACTCCATAATCCACTTTCCATATTCCGTAGTGTTACATTACCTGTTGGGGTTCATTTTACTAATGAGGCCACAACCCTAAGGGATGAAGGCCCAAATCCTTGATTAAAGCCCATATGACACCCATGAAGTCCAATTCATCTCATCCATTGGATCTTGAGAAAATGGAGGGTCGGGATGAAAGGGGGTCCTTTAGGCACATGCCTGGGACTCTTTACATTCACTATAAATACCCCCCCCCCCATTTGCTGAAATTCGGTATCATCTAATCTCTATTATTACTTTCTACAACCAATTTATCGCTATTACTTGCGATAGTTGGCCGCGACTACCTCTACCCTCGAACTCGGACTGACTTGAGCGTCGGAGGGGCGTCGCCTGGTGAAAACCGAGCCCCCTTGAAACTTTGTTGACTGTGCAGGTTGAGAGCACAAGCTGTCGGTCTATCCCAAATCGAACTCACCCCAACATTACCCTTTTTGGTTCTTTCCCTTTATAGAGGTATCTCAAACGTCCAAGTATTTCCTAACGTGGAGGTTTTAGTTAAAATTAAAGGTTTCAATAATTAATTTGATTTCAGGGAGGACTTAATCAGAAAAAAGACTGCATTATTGAAATTGTATTGGTATGTTTATACAATGGATAATGATGAAAGCGGTAGAAGATTGGTCAATAGTAGTTTTGATTATCAATTCAATTTAACGTAGACAATGATTTAATTAGTAATTGAGACTTGCTTAACATATATACATGATCAATTGATTATGTGTTTACTGATTCGATAAACATCTAATTAAGAAATGCGCAACGACACCATGCTCACGGGAGCACAAAGACCATGTTGATCCTTCTCACAATTGAGGAGTAGAGACCACATTTAAAATAACCTAATATCTATTTAAGTGTGGTCACTACTCCTCTATTGTGAGAAGGACCACTATGTTTTTTGTGCTTCCGGGAGCATATTTGTGAAGAGTTAAGGTCCATACAACAATGGAGGAATGATAACCGCCATTGTTGAGTGTAAAGGAAGATTTGAGAACAGAAAAAGTAAAGAAAGCAGAGACGAAATAGAATATGATTGTATTGACTAAGTTAACAAATGAATTTACAAAAATGATCTATATATACATGTAATGTTCCTCACAGTAACAAGCTACACCCTCTCCTATTCTATAACCGCCTTGTAACTGATTTCCGACAAGCGGTAACAAACTTCCAGCTCAGCACCTTCAAGGTGGCTCCTAATTGATCAAGTCAGCGCGGAGCATACGTCTGATGGAAGCTTCTGAAATGGCAGTAGAGAACAGGAGGCAGTGAGCTCAAGTCACTGTTTCACATCCCCCCCTCAAGTTGGAGCTTCTTTGAAAGCAGTGAACAGGAGACCCAACTTGGAACTCAAGCTGAAGTGCTGATGTTGACCCAAGGGTTTTGTCAGTAGATCAGCCAATTGTGAAGCAGACTGAACATACTGAGTAGAAATGAGCCCCTCTTGCTGCTTTTCTCTAATATAGTGGCAATCTATATTGAGATGCTTCGTTCTCTCATGGAAAACTGGGTTATTGGCAATATGTTGAGCAACTTTATTATCACAAAACAATGTGACAAGAAGAGGAATGCTAATTTTAAAATCCAACAGCAGATTATTTAGCCAAACAATCTCAGCAGCAGTATAGGACATAGCTCTGTATTCGGACTTTGTGCTGGATTTGGAAACAGTTTTCTGTTTCTTAGTCTTCCAGGAGATTAGAGCTCCTCCCAAAAAGGTACACTGACCTGTCACTGATTTGCAGCTGAATTTGCATGAGCCCCAATCAGCATCACAAAAGGATGTCAGCTTGAAATTAGACTTAGCAGGATAATACAGTGCAGCATCAATGGTACCCTTCAAATATTTGACCACATGTAGTGCAGCTTGCAGATGGGGTTGCCTTGGAGATTTCATAAATTGACTGAGATGTTGAACAGCATAGGATAGATCAGGTCTTGTGAGATTCAAGTAGAGAAGTCTTCCAATCAACCTTCTATATACCTCTGGTTCAGTCAGCAAATCACCATCTTCTGGAGTCAAATTTAGACCTTTAGGCAGAGGAAAAGCTGCAGCATTACAGTTGCTCAACCCTGTATCTTTCAAGACATCCACTACATACTTTCTCTGATTAAGAAACAGGCCTTCAGAGGTTCTGGTGATTTCAAGGCCCAGAAAATATTTGATTAAACCCAAGTCTTTGATTGTAAAAGCTGAGTGCAGGGCAGACTTGAGATTAGCTATATAGACCTGATCATTGCCTGTGATCAACAGATCATCAACATATACTAATACCACAGTGAATGATTCACCACACTCTCTTGTGAATAGAGAGTAATCATGCCTGGATTGATGAAACCCTTGAGAGATCAGAAGCTTAGTGAGTTCAACATTCCACTGTCTAGAAGCTTGCCTTAAACTATACATACAAAGATCTTCTCAATCTGCAAACTTTTCCTGGTTGTGCCTTAGAATAACCCTGAGGGGGAGTCATATAGACCTCTTCTTCTAAATATCCATGTAAAAAGGCATTATTAATATCCAGTTGATGAATGTCCCAAGTTTTGGCAGCAACTGTGGCTAATAGGACCCTGACAGTAGTGAACTTTGCTACTGGAGAAAATGTATGTTTAAAGTCTTTACCTTCCACTTGACTGTACCCTTTGGCCACTAGCCTGGTCTTATATCTCTTTACTGTACCATCAGACTTGAACTTGACCTTGTAGACCCATTTAGACCCAATGGCCTTGAAACCTTGAGGTAAAGATGTGAGTTCCCAAGTATTATTTAGCTCCAAAGCTTGAATCTCTTTATTCATGGCTTCAATCCAATTAATGTCATTCTTAGCCTGATGAAAAGATGATGGTTCATGGATTTATAAAACCCTGGTGAGGGAAATTTCAGAATTGGATGGAACAATGGTGGGGGCAGTTGCAGAAAAAGAAGCAGATTCCTCAGATGTGCTGTGTACAGTTATAGGTACACTGCTAGGTAATATGGGACAGAAGAAATCCTTAAGCTTCTCTGAAATTTTCCTTGGTCTGGTGGACTGTCTGGGCTGCACAACCATAGGGACAGACTCACTTGAATAGTAATTGACAGATTCAGATGTTGGAGATAGCACAGGAGAATCTGGGATGATATCTACTGAGTCTGCAGGAGAATTTTGCTGATGAAAGATAGAAGAGCTGTGTTCTTCCTGATAAGGACCAGTTGTATCAGATGCAGGTACATAAGACAAAGGTGATTCTTCTTCTGCAGAATGATATCCTGTGGGAAATAAAGGAACCTGACTTTGAACAACAGAAGGTGCATCAGAAACCTTATATGGAAAGACATCCTCCTGAAAAATAACATCTCTGCTGATGATAATTTTGTTCCTCTCCATATCATATAGTTTATATGCCTTTTGACCATAAGGGTATCCCAAGAATATACACTTTCGAGCTTTCGGATCAAATTTGTCTCTTAGGTGCTTGGGAACCAAAGCAAAAGCTAGACAACCAATTACTCTCAATTCATCATAGGTAGATGGTTTTCCCAACATAATTTCAGCTGGTGTTTTCCAATTTAGCACTTGAGTTGGTAGTTTGTTGATAATATGGGTTGCAGCCAGCAGACAATCTCCCCAAAACTTCTTGGATAAGCCAGCATGAATAAGAATTGATCTAGCTGTTTCAATGAGGTGTCTATGTTTCCTTTCTACCCGGCCATTTTGCTCAGGGACCCCTGGTGCACTTTTCTGATGAAGGATACCCAACTTCAAGAAATAAGATGAGCATTGCTCTTGGAGAATTTATGTATCATTATCAGATCGAATGACCTTGACTAGACCTCCATATTGAGTTTTAATATGATTCAAGAAACCTTCAATAGTTGCAAAGACTTCAGTCTTATCCTTTAACAAAAAGGTCCAGGTGACCCTTGAATGATCATCAACAACAGTTAAAAAATAGCTGGCACCAGTAAGATATTGGATCTTATACTTTCCCCATAAATCTATATGAAGAAGCTCAAAACAACATGTAGCTCTAGAAGTGCTTCTAGGAAATGGCAATTTATGAATATTGGACAAAATGCAAGTTGAAGAATCATAAGGTTGCAAATCAATACTCTTTATTTCAGGAATGTGCTGCATTTTGCTTACAGATGTGTGTCCTAAACGAGCATGAAAAAGCTCAGATTTGCTTTTCCTAGAGCAAATGCTGCAATTATTACAGGAAGTTTTACAAGCAGTAGCATTACAGGTATTGTAAGATGCTAGATTTATTCTAAGCTTGTATAGTCCTCCTTCTCTGTCACCAGTTGCAATAACTCTCTTAGTGACAGGGTCCTATAATATGCAATGTCCATCACTAAAATGAACCATATACTTGTTGTTGGCTAATAATTTGCTGACAGACAATAAATTGTGTCGAAATTCAAGAATGTAAAACACATCAGACAGAAGTACTTCAGATGTGACAGCAATATCCCCAATATATTTCACAGTTTGAGAAGAACCATCAGGTAAGCCAACCAACACAGGTTTAGATAAAATTATGACATTGGTGAAAAGATTAAGCAAAGGTGACATGTGATCTGTAGCCCCAGAGTCAATAATCCAAGTAGAATCAGGCATGATTTTCATAGAAGTAACATTGGAGGCAAGGATTTTACCTGCAAAGTTGACAACACATGCAGGTGTGTCCATGTGCCCTGATTGCTGATGCTGAGCCATTTTCATCATCTCCTGGTACAATGCTGAAACCAATTGAGGATCAATTTTCTGTCCTGAACCAGATGCTCCTGTTTCTTGATTCTGATTATCAAAACACCCTTCTAAACCAGATTCCACAGCATTTGCAGAGTAACGTCTGTTGAATGGCTTCGGATTAGCTTTGTTTGCATAGAACTGATTCTTCAGCTCAGGATACAGTTTAAAGCATTTATCCTTAGTATGCCCACGCCTGTTGCAATGTGCACAGTAAATCACAGGTTTTGCAGCATCAGATTCAGGCCTTGACCTTTTTGCATCCCTGTTCCATACATTCCAACCAGCCTGATTATTAGCTGATTTAAAGGCAGATGCTTCGACTGCTGCAGAGTTACTATCAGTGATGTTCTTCTGACTCTCAATGCGCAAGACCATCAAATACACCTTATTTTCCAGAGGAAAAGGCTCCATAGACAGGACATGAGTTCTGAGATGCTCATATCTGTCATTTAAACCCATGAGAAAAGCGAGAGACTTTTCTTTATTAGCAGCATCAACCACTTGCTTCAGCATATTACAGCTGCAAGTGTCCAAGGCACCACAAACACAGTCTGGAAAGCCTTCCAGATCATCAATGTCGTCCCACTTACGCTTCAGACGATTGTAATACTCAATGACAGACTGATTTTCCTGAGAAGTGTTCCTGAGTTCTTTCTTCAGTTGATACAGCATTGGGCCATTTGTTTGACCATACCGTTCCTTCAGGTCATTCCACAGCAGCTGAGCAGATCGGACATTCATATATCCATCTTTAATCAACTATAGCAGAGAATTAAGAATCCAGCATTTCACCATGCTGTCAGCTCGAAGCCAATGAGCTTGTCTTGAGCCTGCAACAGTAGGTTTTGGCACTGAACCATCCAAGAAACCTTGCTTGTTCTTCGCAGATAGCGCCATCAACACGCCTTTGCTCCACACCGAATAATTTCTACCAGTAAAAGGTGTATTAATGATCGGAACACCAGGAAAATCTGAATTGGATACGAACAGTGGATCATCATACTGATTCACTAAATTGTTGTGACCAGCACCGGAATTCACTGAATCAGCCATTTCTGTAACTTTGAAATGAAAAAGTTGAGTGAACAAGAAGTTTTGATTTCCTGTTGCAAAAAAAATTCGCACAAGAATTTCTACAGCAAAAAACTCCTGATTATGATGCGATCAAGTTCAACCAAACTCGGTTGGAAACCGCGAAGAAAATTGACGAAATCAGTGATGATTTCGAAAAAAAATGAGGATTTATGATTCTGTGAGAAATTATGAGTGGATTGGAGTAAGTTTTGCGGAATTTGGATCGAAATTAAGCTCGATACCATGTGAAGAGTTAAGGTTCGTACAACAATGGAGGAATGATAACCGCCATTGTTGAGTGTAAAGGAAGATTTGAGAACAGAAAAAGTAAAGAAAGCAGAGACGAAATAGAATATGATTGTATTGATTAAGTTAACAAATGAATTTACAGAATGATCTATATATACATGTAATGTTCCTCACAGTAACAAGCTACACCCTCTCCTATTCTATAACCGCCTTGTAACTGATTTCCGACAAGCTGTAACAAACTTCTAGCTCAGCACCTTCAAGGTGGCTCCTAATTGATCAAGTCAGCGCGGAGCATACGTCTGATGGAAGCTTCTGAATTGGCAGTAGAGAACAGGTCACTGTTTCACAATATTATAATTTGTCCATACGTGTGTTTAAATTATATGATGATTGTAGACACTAATATGCAACATTCAATCACGGGTGCAGAAAATATGATCATCTATTCCGTCTACGTACTCTACCTAATTTTCACTGTGGCTTTGGATTAAAAATGATTTACTACTCGATTGTACACTTTTGAAAACAATAAGAAGATGAGTCGAATCAAAATAATGACCGGATAGTATATGCATTATTATTACTTAGCGAAACCTTCAATAATAATATACAAAGCCAAAATAAAGATATAATTAAGATCAGAAACTAAAATTTAAAAACACAGATGAAGAATAATCAAGCTCTCTAATAATGATCATCACTGTACACAAGAACACTGCATCTCGGTAAATTTTGCGTCATATTAGTAGAATGCGCTGTCGTCACATTATTAACCGTAACACCCCTACAATCAACTTCCAAATTCTTCGCATTCAAATACGCCGTCATAAAAACGTCGAACTTAATATAGCCCATGCCATTCTCAATCCCAAAATCAAAGGCAGGACCTTTCTTCAGGGCTACGTTAATTGAAACGGGCTGTACCCTCACAACTGTGACGTTATGTTTTCGTTGTGTGAACCCGGGAAACGCATCCGTCCCTAACTTCTGCTTGTCCTTGAAGATGGACACACGTATACGCCGGTACTTGAGCTTGAGCTTATGGTTCCGGTTATCGGCCCTGAGACCGATGTCGAAGAAGGAGGTCAGGTGACCGTCCGACGTTAGATTGAAGCCGCTAACGGATGCGTGGTCGATTGTGAAGGTTGGGTTCTTAGGCTTGACCACTTGGTAGTAGATGATCCATGGTAAGCCAAAAAGTATGAAGCAGATTATTACAAATCCGGTGAATCCTTTACAACAACTAGACATTGAATTAAAATGTAATGATGACTTACCTTTGTAATACTTTTGTTAAAGAGAACAATTCGAGACTGAGATATAATTATGAGCGATAATAATATTGATATAGTCATAGATAGACTCATAGGTGTATATGGTAAGATGGTGCAATTTCGTGGAATTGTTTGCATCGTCAATGGTCAACGCTGATATAAGAATTCAGAACATGGCGAAAGTTGTAAACTATGTCAACTATGCTTGCTAAGGTCGACTTGTGTATATTGTTTTGTTGACTTTCGAATCCAATTGACCCAATATTTTTACGGAATTATATATATATTAATTAACAAAAGATTAGAAGTTTAAAACAAAATGATATAAAAAAAAAGTTTATCGAAATAATTTATACTAGGATGAAAGCCCGTGCGTTGCACGAGTTTCTTAATAATGATTTCTATTAGACTTGTTAAAACTAAAATTTGTAATTTATGTTTGGATATAGATATTGTGTGGCAAAATCTCTGTATAATAAAAAAAACTTTCATATTAATTGTATAGTTTTTTATACATTGTATAACGTATTTGTTTTTCGAGTTAGAGGTTTGATGGTCAGTCTGACGAAAAAATATTTCAAAACAAAAATAATTCCAAAAGTGTACAATATCATAATCCAACCATTGTATTTTGAGAGATATTAACGTTAAAGGGGTGTCACGAAAGTTGAGTGACATAAAAAAATATATATACAAAGTGACTACTCCGTATAAGGCTATAAATTATAGCCGGGTAAGTTCTGATAAGTTATGTTTTCATAGTAATGATTAAGATGTCTGGGAAAAAAATCCCCTTTTTTATTCTCATAATTTCTCTTCATTTGCATTATTTTCTTCAAATTTGTATTCAATTCCCTTCAAAATTTCTTTCCACATTCCTTGCGTCCATTAATCTTAAATATCGCAATAATTCTCATTTGTTGTTTCTTATTTATAAACTGTAACAAAAATTTAGACTTGGAGCAACTTGCTTCAAAAATAATTGTTGGTTTGTCAAGGTTTAGGAAGAACTATGAGTATGATAGTTTAAGCTTTTTTTGTTTGTTTTTTTATATGAATGATAGTTTGAGTTTAGACATACACTACAGGTTATAGTAGACAATTAGATTAAATTTATACAACCAATAGGTTGTTAGTGGCTAGCTATACTTTTGTAAGTCTCTTCGAAATGTTCTTTCGAATGATAAATATATCAACTAATTCTTTTGAAAAAAACAAACAAAGAAAAGCTCATGCATAAAGTACGTAGGATTATAACGTATTTCGGTTAGTTCTAGTATGCTGAGTTAAATATGCACTAATGCACGTAGCTAGGATAAGAACGTAGTCATGTATGTCTTGCGTTTAGTACTGTAATTGTGATTGGAAACACCTTCTACACTAACGCATAACGTACGATAATCCTAACAAATGAAGAAGGCTAATTACAATCTAACTCGAGATGAAAAATCATATTGGAACCATTTATTATCAAGAGACATGAAAATTGACGAATTCAAGATCATCACAAAGTTTCCAGATGAAAACCCACCAATCACATTTAGCAACCTTTCACTTGGTCTTAGATGAATATAGTTAACATTAACTCCTAATTAGAATGTGTATTATCGTACTATAGCAATTCTATGACATAGGACTTGGAAAACTACGTATTAGTAGGATTATTAGTAGGATTGTCTAATATAAACATTATTATTATAATATTATTATTAATAGAAGATTGTTTAATTAAAAGAGTTTCACATAAACTTGATAACTAAATAATATTATAAAATTGTCAAAACTCTCTAATAACCTCCGGTCAATGTGAGAGCTCTAAAAAAGTCTCCTTTAATAGTATAGAAGGATTTGTAGTATATGTCTAATTTAAATGAAATGAGACGTATCAGACTATATTATAATTCAACGAGTGTTTAATTTCGTCGTGCGAGGATAAGTTAATTTGTGAAAAGAATGGCCAGATTAAAAGTTTAATACCTAGACAACGCGAAAATCGAGCACTACGCGTAGAGCCGTAGAGGCTTTAGTGCAAGTAGGCAAGTAGCCATGAACCATTATCAGAAATCTTCAAGCCATCATCAAAAACGACGGCTTGCCCAATGCACATTCCTAATTTCCTATCACTTACCCTTTTTGGTTCTTTCCATTTATAGAGTTAATCTATAAATAGAAATTGTCACAACACATAGCCACACACAATACATTATATTATACTCCGTATACAATATCACATTTTCTTTCAAGTCCAACTCTGAAAAAAATGAAGAAGGCAGCAGTAATATTTTGGGCATTTACCATACTTGTTGTAGGTGGTGTAGCAGTTTTCTTCATTTGGGTCACTACGCCAAAAATACCATATGACACCGGGTCTAAAATCGACTAGACTAGACTGCCGGTGTCTTATGTTAAGACACCGGTTACTCTAAAAAAAACCGGTGTAAAAAGTAGCACATAAAGACACCGGTTAGGCAAAAAACCGGTGTCTTATGTGTGATTTAATCTGGTCAAACAGGCACATAGGACACCGGTTATGGACCCAACCGGTGTCTTATGTACACCAATTTTCCAAACAAAAAAAAAAATCTCGGTATTAAGATAAAAAGCATTATCATTATCAAACTTCATAATTGAAAAAAGTTCAAACAGATCTGACAACCCAATTGAAATTTTGAAGTGAATTAGATAATTCAATATGCATTTGCTGCTAATATCTATATTTACTGCATTTGTTGTTCTTGTTCTTGTTCACAATCTTGGCGTACTCCTTTTTCCTGTTCTTCTTGTTGTTCTTCATCTCATCTTGCTCAGAATGCTTGGAAATTGCTCCTAAGTCCTATCACATCTCAACATATCGAAAATGAGTATAACTTGGGCATGTTAAAGTACCAATTAATCAGAAAAAAGTATATGCTTAAATAAATCAAACGAATTATACAAAATCACACACTCATAATTCAAACCTGCGAATAATTCAACTTCACCATCATGTTCTTCCATCCCAAGCTTTGTTAATCACGATTTCGAGTTCTTCTGCCGATTCACCTATGTAGACAAACAATCTCACCAATAAACAAAAGAAAATCAATTTCACAATTGAAAACAAAATTAAGAAAATGACGAAATGACGGGAGAGAGGGAGTGAAACTATCGATATGCCCAGATCTGGATTTTAACAACAACAAAAATCAAAATTTTAAACAAAAAAAATCATCATAATAATTAAGAGATTTAAAAGAAACGAAAATCATTTGTTCCCCTAATTTCAACAAGAACGAATTGAAGAACAATTCAGTGGAGAGAAGGGAAGACCATATATGTTTGGTTCATTGTTATACGTATTTTACCCTCTTATATCATATTTTTGGTATCGTCTCTCGTGCTATTTGAGCTATTTGCCGTACTTTTATTATGAGTCGGGTTTATTCACTCTTGTGTTAATTTGGTGCTTAAAGGATTCCTTTTTACTCATCTCGTTTGATTAATTGATAACCCGTATATATTATCGATCGGAAAGTACACTAAATTCGTATTCCCGCGGGACTGTTTTGTATTTTGGCCATATCTTGCTCATTCGGAATCGAAAATGGACGATTCAAGCGGCCACGGAAACCTGAGAACGAGACCTGTAACTTTGTAGAAGGATACATCAGCAAATTCCATCATATGCCTGGTCGAAAAAGCCCAGCACAGTAGCAGTGTACGTTGGTCCAATATTGAAGCAAGTGGAATTAATTACAATGTTTGCCTTGGCCCACAATCTATATCACCGCCACTCTTCTTGCACACAAAGAAGAACGATCAGAATTTTACATAACAAGAAGGAAAGTGGGAAGTAATTTGGAAAAGCAGAAAGTATTTATGGAGGAAGAAGGGGGCACGCAGACACAACGTAGAAAAGAACGACGCGAGTTCTGGGCATTGACGCCGCTCGAAGCTCATCACAACACCATCTTCAACTCGATTAGTTCATCAAATTAGCTTTTTGTTTCAATTAATCCCAAACACTCAAACACTCAGTTAATTAGTTTTAGTTTAGTTTCAATCTTTTGGTTCGATTTTGTTCGTCGGATTACGCAAGTACGGTTTAGTTCTTAATTCGATTAGTTGTTCTTCATTCAAGGTACTCAATTTTACAACTCTTTTACTTTAGCAATTCAATTCCAATTTTAGTTTCAATTGTTAATTTCTTTTCTAATTTCAATTCGTCTTTGTTACTTTTGGTTTGGTTGTTTGATTTGCTCAACTAATTTCCTGTCTTGGTGATTGGTTGTTAATTAGATTAATGTTTCTCCAGTTAGTCTTTACTTGCTCGTTTGATTAAATCATTTAGCCTGCCGTTTTGTTTGCTTGTGTTATTAATTTAGTTTAGTTGTTGAGTTGTTGTGTTCATTAGTACTAGTATTCGTAAGTTTGTTTAGCGATTTTAGTAGTAGTTCAGTTTCAATTAGCAATTTCACACTAATTTACACCGTAAAATAACTTGGTACAACATTCTCGTGGGATCGACCCGTAAATGCTAAGCTATAACAGTCGTGCGCTTGCGGTTATTTAAAATTATTCAACAATATACAATATACAATATACCTTATCATGAAAATGAAACAACAATTGAAAAACGAATGAGATGTTAATATTGGGAGCAGAGAGATGAGGTGATAAGCTTTTGTTGAGTGAGAGATGGTTAGAATTTGAGATATAAGTTTGAATGAGGAGGAGAGATCAGAAATTGTGAGGAGGGAGAATGGAGGTTGTTATTTGTTTTGAGAGAGGAGGAGATGGAGAATATGAGATCTCAATCGGGTAAATGTGGGGGTTGGGGGCGGAGAATCCAAAGAGTAGGGTTAATTTAATATTTATTTTTTTGTTTTTTTTTTGGTAACATAAGACGCCGGTTTTTCAAAAAACCGGTGTCTTAAGTGGTAAATGAGATTTTCTTTTTATTTCTTGTTTATTTGGGAAAACATAAGACACCGGTTTTTCAAAAAACCGGTGTCTTATGTTGTTTTTAACACCGGTTTACACGTAACCGATGTCTTATGTTTTTATTACACCGGTTATTACATTTCCGGTGTTAAATGTATCGGTTTCTTATCTAATTTTTGGCGTAGTGGGTAGGTGATAAAAAGTTCAAATCCCCTGTTTTCACAGTCGAATCAGCCGTAATCAGCGACTACAACTTCACCACCAACGACCTATTCAGCGCGGCCTTCAACATAACCCTATTCACGGAAAATCCTGACAAGAGATATAACTACTACTACGACAGTCTCATGGTTGATGTCTATTATAATGGGTCAAGCTTAGCGTATGACAACTTAGGTCCCATGACACAACGTCATGGTACTGAAACTACTTTCGTGGCGGCCCCGGTGGCCCGAAATGTGTCGGTCACAGACGTTATTGCCGTCGGGGACCTGAGGGGTGAGATCAAGACCGGGAAGGAACTCAGGTTAAATGTCCGCATATTGGCTAACACTAAGATTACGCTTAAAGGGTGGCATAGTTGGCGTTACACGCTTTCTAGTATTTGTTATCCTGTGGTCTTTGATTTGCGAACCAGAAAGACTTCAGCAAAAACTGACTGCTTCGCAATTATATTCTCGTGATTGTTTATTATTTGAATTACAGAAATTAATCTAGAGTTTAATCTATAGTCGATCATTTAATTAATTTATACCGTCAACTAGCTTATGAACCCGTGCCATACACGGGGCTCTTAAATGTTTATATGAAATAGTTCTAATAGTGCTATGTATATACTCCCTCATTCTAGAAATATGTGACATTTTCTTTTTTTTTTCGAGGTGGGTTTTATTTTTTATTTAACAAAAAACTAATTGGATTCATAGGGACAAAATAATGTCGATTCGTAAAGGTTCGCATTTAAGAAATATAGAAAGGAAATTATAAGTAATAAGGTATGAAAATCACAGAATAGTAGGAAAAGAATCAACAGCTTCTTCCATGAAAATCACGACACCATCTTGGGCATCTCCCATCAACACCACAGTTCACAAATCTTACGAATAAATATAGACTTGTTAAATTGGCAATTATGAATTTGTAGGACCAAAACTTACGAAATGAGCGTACTATAACTTGTTTTCAATTATCTTTTTTTCTTCATGCTCCTGCATTCAACTTGGTGTTGTTCTTAGAATTGGTGAAGCAAAGTCAATTGCAGCATAATGAATTTGTTAATATAGACTTGTTAAATTGTGAAAGACTTTTCTAAAATTCCAGCCTGATTACAAAGAGAATCTAAAAGAAAATTGTGGGATAGATAACCATTAAAAGGATCGGCCCAGAAGAACATAGTACATGCTCTAAGGATACTCTTCAAATACACACCACTTATTGCCAAATGAAATTTTTTGGATGATTTTGGCTATTGAAATTAACAAAGAAAGTTCGACAATGGCATGATCCTAACATTGTGAAACCCATTTAGAAAACCCTCAATTAATTTCATTTATAATAAAAAATCCAAATTAATTTGTCATCTCTAATTCAATTTGCGATGATTGCCTCAATTGGTACAACCCCCAAATTGATCAAATTAATTGTAACCATGTCTACTTTCTCATTTACCGGCACTAGCAACTCCTCGGCGAGCTCTTCGACATCAGTACCGGCCTATTATGTTCTACGAACCCAACTCCTGCTCCATGATCCTTCGCGACAGCCTCGTCCTAGGCTCTCCGCCTGGTTTTTATGGGCCGTTTTCATCTCAGGCGACTTCGCTGCGAATCAAATTTAATCAAACAATCAAATCTTTATTATTAATCAATCAAAATAATTGAATTTTAGAAATAAAGTGGATTACAGAATGGCGGGGGAGGGGTGGAGGTTTGAGTTGCAAATCTTTTATTTTTGAAAACTTTGACGAATTATGGAAGTAAAAGATTTGGTCATCTACATTCATTTGGACTGGTTCTTTCCTTTCCTTCTTATAGTATGAGTTGTAAAAATATGCATGAATTAACAGTTAGCACACTGGTAATGTGATGAATAAGTAAGTAAGAGGTCAATGGTTCAAATCCTGGCTCACACATTTTTGGTGCCACATCAGCTTCATGGCACGACTTTATTAAAAGATACTAGTTTTAAGCCCGTGCGTTGCACGGTTCAAATATTATATTATTTTTAATGATTTTTATCATTATAACCAACTATGCTATCATATCAGTTAAAATAATCCATACCAAATGTTGTGATGTCGCTTACATGTATTTTTAAAGTTTGATCAATTCAAAAAAAAAAAATATACAAATTTGTCTACACTGTCCATTTTTAAATTATACAACATTTATTGTATACTCTTCAAAAAAACCCTTCTTTTAATAAAAATCATGTTTCCATAATATAGCTTTATGTAAAAGTTTAACGAAAATGAGAATCTCTTTGTGAATTGTTAATAATATTTTTTGTTCTTTCACCGTACACTAAAATCTCTATATTCTTCAAAAATTCTTTGTGTGAATTGTTAATAATTAAATTTATCCTCTCATTTTTTGTTCTTTTACCACCCACTAAACTCTTTAAATATTTCTCAAATAATGGACTCTCTCTATTGCTCCTTCAACATACACTAAATTCTCAAACGATCGATGGACTCTCTCTATTGCTCTTTCACCGTACACTAAATTCTTTGATAATTTTTCAAATGGACTCTCTATACTCTTCAAAAATCTCTCTTTTATATCAGAAAAATGTGTAAATGGATGTCAAATTGAGATACATTTAGAAACAAATCTCATGATATATGTTTTTAAATTTTCTATGCAACCAATGTTATGAGTGATTATGTCTCAAATCTATTACAAACATTTATGAAAGAGTCTCACGAAAATAAGGATTCTATATGTGCATTATTAATTATTATCCGTGTGAGTTAATAATAAAATGTAGGTATTTCTCATATTTTAAACTCTCTCAGTATTTCCCTTTTGTTGGACTCTCTCTTTTGTTTGTTGAGTTTAGCTTAGGAATAGACACAATATATCATTTTTCCAATTTTCGCTCGATGACTAGTGTTTAATACAAAACATATGTATAAATGGAACTCATTTTAGATTAAATTTCAAAATAGGTTTGATGAGTGATATGTATAAATGAAAGTTAGGACTAATTATGTCGTTTCACATTTAAATAACTTTCGAATTACAATTTTATGAAAGTATGGACTCTGGTTAATAAATGTTGTGAGAATTTTTCATTCTTTGGACTCTCTCACCATTTCTCTTATTTTGGATTCTCCCTAAACTTTTTAAGAAAAAAAAAACAAATCTCTACTAAATGTACACGCAGTAACTTAATTGTTTCATATCGGAAAAATGTGTAAATGGATCTCAAATTTTCTAATACACGTGACTAATGTTATGAATAATTATGTCGCAAATCTATTAGATACATCTATGAAAGAATCTCACGAAAATAAGGATTCTACATGTGGATTATTAATAAGTGTCCGTGTGAGTTGTTAATAATAAAATGTGGGTATTTCTCATTTTTTAAACTCTCAGTATTTCTCTTTTTGTTGGACTGTGTTGCACGGTTCAAATATTATATCATTTTTAAGGATGTTTATGTTTATAACCAATTATGCTATCATTTCAATAAAAATAATTCATAGCAATTGTTGTGATATTGCTTACATGTATTTTAAAATCTTGATCAGTTAAAAAAAAAAATACAAAGTTGTCTAGATTGTTCATGTTTAAATTGTACAAATAACATTTCTTACCTATACTCTTCAAAACACCTATTTTTAAAAATAAATATAGTATATAAAGTCGATTGTAATCATTAAGCATTGCTTATCGGAAAATGTATAAATGGATCTCAAATTGAAATTCATTTTAAATCACATAAAATAATATATGTTTCAAATGTTTCTGATACGCATAACCAATTGTATAATCAATCATACCGTGTTTCTATAATATAGTGTGAATGGTTAATAATTAAATGAGTAAGATACATTTATTAAAGAGTCACAAAAATAAGGATTCTTTATGTGGATTATTAATAATTGTCCATTTGATTTGTTAATAATAAAATGTGGGTATTTCTCATTTTTTAAACTCTCTCATTCTTTCTCTTTTGTTGGACTCTCTCTGCGCTCTTCAAAAATCTCCCTTTTATGTATATATATTAGATAGATAGATTGTTTTTGTATAAGCCCATAGATTGGTAATTGGTCCGTCTCTAGTAATAATAGTTATAAAATTTATTTCATTTCAGCTGGCATTTGCGTAACACCTGACCAACCCTAGGTCCGAGTCCGGCCCAAGGAAATGGGCAATAATCCAAATCTCACAAATTGGTCGCAAAATGGCCTTTTTCTTGTAGTGAAACCCAACTAAAATCAAGTCAAACTCGGCCAAAATTTGAACTTTGAACCAACCCAGAACCAATCCAAATCCATTGGACCCACTGGATTGCCACCTCCAGCTTTATCATTTTATTTTCGGGAAACCAATAGCATAGCATAGATAGAAAAGCAACAAGAGTGTCTTAGGTTAATACAACATACTTAAGTCATACTAGTACCGTCCGGGTCAATGTCTTCTCCCGGGTTGAAACTGGGAACAAAGGCACTATTATCAGTAAAATACATATGAGCAATCGGGGAGGGCCGGGGTTACAAGGTGCTTGGATTGTATACCCGTCATGGTCCTTCGAGCCTCACGGGCTAGGATATCAGCAGCTTGAACCCACTTCCTCGGGATATTTTGTATCGTCTTTACAATCCCCTCCCTGATGAATACCCTGCACATATCATATAGGTTGATGAATCGATCTTTAATTCTCTCCGGGCCTCCGCATGTGTAGCATCCAAGGCATGGACAGTAGCCATAAAACCGGCTACCCAGGTGCCATCTTGATGGAGAAGAATGTCGGCAATACCTGCAAAAGCCGAGGTGGGAGCAAATGAGGCATATACTATGAGGGTGAGATGCGGGCAAGGGAGAATAAGGTAATCCGGGGTGAATTCAGGGGTGCGGGTGAGGGTTCTCTGTTGGTAATGCAAAGGTTTTGAGCTTCTTTGGGAAACACTTGTTTTTGTTTGTCCCACATTGAAAGTTTAGAGTAACTTTTTGGGGTTTATATATGGGTGAGTGTTAGTAGTGTTTGAACTCATTATGGAGGGAAGACTATGGTCTCCCCACGCGCGCGCCGCCGGCCGGCCGGCTCGGCTCGTGTTCGTGGCACGTGCGCGGTGTGGTGGTGGGGCTGACCTTTTGCTCGCGCTCGGTATTTTGGCTGTTCGTTTCTATCGGAAACTTACGAGCGTCCAAGTTCATTGTATAACGGATTAATTTGAGAAATCCGTTCCTCCATAATTACTGGTTTTATTTCCGTGTTTAAACCCAGATTTTACTCCTACAATCACTCCCATAATCAATGATTTCCGTTACAGTTTTTGAGTCCTTAAAAGGACGTTTTCTGTCCTCTCTGTGTACACAACGAAAACCATCACCGCTTACTCTTCTCCTTTCTGTTCTCCATTGATTCCGAGTACGTTTAGAGTTCCACTTCTCTTGGGTGAGTACACACCTCGGAGAAGCGCTGTGTTACCTTGGGGGGCAACGCCATAATCCGGTTGTACCGTAGTCGGGGCGAAATTGCTTCTCATTCTGTGATTTCGATCACGCCACAGCATTTTCCGTCATTTCATTTCCGTTATATTTCGCCCACAGTAGTTCATTTTCCAACAATCTCTGGTGAGGATCAGGCTTTATCATTTTATGAGTATATAACATGTTAAACATTGAAAGTGTTTGAAAACAAAAACTTGTAAATTTGGAATTAAATACAAAATCAATGTAAAACTCCAAATTTTAAATTTAGAATTTGAAATACAAATTCCATGTTTGGAAACCCAAGAAATTTTGAATTCAATTTTGTAATTTCAATCAAGTCTAATTTAATAATTAAATATAACATTAAAAATTCCTATCGAAATAAAACATTAAAAATTTAAAATAAAACCAGAAATATAAAAACCCCTCATTTTCTCTCTCTACCGTCCACCACCCGCCACATCGGGCTTTCACCCGTCTTTTTTAATTTCCTCTCTCTCCTTAGCCTCATAATTTGTCTCTAGTTTCTCTCTCCTCACCGCCGGTGGTGGCTTCGTGTGCATGGGGATGCGCGGGGGCGGCGGATCAGTTTCAAGAGGTTGTGGCGACAACATAAGCGGCGAGGAATGGGGTAAGAAAAAAAAGTTCAAGGGATAGAACTTGGCGTGAAGGCTGGCGGTGGCGATGGAGCGGTGAGTGGGTGGCGGGGATACAAGCGACCTTGCCTTAGCTTGTGCCTCTTTTAGTGTCGCCTGCAAGCTGGTTTGTGTGGCCCGTCCATTAATGTGATGGTAGCTTAGGTGGGGAGAAGAAAACTTCGAAACATATATCATTAGATTTATTTCGAAATGTATCTCAATTTGAGATCTATATATACTCCCTCCGTTTCTTTTGTTTCTTTACGTTTCGTTTGAATTCCTCTCACATATTCAAACGAAACGTAAAGAAACAAAAGAAACGGAGGGAGTACATTTTTCCGATATGCAAAATAATTTTTTTTTTTTGAAAAGTTTGGAGTGAGTCTAAAATAAGAGAGATGGTGATAGAGTATATAAAATGAATGATTCTCACAAGAATAATGACAGAGTCTATACTTTCATAAAATTGTAGTTCAAAAGTTATCTAAATGTGACCCGACATAATTAATTCTAACTTTCATTTTGTATATCAGAAAATTACAACATGTATCTCATGCATTAAACCTGTTTTAAAAATTAATTTAAAATGAGTTCAATTTCCCAAACTAAACCCAACAAAACAAAATTAAACACTATATTTGGCGATCTAAAAAAAATGTTTAACGTGAGACTTTTGTATAATAATCATTAAACACGATATAAAATGTGTACCGTGCAACACACGGACTTGAACTAATGAGTATATATTTTCTCACTAATTTTCTTTTGGTCCATTTTTCTTTTTGTAAAGAAAAAAACATAAATAAATAAATAGAAATTCAACTAAAAGCAACCCCCCTCTCTCCTTCTAGTAACATCTTTTTATTCCCCAAACAGCCTCGATATCACATGGGAACTGGAAAAAATCGCAATTCGGAGAATTTTGCGTCATCTTAAAAGTAGAAAGAATATTCATGACATCAACCGGGGCAGTAACACCTTCGCAATTGACTTGCAAGTTCTCGCCATTCATATACGCCGTCATAAAAACGTCGAAAGTAATATATCCCATGCTACTCTCGCCCCTAAAATCAGAGGCAGGACCTTTCTTCAAACGCAAGTTATGGGATACGGGAAGTGCCCTTAAAACGGTGGCGTTTCGCTTCGGTTGTGTGAACCGGCCAGGAAACGAATACGTCCCTAAGTTCTGCTTGTCTTTGAATATGGAAACTTTGATATGTCTGTACACGAGCTCGAGCTTCTCGTTTTGGGTATTGTTAGTGATGAGACCGATGTCGAAGAAGGAGGTTAGGTGGCCGTCAGGCGTAAGATTGAAGCCGGTGACGTAGGCGTGGTCGATGGCGAAGGATGGGTTCTTTGGGTGGACCACATTTATGTAGATGATCATCGGACCAAATGCTAAGAGGCTGACTAGTATAATTCCGGCTATCTGTTTCCAATAACTAGACATATAAGAAATAATTGACGAGGGCCTGCACAAGCGTTGGAGCGGCATGTTAATAGCGTAATTACTACAATGAAAATTTTGTTTAGAGGATTACTTAGAAATTGAGACTATGATTTATGAGAAAAATACTAGAAGTAGTCTTTACAGTATAATCATAATTTAATCACGACTTTACAAGTGATCATAATATGCATGCATGGATATATAATCACATACGGCAAGATGGATGAAAATTCGTGGAAATGATGCCTGGCTGCGTCAATGATCGATGGTCGGTCGACATGGACATTATATGAGTTATTAAATGCCCAGTTGCCCATGCCATTATGCTTGTTTAAGTTGATTTGTTGTTTTGTTGACAGTCGAACAAAGAGGCCTGAATAACTCTCTACATAAAAAGATGAAGAAAAATGGTGCACCATTGGCCGTGAGGTGAAAAGATAAATTAATTAAGGAAATTTACTTATCAACTAAACGATTCATTTGGTCTAAAAGTAGTTCCAAACATGTCTACCTAAAAACCGTTTTTAAAAGGGAGTGATCTTTTTGGGTAGGAGAGAGTATCCGAGTATGTACTTTCCCTGAGTTAATTGTCAGTTTAGGACCGTCACTCTTCCAAAATGCCCAAATCAGGACCTCTCAACTTATTTGGCTCAAATTAGGACCTCAATCAATTTTGATTTTGGGGGAAAATATGGGTTAATGATGAAGATGGAGGAGGTATAACATGGAGGAGGTATGCATGTTAACGGGGTTAAGGAGATTAATTGGAAGGAAATTTGATTGAGGTCCTGATTTGAGCCAAAAAAGTTGGGAGATCCTGATTTGGGCATTTTGAAAGAGTTCGGGGCTTAAATTGACGCTTTACTTTACTTTCCATGTACGTACATAAGTACATATTGATTTTGTAATGGTTTCGTTTAGACATTAAGTTGACATTGTTATATAACATAGCGATAGTGAATGGTCAACCAAGATAGGGGCAAATTCGTAGAAATGTTTGGATGCGTCAATGGTCAAAATTAAGAACATGGCAAAATTATCGTTATAACTATGTGCACCTGCTTGCAACTTGCTAAAGTCGATATTTTTGTAGACTGTTGTTTGACAACATCCAATTGAATTGGCTGATACGGTATGGAGTAGTGTATTTTGTATACCAAAAATATACGGAAAATACACGTGATACTCCTATATTTTAGGGGTTTGCGTGCGGTATCCCTGCACCTCAACTTTGTGTACACGGTACCCCCGTACTTTTGGATACTGCATAATATGCCATTTTTCGTAATTTTTGTTAGTTTCTCCGATCCGTTAATAATGTTCATACGACTGCAACTAGCTTGAGTTAATTACAATATACAATCAATAATAATAGTGGCTACCAAAGTATGGTAGCCATTGGAAAAGTTTGACCACTATAATTAATATAAATTAATAAATCAAAATTTTAATATACAAAACTAATAAAATAAAATCACATACTCCCTCTACTCCTCCTCGACCACTTGAGCAAGCAATTAACAACCGCCGCCCTGCCAACAATTGACCGTCACCCAACATCACCCCTAAGATCGCCAATCACCGACGACCACTGCTCTCATCCCTTACGACAACGACGCCCTTCTCTCCTCCATTTTCTTGGCGGCGAAGATTGGGAGGGGCTCGAGGGGTTGGCGCAGTTTGAGGCTAATAGGGGGTCTGAGAAGGGGTCGGGAGGTGGTTTTCGTGGGCTGGGGAACAAATTTTAGAGGCGGAGTGTGTAGAAAATGGGAGATTAGAGAGGAGAGGAAGGGTCGTGGAGATGGAAGGACACCGCGATAGTGGTCCGTATTCGCCAGTTTGAATCGTCGGTCACACGCTGGCCTGATGGTGGGTCGCTGGTGTAGTGGTTGAATTGGGTGTTGGGGGCGGTGGTGTTGATGTTGTGATGGTGGAAGGGTGGGTGAGAGGGAAGGGGAGAAGAGAGAGTTGGGGTCTTGGGGATGAATTTACTTTAATTAATTTAATTATTTTTAATTTCTTTCTCATAGTCAATATTTTAAGGGCCCAGATTTTGTTTTGTATAATGGTTACAATGGCTATCATGCCTTAGTAGCTATTACAGAATTGTTAATTAATTAATAAAACAACCAATCCCACCCCTTCATTGTGGCCGGAAAGGTGAAAATGTGAGGAGAGAGAAACGTGGGAAAAGGAGATAATGAGGAATGACATGGGGTGGTGGCTAGGGTTGTCAGCGATCGCTGATATTGGCGGCGTAGTCGGCACCAATAATGGTGGTGGTCAGTGACTGCGTATGACAGTGCCGTGATCGGGAACTGGTCGGGGGAGGTGAGAAAGGGAGGCAGGAGAGATCAAGGGAGTGATTGTTTTGGTTTGATATGAAAATGGGTTAATGGGCTTAATTGTTTAATGGGTAGTTAGATTGCTAATGGTATGAGATTATTGCTTAGTTAAGGCACTAAAGAAGAGGACTCTAACGCTATCATAACGGAAGAACTAAGAAGAGGATGTTGTGTAGTTTTCTAAAGTATGGGGGTACCATGTGTATAAAGTTAAGGTGTAAGGATATCGCGTGTAAACCCCCAAAGTACAAGGCTACCGCATCCATTTTTTGCCAAAATGACTTGAATACATAAATTCAACAATACAAACACATACTTAGATCACTTGGTATATTTCGACGAAAGTATATATAGGGTATGTCACTTTGTGAAAAACCATCCCAAACAAATATGTATGTTACATAATTGCAGTTGTCGAGGCGAAACTTATTTATTAGTGTTGAGTTTATTTAATTAGAACTTATGATTAGTAACTTTATTTATAAGAATTCATAGTTTGGTAAATTTATCCCATTTAATAGATATCATTATTAATAAATCCGTGCAACACACGGGTGTCATCCTAGTACTCATTAAGGTTGAAGCGTAATCTAATTGCCATATACACGTCGGCCCATGTATACAACGGATGATGCAAGTAGCCCAGAGCCCATGACCATATCTCCCCTGTTTTTTTTTTTTTTTTTTTTTTTTTTTTTTTTTTTTAATACCGTCGTGATGTCGTCCACCACCGGAATGAATCATTAATAAATCGTCAAACTATGGCTTGTTCATTCCTAATGCCTACCCTTTCCGTTTTTGTTCTTTCCGTCTTTAGAGCTATATATATAGATAGAGTCATATAGACATTATCGCATAGCATAAGGCATAAGCATACACAATTCGTATACCTTACTAAATAAATCCGAAATGAGAAAGCGACAACAAGTAATAATTTGGGCATTTATAATACTTGTTATTTTAGCAGGTGCAGCAGTTTTCTTCGCATGGGTGGGCGATAAGAAGTTCAAATCCCCTGTCTTCACAGTCGAATCCGGCGTAATCATCGACTTCCACTACAACAACAACCAAATGAACGCCACCTTCTTCATTACCGTCCACACGGAGAACCGCGACAAGAAATACAACTACTACTACGACAGTCTCATGGTCGACGTCTATTACAACAATTCCAACTTGGCGTATGATAACATAGGCTCCATGACACAACGTCACGGTAGTGAAACAACTTTTGTGGCCGTCCCTGTGGCCAATAACGTGTCGATTACGAACCCTGTCGAGTCCGGTAACTTGAGGGGTGAACTGAAGACCGGAAAAGAGCTTAGGTTAAATGTACGCGTATTGGCTAACGTGAAGATTGCGGTTAAAGGGTGGCATAGTTGGCGTTACACTCTTTCTAGTATTTGTTACCCTGTGGTCTTTGATTGGCGTACTGGGAAGACTTCAACCAAAACTAACTGCGTCACACTTATATTCTCGTGAATTCGAAAAGATGGTCACTCTCCTTGAAAGAGTGATAATTGACACTTCGGTTTTTATTGGTTGTAAGTCACAGTGATGTAATTAATGTTACAAGTAAATAATTCTTTTTTTTGTTGAATAGCCAATAAAAGTTTGAGTTTCCATTATCACTCACCTATAGCATCCCTCGATTGGAATTGCAGAAATTGTCCCAAATTTTGGTTAAAATGGAATAGTCAATTAATTAATTTATACCGCCAATTGCTTTTGTATAAGCACATAGATTGGCCATTATTTGTCCAAATAAATATAAAATTTGTTTCATTCACGTTCGCATTTGCGTAACACCTGACCAGCTCCAGGTCCAATCCGGCACAAGGAAATGGTCAATAACCTGTATCTCACACTTTTCAAAGAAAAGAAAAAAAAAAAAAAAGTGTATCTCAAAAGTCACAAACCCGGGCCGACTAAAATCAAGTAAAAACTAGGCCTGAACTTGAACTTTGAACCAATGCAAGACTGGCCCGACCCGATTCGACCCACTGGATTGCCACCACCGGCTTTGTCATTTTATGAGTATGTAAGATGGTAAACATTAATGTTTTTTTGATTAAATAACAAAAGCCGTCAGTCATGCATGATATCAATTGTCAACACATCAACAAAACCAAACAGCGTAAGAATGAAGATACAAGCTTCATTCGAAAAATTGAATCGAATAATACAGTAGTACACCCTTTGCTTAATTAATCAATCAGCGAAATCATCTAATTTACAATTAGTCTTCTCAATTGTTTTCCCAGTATGAACACTGACCACAACTGGAGAACATAACATCTTCAACAAGTAACTTTTACGCTTCCACCCTTTAGCCTCAAACCTCACCGACGTCCTGATCGTAACGTCCAAGTCTACGTACCCGGATCTACTCTCCCTTCTAATTTCCGCAGCCGCTTCCTCGTCCGAAATCAACACCTCCCTGGCCACGGGATGTGCCGTGAACACGATATCGTCCCTACGATCATTTTCGTCGTAAGGACCCAACGCTTGGTAAGCCAAGCTGTAGTTGTTATGGTACACCGAGACCGCAAGATGATCGTAGTAAATACTGTATTTACTGTCGAGATTGTGTGATCGGACAATGAAGATAAAATTCGCGCTGAGGATATTATCACTAGTGAAATTGTAGCCGTTTATAGCACCTTGATCGATGTCGAATTTTGGAAACTTCATCTTGTCCGCTAACCACGCTATGAATACAGCTGCTCCTCCTAGGAGGATGAGATTTACTAGGATGATTATGATGCATTTTTTCGCCATTTCGAAAACTCGATTTTGTTGTGAAATTAGCTAGAGTTGGGATTGATGGATACATACCAGGAGAGGGTTAGCTGATGAGCAATTCAGCATACAAAGATTATGAATGAAGATGAAAGTGCAAAAAAAAAAATGTCAACTCAAATGACACATGAAAGAAAGAGATGTAGCAAAATATGTATGGCAATATAAGCTATAACATTTAGCTAAGTCTTCCAATAATAATTAACGTGCGTGCCCGTACATACGAGGTTTGATGAAATCGTACGGGATAAAATTTACTATCATGATACATTTCCCCTCAAATTCTAATTACCGGTATTATATTTCATTGAGTACAAATTAAATCAATTTTCACTACGTGTTTAGATTATATCGCACTATCTTTATATGAATTTGTTGGAAATTAACTAGCTCCCTTAAAATAATTAAGATCAGAGCTAGAATTCGTTCGTTTTCATTTCCAATGGAGCCAAATATTCGTTCGTTTTTGGGACTTGCGTGTATCCGACCCCCCTACCCTTTAACGCAATGAGGTTAAAAATGTTGTTATTTAAATAATTACCTATGGGCCTTTTGACCTAAAAAAAAAAAAAAACATTACCTACGGCTCTTTATGATAACTGCAAATGTAACTTGTTTAAACCTTAAGCACATTGTATACATATATATTTAATCTGTATGTCTAAACTTTTAACTTTTAACAGCGCCCAAAATTATTCGGTCAAAGCCTCAAAGGCTAAAACACTTCTCTGCTTAATCAATAACATTTCATTCAATAACAAATTAATTATAAATGATAAAAAGGACGTTGACGTACTATCTGCATGATACTAGTACTTTTTTAAGGAGTACTTGCAAGCATTATAGATTATTCCAACTATTATTGCTCTAGCGTCAATGTATTATTATTAGAAGTTATCAACTAAACATTTTTTAAATACATACACAGTCAAAACTCCCTCAAGCACTCACTCCCCTATATCATTGCCAAACTCAAGAATCAACCATATAATAAACAATCAATTCAACCACTAACCAAGATCATATAATAATAATGTTAAAACTGCCCCTTTGTTAAGTTTGTTCGCACTCAAGAAACAAATTGTTTAGATATGATCAAATCTAATAAATTCATATCATATATCCTAAAAGCTCCAATGAGCGAATTATTCTAGCTCTGATCTTAATTATTTTAAGAGAGTTAGTTAATTTCCAACAAATTCAGATAAACTTAGCGTGATATAATAATTTAATTCAAATTGAACCATAGAGCTCATTTGAGGAGACCAATGCAACTCAAAGTCTTTCAAGAAGTTGCCAAATTAATCGCGATGTGTAGGCCAATAGTGAAAGTCACGATAACATAGATAATTTTAGGTGTACATACACAAATGACAAAGTCCGTACCTTTCGATCTTCGTCGTGTACCATAGAATTCTTCATATATTTAACAAAGTAATTTTCGCATCGTGCACAATGACTGGGGACTGGAATTAGGTAATTAAGCTAAGGCCTTGTGCGATTCAACTTATTCAACCGTGTTTTCAAATCAAATCAGATTTATTCAAATCAAATCAAATCAGATAACTTTCAATCAAATCAGATTAGCTTCATTCAAATCAGATCAGAATTATCCAAATAACAATCAATGGATGTAGTTTATTTTTAGTTATTAATTCGTTTAAACGCAGTTAATTTATCAATATATTCAGTTCAGATCAAATCAAATCAAATTTATTTAAATCAAATCAAATCAGATCAGTTTTATTCAAATCAATTCAGAAAAATACAGTCAGCGGCCTAAGTAGCTATAATATATACTTCAAATACCAAAGTAAGATAACTAATCCTAAATCCGGTAAGGATAAATATACATGTATTAGATGATAGTATCCTAATATAAAAGATTACGTACGCTACTATATATCCAACATTATTACCTTAACGAATGAAATGAAATGGCGTAAACTTATTAAAGTATGGTACATATTGTGCATAACACATAACATCATTTCGTACATATATACTCCAAGTTCAATGTCATATCTTGGCTATGATCAGTGCACCCAAATCTCATATCACCACATTTCGTCTTTTATCAATTACGAAAAAAAATGCCTTGGAATAAGAGTTCGCAGAGATCTGGACTCAATAATTAATTTCTAAGCGAACCTTCCTAATTATTATTATCGTTTCGGTTTTCTTAGTACTTTCGAACTAAATAGCGTTGACATTTTTGCCAAAATACCCAAATCCTCACTTCTCCGTTCCTCACATTTCTGATAAAATTTCTGATAAGTGAGGTTAAGGTTCGCGTAGTGATTAGGAAATCAACCTGTCGGAAAAAGAAAAAAAAAAAAAAAACCAAGAAAAACCTGATAATGGTGAAAAGTGCGACGTACGCTTGTGTGGGAATTACATTATTAAGCTTAGCAGGATCGGCAGTGTTAATCGCGTGGTTAGCGGACAAGATGAAATCGCCGACGTTTTCCATTGACCAAGGTGCGGTCAACGACTACAACTTCTCACCCGACCACTTTCTCAACGCAAGCTTCACTTTTGTCGTGCGGTCGTACAACCGGGATCCAAAGTACACGATCAAGTACCGTGACGTGGCGGTGTCGGTGTACCACAATAACGAATATGCCCTAGGGTATGAGACCTTGGGCCCGTACACTCAAGCCCATAAGGGTGATCTAGTGTTCAGTTCTCGGCCCGTGGCACGGGACCTGCTGGTGTCGGACGGCCGTGTCGCGGAGGCGGTGACGAAGGAGACTAAATTGGGTTTGTTAAGGGTGGAGGTTAGCGTCCGGGCCGCGGTGAGGTATGAGGTTAAGGGGTGGAAACATGTGCATTACACTTTGAAGGCTAGTTGTTCTCCTGTGGTGATCAATTTGGAATCTGGGAAGACCGAGCACAAGACTAATTGTGATGTAGATCGGTTTCAATAGTATATTCATTTCGTTTTCTTAGAGTTATAGGTGTTATTATTGGTTGATACTCATTTTGATAGTATCGGATTATAGTTGGTGATTAATGTCAGAGTCTTTTTTTATAGTAGAATAGTTTGTAATTATTAGTGTATGATTTTTTGTTCGGTTTAAGTCTATTACGACTTTAGTCCAAACCCTTTTGGAAATTTACAGTGAAATTTATGGGTCAACTTTTGATCTAGCTCATGAGTCGCAGCCCATGGGATTAGATGGTTAAAAAAAAAAAGCAAACATACAATTCAAGTACTTCGTGGAGATTTGGTTTTACTCCTCCCAAATAAACAATAAGAGGAAATTGGTTCTACTAGGGCCATTTCAATTTTATAAAAATGTAATCTAATAGTCTAGCTAATCTTGTTAATTATGGATTTTTTTTATTTATTATGAGCCATCCCCTTGTATGATTCATTTGTATGATTGGATGTTGAATAATGACATTATTAGCAAACCAGTCTTAACCCATATGATAGTACTATGGGCTTAAATCTGAAATAGTCAGAGAAGGAAGGCCCATCTACAGAAACAACAAAGTAGTGAACAAAATTAGGTCTAGGCCGAAAATTAGATTGTTCGGGTGCTAAATTTAGGATTTAAGAGTTCGATTTTCGGTCAGATCTGATCATGGACCGATGAAATGCCATAAGGAAACGACCGAACTGAAAGCTAACTGATCGAATATATGCTTAGAGGTTGTCACATACGAGGTGTATGAATCTTTTTATTTCTCTCACCCGACACTCCCAAAGCCGCAGGCCAGCAGCATAACTGCATCGCCTGACGCCTATGGGTAAAAGTGACATGGTGAGAACCAAATCATGAACAAATTGTGCATAAATACATAATACATTGTACACCAAATTTCATGATCAATGTCATAACTTGGCCATGATCACTTGATCAGTACACCCAAATTTCATATCACATTTCAGCTTATCAATCACAAAAATTCGTCTTGGGAGAAGAATCATCCGTCGAGAACTGGCCTCCATAATTAATTTGCAAGCAAAGCTTCCTAATTATTCGTTCGATCATCTGATCTACCTCTCAATGGAATACTACCACCTTGGACTAAATAAGCGTTGACATTTGCCAACTTTCCCGAATCCTCGTATTGAATTGTTCCCTCTAGTCTTGCGACATTTGTTAACATTTAGTTAGAAGAAAAAGAAGAAGAGAAGATGTCCGGTGACACGGGCACCATGGAAGAAGAGAAAGCTCAAGACTTTTCAGATTAAGGGGGAGTGTTAGAAATTACAGAGTAATCTAGAAAACTCTAGAGCATCATGAAATGTTTGGAATGCCTAGAAATGTTATAGAACATTCAAGTAACACATTCTACAATATTCATTAGATTATATGGAAGTGTATAAATAGACTTCACCTATGCTCATATGTAATGTAAAAATTCAAGAAAAAGAATAACAATTAACTTTCATATCAATCACCAACAAAAATGTAGCCCCAAGAATCCAACAGTGGTATCAGAACGCCTGGCGATCCTTTTAGGGTTCCGGTGTCTCAATTTCACCATTAAAAAAAAAAAAACAAAACAAAAAAGTGTATGGTTGAAGACACGGGCTTTAACAAAAACAAACAAACAATTTTGATGGTCCATGACACGGGCATCGACCGAAACAAACAAAAAAGTCGTGTCGGGGTGACAAGGACCCCTACGCAAGAAGAATGACGTTGGTGACATGGACATCAACGAGAAAAAAAAATCTGCAAGGTGGGTGACAAGGGCACCCACAGCAGAAGAAAAATGGTGACGATCAAGGGCACCCATACAAGAAGAAGAAAGTGATAGCAAGGCTACCAACAATAGAAGAAAAAAAGAGGAGAAAGTTGAGTCGTATATAAACCAAGGAGTTACATCTCCTATCGCCAATTGGTTTTAGGATTGAACCTCATTGGGTTTATGAAGCAGACTCTCTCACCTCCTACGAGTGCTGGTCAGGCCCGATCGTTCTTCAACATGGTATCAGAGCCCATGGTTAAAGACCTGAGACTCAAGAAGATGAATTGGGCCTGTTGCAGATGGATCAAGTTTACGCAACCGAAGAGAGTTAGAAGAGCCCCGGTTTGTGATGCCACCGGAGAGAGCTATAAGAGCGCCGGTGAGCTTGTGAAGGTCCAGTCTACCCATATGGGCAAGATATGTGGGAATCGAAAAGAGGTAGAAGAAGCCCGGTTAGCCCCGAAGTCCAAACTGCTGAGTAAAAAGGGAATTTACACGTGAGGAGGAGTGTTAAAGTGAGCTCCAACTGTAAGTGTCCTACATTGGAAAAAGAGGAGAAAGTTGAGTCGTATATAAACCAAAGAGTTACTCCTTCTATTGCCAATTAGTTTTAGGATGAAACCTCATTGGGTTTATGAAGTGGACTCTCTCTCCTCCTATTGGTGCGGGCCAGGCCAGATCGTTCTTTAACAATTTGTCCTATTCTCGAGTCCTTATCTCCCCTTCTCCTATTGCATTAACTGATCGTCGCGCCTATGGCAAAAGCGAGAATACACGCTTGTGAACATAAAGATCACACGAATATATATCTTATTAGTTCAAATGAAACGTAAAGAACCTAAAAAAGTAGAGGGAGTAATAGATATGTTTTTACGGTATGAAAGAAAGTATACAAGATATACTCCATTCTATAATAATAATAATAATAATATATTTGTGGGCTGGCGGGCGCGATGTTTGCTTCGATTTGACTGAGTCTTCGCCCTTGACACAGACAGGATTGAGTGATTTTGAACCAGGTAAGGTGGTTGGGGTAGCGGTCAATCGTAAGCGTGCTAAGTATGAGACTAAGTGCACTGCTTTGGGTTATGGCTTCCTTCCCTTCTCTTTCTTCTCTTTGGGGGAGTTGGAGCCAGCAGTTGTTGCTCTGCTCAAGTAGATTATATAGCAGTTCTGCAGTTGTTGCTCTGCTCAAGTGGATTTAGCAGTTCTGCATGATGTAGGATATCGGTGCGCAGGTTGCACCTTTTATTTTTACTAGGATTGACTTTTCCATAACGAAAGGTATGGGGGCTCAGATGGTATCTCGGCTTCCCACCAATTTCTTGTAAAATATTCTTGATTTTTCATTCAATATATAATCCTTCTATATTATTAAAGGAGGCTTTTTTAGAGCTCTCATAATGACCGGAGGTTATTAGAGAGTTTTGGCAATTTTATAATATTATTTAGTTATCAAATTTATGTGAAACTCTTTTAATTAAACAATCTTCTATTAATAATAATATTATAATAATAATGTTTATATTAGACAATCCTACTAATAATCCTATCCTACTAATAAGTATAAAGGAGGCTTTTTTAGAGCTCTCACAATGACCGGATGTTATTAGAGAGTTTTGGCAATTTTATAATATTATTTAGTTATCAAGTTTATGTGAAACTCTTTTAATTAAACAATCTTCTATTAATAATAATATTATAATAATAATGTTTATATTAGACAATCCTACTAATAATCCTACTAATACGTAGTTTTCAAAGTCCTGTGTCATAGAATTGCCATAGTACGATAATACACATTCTAATTAGGAGTTAATGTTAACTATATTCATCTAAAACCAAGTGAAGGTTGCTAAATGTGATTGGTGGGTTTTCATCTGGAAACTTTGTGATGATCTTGAATTCGTCAATTTTCATGTCTCTTGATAATAAATGGTTCCAATATGATTTTCATCTCGAGTTAGATTGTAATTAGCCTTCTTCATTTGTTAGGATTAGCGTACGTTATGCGTTAGTGTAGAAGGTGTTTCCAATCACAATTACAATACTAAACGCATGACATACATGACTACGTACTTATCCTAGCTACGTGCATTAGTGCATATATAACTCAGCATACTAGAACTAAACGAAATACGTTATAATCCTACGTACTTTGTGCATGAGTTTTTAATAAGTGTGTCCAATATCTAGCCTATAGGTTGTATAAATATAATTGTATAGCTCTGCTTCTTCTCCTTCTTTGTTTGTTTTTTTTCAAAAGAATTAGTTGATATATTTATCATCCGAGAGAACATTTCAACGAAATAAGTTATAATCCTACATACTTTGTGCTGGAGTTTTCAATAAGTGTGTCCAATATCTAGCCCATAGGTTGTATAAATATAATTGTATAAGCTTTGCTTCTTCTCCTTCTTTGTTTGTTTTTTTCAAAATAATTAGTTGATATATTTATCATTCGAAAGAACATTTCGAAGAGACTTACAAAAATATAGCTAGCCACTAACAACCTATTGGTTGTATAAATTTAATCTAATTGTCTACTATAACCTGTAGTGTACATATGTCTAAACTCAAACTATCATTCATATAAAAAAAACAAACAAAAAAAGCTTAAACTATCATACTCATAGTTCTTCCTAAACCTTGACAAACCAACAATTATTTTTGAAGAAAGTTGCTTCAAGTCTAAATTTTTGTTACAGTTTATAAATAAGAAACAACAAACGAGAATTATTGCGATATTTGAGATTAATGGATGCAAGGAATGTGTAAAGAAATTTTGAAGGGAATTGAATACAAATTTGAAGAAAATAACGCAAATGAAGAGAAATTATGAGAATAAAAAAGGGGATTTTTTTTCCCAGACATCTTAATCATTACTATGAAAACGTAACTTATCAGAACTTACCCGGCTATAATTTATAGCCTTATAGTCACTTTGTATATATTTTTTTTATGTCACTCAACTTTCGTGACACCCCTTTAACGTTAATATCTCTCAAAATACAATGGTTGGATTCTGATATTGCACAATTTTGGAATTATTTTTGTTTTGAAATATTTTTTCGTTAGACTGACCATCAAACCTCTAACTCGAAAAAAAAATACGTTATACAATGTATAAAAAAACTACACATATTAGTATGAAAAAATGTTTATGATATAGAGTTTACCACACAATATCTATATCCAAACATAAATTACAAGTTTCAGTTTTAACAAGTCTAATAGAAATCATTATTAAGAAACTCGTGCAACGCACGGGCTTTCATCCTAGTAATAATAATAATGATGATGATAATAATAATAATATAACAACAGTATGATATACTCCAGTAGCTCTTTAAGGCTAAATGAACGGGTCATCATGTTGTTGTGACTTGTGAAGGAGTCCAATTTGAATAGAGTTTATATAATGGGCAACGACGACTAGGGTTTGGCATCAACAAATTGATCAAACCACATCACAAAAAAGCCATCATCTTACGAAATTAATCTGGCGTTACCGCCACTGGCCACACTTTTAGGGTACATTTCCCTCGTCAATAATGTTCCAACCAGCGAGGAGTACAACCTCTCTTGTCCGCCTACTTAACAATGTTGTTGGAAATAAGTGGAAGGGTACACGGTTTATCCGAACCCTAGTCCCCTATCCTCGCTTGTGGTTTAAGTGGTTTTTAAAGCTAGGTGTCAACGCTGGGAATAATAATCGTTACGCTACTATGGTCTCTGTGATAGGTTCGATTCCGGACCGAATTGGCGACGAAACAGAAGATTATTGATCGATGGGGGTGTCCGCAGACCTCAAATGAATTTGGAAGTCCGGTGAATGAAAAATTTACCAAGTTGATGAGTAGATTTGTTGTTAAAGATAGTGCAAAATTAGGGAGGTTAGAAGTAGACGTTGGTGTTGATTACATGGCTTGTATTGAAAAGTGGAAAAAGTGGCGTGATTGTGAAACTACCGGGATAATTTATCGTGTGCCTGGAGCCATGGTAACACAAGTTACGAAAAATGATGGTGAAGTCGAAGTGTTACTATTTGATAAAACTTTCCTTTTCTACCAAAATTGGGAGAAAGTAGTGGACTAAGATGACGGTTGTGACAGTAGTAGTCATCCTCCTCCTCGTAGGAGTATAGACGAGCTGGTGTCGGATTGTGTTGGTTTCTTGGAAGTATCGGAAGGAGAAAGAGAAGATGATGTTCTGGAGAAGTTGGAGCTTAGAGATTTTGTTAAAAAAATTCTTTTGTGGAATAGTAAGCAATTAAATAACCATTGGTAAGCTCTTGGATTTATTCATGCATGCTTCCGTTATTGGGTTTTAAGAATAAGACTTGCATGTTGTTGTTGTTGTTGTTGTTGCTTTAGTAATTGAGTTTTTAGTCTATTCGGTTGGGAAAACAATGAGTGCGGGCAAATTACCCGTACTTGTCGAATTCAGTTTATTTACTTTTATCTAGCTTGGTTCAATTCAATATAATGAAATCATATCTAACTGGTTTTTAGTTTTCCAAGCCAGCACACATTTGCACTAGCTTTTCTATTGGCTAAAAGTTGAGAATTTCACGTTACTTCCTACTTTGTAGAGTATGGTCATCTGTCTCATTATATGTCACATTGTCACACTCCCTATATCCCTACCGACTAAAAGCAATGGCACACTGTCAAAACTATATCTAACTAGCTTTTGTGCCCGTGAAATCACGGGTCCTATTTTTGCTTCATTTTAAAAGAATAACCTATTTAAAAATGAAAAATTAATTCCTTGAAAATAATTTAGAAAATTCGGAGTTTAAATCATTTTAAACAACATGATTAAGATTTGTTGGATGAATTTGTAAAAATTGAAACGTCTAGAGGTTCTTGTGATATTGAAAAAATAATACCAAAAAAATTAATATACTCATTAAATTCAAAATCCAAAATGTACACAATTAACCAACAATTTATAATTCGCTCATAAACACGACGATCATATGCCATGATACTAATTAAAATACAATATAGTTATATCAAACTACAACAACCAATTTATAAACCAATAGCCAAAAGACACTATCTTAATATTTAATATCATTATTTAATAAAACTTTCCAAGTAACCACATATTTTAATCCTAATAACTTATATTAGAAGAAGGATTAAAGACCTATTGAAAGTTTTATTGAAATCACGGAACAAATTTTGATTTATTTGGATAATTGAGTTGAGTATATAAAACTTAATTTTTTTTATTCGCAGAGTATTATAAATCACAAACCAAATATTGTGATCTATATTTTTTTAAAAGGATGCCTTGAGCGGATTTTTTATTGTTTGTACTTGATATGTTGAATTTTTACAATGTTGAAAATTGAAAACCAAAGATAAACATCAAAATGAACTTGTGAATCAAAAAATCGAAAATATACATTACCAAGACTATTGTATTCATCCCCTAAAAAAAAAAGACTATTATATTTCACTATAGCAGTTTAAGTACAATAACTATTTGAAATTACAATAAACAAAATGCCATCAATCATAATTTGATAATAAAACACACTTGTATACTTTAAAAAGTAACACATACAACAAATATAGGTACTAAGACATATGTAAACTATTGTGTTTGAATACAACGTAAAGAATCAAGAAAAGTGGAGGAAGTATATATTATTTTCCCTAGCTAAGTTTCTCTCTTTATATACTATTTAAAATTAAGACGTTACCGATGCAATTGGTAAACCAAGAGCCAAGAGACACAATGTTTAATATTATTATTAAATAAAAAAAATTTCCAATTGCCCACACTTTAATGGAATCAATTAATATCTTCATTGAATACATGTCTATACAATTACCCACAATTTAAGACAAAAACATATGTTAATAGAAATTAGAAAAAGAAATTAAAAATTAAAAGGTCTAATCTAATGGCGACACATAAGCGATGACATGGATTTTTTTCCTTAAAACACTGTTATCAACCTGCCACGTGGCTTTTATGCTAGCCTATTAAAGGTATAGTATAGATTATCTATCGTCATCATTTCGTCCCCATGAGTCCATGACATGGCCCTGGGGTGACTTCACTTACGTACGGCATATGTGCTAGTATAGGAGTATCAACCAATTGGCAATGTTAGTGGTCGTTTGGTTGCATACGGAAATTCGGAATGCCCATGAAGTTCCACTTCCCAGGTTGTAGAAATTCACATGAATTTCTCAAAACTGTTTGGTTGCATGTAGGAATTAAACTCCCACAGGAATTGCCAATTACCAAGGGGGGGCTAGGTAAGCCAATTCCTCCATTTTGTAGGAATTGGAATTTACCATGATTTCTCAATTCCCACGATTTTAGGCAACCAAACAACTCCAAAAAAATTAATTCATGAGAATTTTGAATTCCCATAATTTTGAGTGGCAACAAAATGACCACTTATCCTATATTTTAATATATTTGAGATAATGGAGCCTACTCTTTTCAATAGTGTAAAACTAAAAAAATATGAGTAGATAAAGATTAGTCAATTTTTTTCTCTTTAACTACATTTTACGATAATATAACAAAACGAATTAAAATTAAGTTACGTATAATTCTATTTACAAAAATCGAATAACTCAATTCTAATCATATACTACATATGCAGCGACTTGTGTCGAAAATATACGTATGCGATGAAATACTCAAATAGTAATTGTTTTGTTGCTGTGAGACTTTTAGTACGAATTGTTGTCAATCTTAAGAGCACTATATTTATGAGAAGAATATCGGCCCCCTCGTAGAACACTAGTTAACAAGTTGGTTGAGTTCCATCTTAAAACCAATTGACAATAGGAATGATAACTCACTCACCACCTTATAAAGTAGTCCTCAATCTTCTAAATCTCAAATGTGGGATATTATCCCACATCTCACGTATGAATTCCACATATGGATTGTTGTCACTCCAACACCCCCAAAGTCGTACCATAACCGCTCGCCCGGACGCCTATGGTTTGAAAATTACATGGCGAGAACCAAATCATTGGCATATATTTCACATATCATGCATAACACATATATAGTACATCAATATTCTACTATGTTCATGATCATTGTCATAACTTGGCCATGATCAACTGATCAGTACACCCAAATTTCATATCATATCACATTATTTCAGCTTATCAATTACGAAAATTAGTATTGGGAGAAGAATCCTAAGCGATCTGGCCTCAATAATTAATTTGTAAGCGAACCTTCCTAGCAAGTTATTCTTTCGATCATCTTTCTCCTAATACTAACTTTGACTATAAACTAGTAAAAAGCGTTGACATTTGCCAAATAAAATACCCAAATCCTCGAATCGGCATTCGATCTCCTTTTCCCTGAATCTACAATATTCATAAACATTTGTAAATACAAGATTGAGCTATAAATTACGTTTCGTGGGTTGTTTTGGTTTCGGATCCTCATCTCCCCATCCCACGCAGGATTAACTGGTCACCTATGGCAAAACCAAGGACATATGCTTGTGTGGGGGTGACACTGCTAATTTTAGCAGGATTAGCAGTGTTAATCGCGTGGTTAGCGGACACGATGAACTGATGAAGTCACCAACGTTCACCATTTACCAAGTTGATGAGGTCAACGGCTACAACTTCTCATCCGACAACTAGCTCAACCCTGACGTCAAGTACACGATCAAGTACCGGGACATATTGGTATCGGTGTACCATGCATGATAAAGACGAGTATGCCGCCCTAGGCAGCTAGGCTATGAGACCTATGGTCCTAGACGAGTCGCGAAATGAAAATTAGTCAGAATATACTTTATTGTAGAAATTATACTGCATATTCATTTGACCAAACTAAACTATATAGCAAGTCTTACACAACTCCACTGCATTGAACCAGTACAAAGTTAAGGACATGTTCATTGTTGACTTTGCTATAGATTTCCGAGTGTTGACACTTAAAAGACTTTAACTTCCTAGCAATTTCATCTCATCTTGAGCCGACTATTCATCTTCGTATATTTCATCAACTAATCTGATAGCTTATAACTCACTCAACTACAAATTTTAGAAAATCCTGCAAAAAAATTATGGGTAGTAAAGGAATCGCAATTTTTGTAGTGATCATTTTTCTTGTACTAGGAGGAGTAGGAGTTTTGATTGCTTGGTCAGCAGACAAGATGAAAAATTGGAGCTTCTACATTGATCAAGCCTCAACCAACAGCTACAATTTAACCTCAGACGACCGATTAAGCGCCAATTTCACGCTCGTGGTCCGGTCTCATAACCGGGATCCCAAGTACACCATCACGTATAATAGTGTTACGGTTGCAATTTTTCATGACGCGTTCAGCTTAGCCTACGTGAACAACATTGGGCCGTTCACCCAGCCCCATGGGGAGGATCTCATCTTTTCGGCCAAGCCGTTGGCCCGGAATATTACTATCTTAGACTCCGACGTGGTGGCCAGTCTTAGGAAGGAGGTCGAGGCAGGGCAGTTGAAGTTGGAGATTAGGATCAGGGCTTATGTGAGATTTCAAGTTAAGAGATGGAAACGTAAAAGATACACTTTTGGGATAGTTTGTGCACCTTTGGTCATTGATTTTGCGTCTAGGAAAAATTTTGAAGGGACTGGTTGTGCGCAAATTATATCATACTCCCGGGAGCACAATGACTATGGTGGTCCTTCTCACAATAGAGGAGTGAGAACCACACTTAAAATAATTTAAAATCTATTTAAGTGTGATCCCTACTCCTCTATTGTGAGGAGGACCACCATGCTCCTTGCGCTCCCAGGAGCATGGTATAAGCATTGGTAATTGTGATGTCGATCGATTTTGAATTTTAATTGATTCCTCTACAATGGTGATGCAAACTAGTAAATAAACACTTTTGTGTGGAATATTTTCAAGACTGAAAACTTGTAAGGTCCCAATTGGACAATGAAACAAGTTTACGTGTGTTTATTAATGTATTTTATTTTTAATTTGATTGCAGAGAGAGTCTCAAGAAAGAAAAAAAGAAATTAATTAACAGAAATTAAATGGGATCTCGAGACCCCTAGCACATCTTCCCGGAGAATGAATGACAACCCCGATGGTGGGTTGTACGGGGCTCGCGCCGCCAAGTGCGGCCCGGTGGTGGTGATGGCGGCGGGGGGAGGGGACGTGGTTGGAGTGATTGATGGTGGTTGGTGGGGCGGTGGAGAAGGTGGGGGGAGAGAAAAAAAAAGTGTTTTTTTTTTTTTTAAATATATATTTTTAATTGGTTTATATATTAATTAAATAGACTTGAATAGTAAATATCACTAACCACATGCTACATCTTCGTTTTCAATCCAAAGTTAATAGCGAGGGGTACCACATGCCTATGAGTGCAAAGTTCGGGGGCACCAGAGTGTACAAGTTTCAAACATAAAGGCGACATATTCTGACATAATTAAAGGGCACCACTTGAATTTTCCAATGGAATTATGTAAGTGAAATATGGCACGTGGTCGCGAAATTCAGCATTACTAATAAGCAAACTCGATTTGTTATGTACTCCGTAATGATTCTATGGTAATTGTCAGTTTTTGACAATCACGATAAAAGTTAACCATAGTTAACATTTAAATAATAATTAAAGTTATTGCAAAATCTTCTAAATATAATCAATGAGATTTGTTAACATATTTAACAAAAAATACAAGTCAACGATCAAGCAGAAGATCATAAACACCCTTAATTATGATTATTTCATTGAATGCTTTCCTATTGTATAGTTTAGTTGGTCAGAGTTCTTCTCTTGATGGATTAATTTGTTAGAGCTGAACGTCAAACACCCTATGCGGCTGCAAACAGTCAAACACTGTGCTCTCCGTACAGGCCGTAAGGTCCCATCACAAGTCCACAACTCAACCCGCCCAGCCACCGCTTACTAAGAGCCCCGTCCCCAACGGCCTGCTTACACGGACCACCTACCGCCCCCGGCCCGCGGCCCAACGTAGACCATGGTTACGGGAGGAGAGAAATATACGAGCGGGAGTAAGAAAATAGACGAAAGGAGGGATGAGGCGGTGATGGTGTCGCAGGTTAGGAGCAGAGGTGTGGTCGCTGGCGTCCACCGTCTTGAACAATGTTGTCTAGGGCGGTTGTTGAGGATGGTGCATGTCAGCATGTGGTGGTGCGGTGGCGGGAAGGGCGACGCACAGGGAAAGGGGTTGCGATGGGGTGGGGAGGGGTGGAGATAAGGAGACTACTTTTGGGGGGGGGGGTGCTAGATGTTTTTCCGGAAATTGAGAATTATTCAGTTTTATTTTCTTAAAAAGACAAAAATTTAAGATAAAAAATGGATAGACAAAATCAAAGTAATTTAGGAAAAAATATTTTGAATACATAAAAAAGTATTATATATTGTAATCCTGTGTGGTGATGTGCATCATAAGAACTTTTTTTTAACCATGGTTAAGTTAAATCAAATGGCTGAAATTTATCTTATCCTAATTTAATGGTCCGATTTTATTCATTTATCCTAATTGTCAAATACTGACAACTATAATAGAATTTTTGACTCCGTAAACCACATACACTACATTGCAATATTTTGACCATATTTATGCATCAACCTGTCAGTGCTTCAAATGAGTGGGAATTATTGTGCATTTTCATTTGACCAATTAAGCTATATCGCAAGTCTTAGCTTACATCACTTTATCGAATTGAATCAGTAATAAAGAGCGCATATTCGATGTTGACACTTGATTACTTTCCTAGCAATTTCATCTCGTCAACTCACTAATTTTCTTCATACATACGCTTCATCAACCTATCTGATGAATTAGAACTCACACACCACTAATTTTCTTCAAATCTTCATCAACCCATCTGATAAGTTATAACTCACACACCAAAAATTCTATAAAATTATTCAACCAAAAAAATGGGCAAATGTATAGCAATTTGCGCAGTGATCACTTTTCTTGTACTGGGAGGTGTAGCGGTTTTAATTGCATGGTCTGTAGATAAGATGAAAAACCCGAGTTTCTCCATTAATCAAGCTGCAATCGACAGCTACAAATTAGCCTCGAACGACCACCTCGAGGCCACCTTTACGCTGGTGGTTCGGTCTCATAACCGGGATCCCAAGTACAACATCAAGTACAATAGTGTCACTGTTGCAATTTTTCATGATGCATATAGTCTAGCCTACGTGACTGACATTGGGCCGTACACCCAACACCATGGGGAGGATCTCGTCTTTACGGCCCAGCCATTAGCCCGGAATATTACTATCTCAGACTCCGACGTGGCGGCCAGTCTTAGGAAGGAGGTCAAGGCAGGGCAGTTGAAGTTGGAAGTCAGGATCAGGGCTTATGTGAGATTTGAAGTTAAGAGATGGAAACGTAAAAGATACACTTTTGGGATTGTTTGTGCTCCTTTGCTCATTGACTTTGTGTCTGGGAAGTCTTCTGAAGGGATAAATTGTGATGTCGATCGATTTTGAATTTTGATTGATTCCTCTACCATGGTGATGCAAACATGTAAATAAATTGCACATTGTGGAGGACAACAAAAAATCATTTCGAGGTGTTCTTTTGCCATTTGTTAATATGTTTTTGATGTTAAATTTCGTTTATTTTTAACAAAGTCGAAACCACATAATATACAATAGTTCTATGGTGAGACCGTCTATGCATTTTATAAGACCATTTTATAAGTTAATTTTGAGATATTAACATGTACTTTTGAAAATGCAATGTTCTTTTACAATTCCAATTTGACACCTTTTAGACGTGGTTTGTTTGTCCACAATGACTAAATAAACAACTCATGTTGTATCGCTACTGTATTAAGATAATCTTTCTTCCGGCCCAAATTAAAGGAAGATAAGAGTAATGAAAAGCCCATAAGTCATTCCACCTACTGCAAGATGATCAACCCAAGGTTAAGCAGTGGTTTGGTTCCATGGATCAAAGTCAGAATTGAATTGGGTTAATGTCTGGTTCCCAAGTTGGATCCGCCCAATATCAACCGAAACTTGACGCGAATCGACAGTTGGTATACCCAGAAAGTGACCTGAAATAATTAACCCGAATCAACATGAGAAAATCTAATAACGATATGATCCTCAACTTGGCATAACACAACTTAATTAAACTTGAATCAAAGCGATCGTATAGTAAGTGATTAATCGTGTTTCGATTGTATGACTAAAAATCGGAAGTGTCTAGCTTAATGTTGTCATTATATTCAAGTCAAAGGTAATTCATGGTTTATACAAACATAGTAATCGTAAATCACAATGTATGTACTTTTCCTTCCTCACACGAACACTACAAAAGTTTTAGCATTATCATCCTTAGGAGTGATCCTTCTCGAATACACCTTTGAGTCCACCTATGTTATGTATCAATGCATGTCGTATAACTTGGGTAATTCGAGTGGTTACGGATAAACACTCAATCCATTGAAGACCTAACAAGAACTTAGGAAATTTCTCATTGTCCTGAACAATAAATCATCATCTTCGACATGTGCTCTGTCCGTATCATCGAAAGCAAAATCTCTGCTCCAAGTAGTATTCCTTTTAATTAACCGCATACTATTGGTATTCCAAAAGCCACAACTCCTGGCAAATAGCTTTTTGGCCCGACGTTCCTCGTCTTTTCTAACTAGACAATTTCACGTTAGAAATTACAAAGTAATAACTCTACATCAGATCATCATTAAATGTTTAGAATGCCTAGAAATATTACTAGCATTTTACAATATTCATTTAGATTACATGAAATTCTATAAATAGAATTCACCTATGCACATATGTAACGTAAGAGTTCAAGAAGAAGACTAACAATCAAGTTTTATATCAACCAATTAAAAACGTAGCCTCAAAATTCCAACATTTCAGTCACACCCCATCTTAATAATAGCGTATACATTCGGTTGTTTTGGTACGGAAATTCATTGTTTTAAGTAGAGGTTTCGAGTTTGAATGTTGAAACTGTTTCAATGCTAAAATGACACGACATAAAACACCCTACACCCATTATCATTTTACCCATGCTCGAGTGTTAAAACTCAATTATTAATTTGCAACAATTGTTGTCAATAATATGACACTATAAAACTTGAATATATTCGAACTAAATTAATAGCGCAAATCACAGAAGTCATGATGTAGGCCGCTTAATAACACTCTGCTACAAGCTAAGTTTCGGCGCCAAGTGAAATGGAGTTGTGCACTTTTCCAACATTAGGACCTAATAATATGCTTGTTTTGGGGGGTTTTGGTTGGTATACTAAATTATTCCTAATCATTTCTCCCTTTTTCCACCTTTTTCTGGATGCTGCTTTATTTATTTCTTGGGGTTTCTTACTAAGAATCATTTGATAGACACTTAGCCAGGTAGATGACAAGTACTAAAGTGCACAAATTACATTACCATTTGATGCAGCCATGCATGTGTGATGTGCCCATTCTTAGGACAGTACTTCTATTGACGTGAGTTCACTTCTCCATGCATGTACTTAATTTGTCCGGACTAATTGGACATACAATGGTTGATCCTACAGGTCCGATTTACGATTCTATGATTGAAATGTCTCATGATCGACCTTTTAGTAATATGAATATTGGATTAACTTAACCAACTTGTATTAACCTTATAATGTTTGTATTTTCCCCTAATTTTGGAACTAGAATAGGGAGATAGGGTAGCTTTTTAGAATGACGACTTTTGAGCTAATTAAAGAGATATTGTACTAGATGTTAATTATGATTAGTTTGTGAAATGTATAACTTTTATCAATTTCTAAAAGAACTTAATTATTGGTCGTGATCGAAATATGTGAGATGAGACACCAAGGAGAAAATTACAGTCTACGTACATTCATGATTAGATGAGTTAGCTTCCATTGGGCAAGGAGAGACCAAATAGTGTAGCCAAACCCTAGCTAGCTGATAAACTAGAATTAGGGTTGGGAAAGATAGTTGTGTTGTATTATTGATGAAGGGTGAACCCCTATTTATATCGTTACAATAGCTTGTACCGCAAGGCGGAGATTTACTCATATTATTCCATAATACTATTCCTACCATAAGTCTAATATTCCCTACCTAATATGATATAGGAATACTTCCATAATCTCTAACACTAGCACATAAACCCAAGCGGGCAAGATTTCTTCTTAAAACTAATTGGCAATAGGGGCACTTCACTTGTTTATATGGATAGCTAGCAACGTTCCATTTATCTTTCAATAAGGTTTGACAAGTTCACACATGCATGTTCCAACCCAGCTTCCATTCAAAAATCGATAGTTTAATTAACCACCGTTACTCAACCTATGTAAGCGTGTTTTACCTATGCTGATATTTTAGTAGGAACGAACTCGATCTAATTACTCCACAGTATCATATTGTTAACGGAACATCAGCATAGCTGGTATGACATCGATCTATTGGTATATATCAATTGGTCGAGATTCAATCCTCACCAACTTCAATTCAGTTCTACTAGAAGTTAATAACTATGATGGCTGATGACTTGATGCCATCAAAACCACCACGATCCCACTGACCAGAAATCCACAAAACAAGATAAACATGCATTGCACACATCACTAATAATTTGTACACTAGACCTGGCCTCATCTTTTCTTCATATATACTACTCATTCTATCCGATTTCAATTTTAAGTACGACTTAATTAAAAGCAATTTAAAAATAGAATATGCCAAGATGTACATGCCATCCAATGCTAATTGGTCGTTAGGCTTATATTATACGAATATCATATATTAAACCCATTCACTAGCTTTTCCAGTGTTACGTATATGCTGATATATACGTAACATCTTTAATTTCTGATAAAGACGGATTGGATCGATCATATACTTGTTCCTTCTAACACAATCGATGTCTAAATATATCACTACAATCCTACAATACTTTATACACAATACAACACACAAGTACGTATTCAATTATTTTAGAATGAAGAAGCGGCAGTTGGTTGAGACTTGGTCGTGACCCGTGAAAGACTAGCCGCTTTGAAAAAGCAGGCATAATATTTAACGTGAAGTCAAAAAAATGAATGTATTACTTGGTCGTTGCTTTATGTACATGCCACAAAAGAATGTAATGATCAACCTCTAATTGATTTTATATCTAAGTAGGATTACATAACCTAATGGTCTAATCATGACTTTTTGTCTAAGATCATCGCCTAAATTTTGTGTCTTTAGAAAAGAAGATCGTGCATGGCAAATTAAATTCATGAAGATTTATATTATGAAGCTAAACAACAACAACTTTGAGAGGTTTTGGGAAAAAAGAATGTTTTCCTAGGTCATTTTTGTCGGTAGTTATGGAGTATTGTACTAGAAAAAATAATGTTGTATTGGAGGATAACATAAGATTAAATAGATAACTTAAGATTAAAATGTTTTAATTTGTGCCAAAAGCTTATCGAAACAAGATGTGGCCATCATTTTATTCACATATATAGTTCTTTGGTAAAGTTTTGCAATACTGATCATGATTTGATATTGGTGTCTAGATCCGGCTATGTATAGTGGTTCTGACATTTTAGGGTCCATCAAATTATGCTCCTACGAGTTTTCTCTCTTCATCAGCCGTTTCTCACAAGGAAAATAATGATACACACGATATGATAATGATCGACTAAATTAAATCTGTTTTTGTAGTGAGATTGATATATGAATATACTACTAGATCAGAGGAAGGTAGAGAGATCAGAATTCTGTTAGTTGTAAAATGTTTTATAAGTCGCCATATACGCTAGATACGAAAAATCTTGATGTAAGTCAGGCATTGTCGTAGGTGTTTGATTATGATCACGATAACGCCTTCCTAATGCCTTAGCTTTCTCGTTGTTCGCAAGTAGCGAATTGCACAATGAAAGTACTTGCAAGGTTTTAGGTAAAATAGATGGTTTATAACACCCAACAACAAATAATACGTGTTTTATTCATGAAGTAAATTTTGAACGTAACTTCTATAAATAGAGTCAATTAATATATTTATCAATTACACGTCAATCCAATAAAATCATTTAGCAAAGAAGACCTTGACAATGCACTTGCAAAATTAAAGCAATATAAACCTACCAGTCTACCACCACCATACATACGGAGTACACACATACCATCCTTCACATCCCAATTACAAAAGTCCAAACCAAGACACACAGCTCCTCATCCTTCCCATGAAAGTCCAAAAAGAAAATGGTAAGAGAGTAACACCACATTAACAACGACGTCGTCTAAAGAAATTTCCCCAAATCGTGTCTTGTGGGACCCTCCTTTTTTTGCATGAAGTGGACTTACCGTTGAGCTCAAGATTTGAACAAATGTTGCGCTCTCTTTGGTCACTACTCACTATTAGTCTAGTCTACTACTGCTGAATTACTGGTAGTAAAAAGAATCATTCTCCAAATACTGTTTAGATAGGAACGATTTTCCCGTTTGTTTTTACACTTTTCGATCAAACATACTAAGAATCCCATATTAGTTAAATAAATATCGGTTTATTTACATACGAGTTTTATTTGATCTAGATATAACCCTCGACTATCGATATACAGCAAAAGAAACCGCAACACTAACATATACGGGTATGGAGTAGAATCAGCATGAGCACAATAAATTTTCCCTCCTTAATTACAGATGTCAGCTCCTTAATTACGCTTCTCCAAAAGACATTAATTACGGCCCTAAAAAATCGTTGGAGTTACGGCTAATTTTACTCCTCGCCCACTCTTATTTAGTGACGTGCTCATTTTCAAAACTCCACCCTCCCCAAAAACAAAATTTACAAACTTGCAAATTTTATCAATTATCATCATCATCATAATAAATCTCTGATAATCATAAACAAATCATTATGATTTCTACAATAAAATAAACAAAAATTCACCCAATTATATTAAACTAAATTAAATCTTTCTCTCTCTTTACATTTCTCTTTTCTGTTACTTTTGCAACAGTTTTAATCAGTTTTTTTTTTCTTGTTTGCCAATAAGAGTATCTTCAATTTGAAGCTGGAGAACAAAAAAAAAAGGCTCCTTCTTTCGTAACAGGTACTGCTTACATTTTGAACGTTATTTCTTTCTCTTTGCTTGGAAGTTTCAAACTTTGGGTAAATTGGGTTGTTATTTAATTATATATTTTTATTGTGTATTGTATTTTATTTTAATTGAATTGAATTTGTAAGAAGTAATAAAATATTGTGGTTGTGCATTCACGATCTATGGGCATCGCTATCACTACCATTCTTTGTTGTTGACATTTAATTTTTATTAAAAGTCATTTTTGGTTGTGTATATTTCTAGGTGGGATTTGTTTTGCTTGGTTTCATCTCTTTTTTTTGTTTTTTTTTTAATTTTTTTCATAATATAAAGTTTTGATATTTTTGGCATTGGGTAATGCCAAAAATTGGAAATTGATTTTGTGGGTTTTTCTGGGTATTATTTGTTTTTATTGATTGAGGCCCAAAAATGGGGAAATGGGTGTTTGATTTTGAGTGGTTGATTGAAATTGGATTGGAATTTCTGGGTTTTTGTTGGGTGGAGGAGAGAGAGTTTTGTGGATAAAAAAAAAAGTTTGCATTTTGATCAATTTTTTGGGGAAAATTTTGTAAATTGGTTTGTATGTGGTGGTCAATTGATGTGTTTTTGCCCAAATTTGATGTTGTTGTGATAATTGTGTATAGGAAATTTAAAGTCAAAATTGGATATTAGATATGACCCATGATTTTGATTGAGGTGTTATGAATTTGTTGTTGCAGATCCTATGATCTGATCCATTCGAAATCCGAAACGATAGCGTGACCGAGTTTTTTGATTGAAGGTATACGCTGTTGACCAATTTTTTGATTCAGGTGGTTGTTTGGTAGATTAGAGAGGAGTGTGCAATGGTTAATTATTGTTGAATTTGGTAATTTTTTCGGATTTTTTGGATTTTTCGGATTGGAGGGGTTGATAGTAGGTGGAAGTAGATATGGCAATAGCAGGTTTGCACAATGTTCCTATACTTGAGACGTCCATTCTTAGGGAGTCTCAGTCGTCTTCGTCAGGACGGCGTGGAAATCAAGGGAGTATAAGCACCCGGGCATCCTCAATTCTGCAGATGTGGAGGGAACTTGAGGATGAATGCGCGGTGAATCGTGCCCGTGAGAGAGTGAGGCCAAGGTTGCACAGAGAGGCCACTGATGGGTTGTTTAGCCCTCGAGAAAACGGTAGTAGAGGCGGGTTAGAGGATTCAAGTGAGAGTGAAAATGGGTCTGTGATCAATCCTGAAATTCCGATAGGGCATCTCAATGAGCAGGAGGATCGACAGAGTTTGACATCGGAGCAGTCTCAGGACTTGGGAGATGTTGAGAGGGAGCGAGTCAGGAAAATTTTCCGGGAGTGGATGAGCAGTGGTGAGAATGCTGAGACGCCTCGTGCTGCTCAGGTCAATAGAAGCTCTAGGGCTCAATGGGTAGTTGGCAATGACCAGGAGAGGGTCAGAGTTGTGAGGGATTGGATTCAGACGACTAGTCACCAAAGGGAAGCACGCGTTGGCGGTAGAGAAGACCAGGTTACTGAGATTACGTCTCAGATTGAACAGGTCCGCAGCGGAATAGTTTCAAATCACAATGAAGGTCGACCTGAAAACAGCCGTAGACAAATTCGTAAACTATGTGGTAGACAAGCTCTTCTTGATTTATTAGCCAAGAAGGAAGAGGAACGACGACAAGAACTTCAGTGTTTGCAGGGGGCTCGGCCTGTTAGTGGCTTTGCTCACCGTAACCGTATTCAGGCAAGGAGCTCTTTTGGCATTTTGCATCCATGCACAATTTGGATTTTCTTTTTACAAATCTGCACCACTGCAATTGCATTCTCATAAGTGGATTATTGGTTAAGAGATGGCTTTATGTGAGGACTAACTTCAGCCTCTGGTACATCATTTGCAGTCATTGCTTAGACTCAGGTGTTTCCAAAACAGGAGGTCAATTGAATCGAGGAGGCCTGCTTCAGCTGCAGAAAGTGAATTAGGATTGCTCAGGCAACGCCAAACCGTATCTGGTTTAAGGTATGCTCTCTCTGATCTGGTTCTAGGATACTTCGATTTTTGTGCGTTTTATATAAGATTGCTGGCAAAGTGAGGTGAAAAATAGTAAGCCTTTCTATTAAGTTTCTGGATTTTGATAGGAGAGATGGGTTCTATTCTATGGAAGAGCTTTTCAAATCGGAACATTAGATGGCTGGCGGAGTGGAAGTTTCTTTTTGACACACTCTGATGCTAAAATTAGTTATATGTTTGAGTACTGTGCACCAAGTTGGTCTTTCTATGTCCACACTACATTGGGTATCGGTCTCAGACTCTCAGTGTTTATGTGCTTCTTGCAATTTATAACAATGTCTCTGTATGAGAAATCTGGATTTCTTTGTTGTGTACTGTCCCACACTGGTGTTCTTCCCCCTATTTTGTAAACTGTTTGATTACTTCTATGGAATAGGAAGATGTGGCCAGATTGGGTTCTACAATCATATTGTTATCTACGGTATCCTGTTAGTGGTTTTTGTTATTTCTCCTAATGCCATTCAACAACGTTGCCCATGTGCCTGAAAGGCTCTTCTGTGCCGTACCCCGTGTTGAAAAACAGAGAGGTTATTTTCAAAAGACCCAAGATGAAACTTGTCCTGATTGTTATCAGCCCAAAACCATAAGCTATTTGTGGTAATCCGTTGTGTTCACTTGCAGGGAAGGTTTCTTGTCCAGGTTGGACAGCAATGCTCATGTTCAAGCAAGTGACTTGTCTGATGGTTCCTCTGATAATGGTTCGGGTACTTTTAGGGATGATCAAAGCCAAGCTAACAGTGCAAATGAGGTTATTGATGGTGCTCAAGAAGTAGACGATCCCACAACAGAAGTGCTTGATGCTACTCATGAGGAAAATGATCCTAGGGGCAATGTTGAAGCCACTACATCAACAGTTTCGCAAGTTTCGGAGCCGGTTGTTGGTCCATCGCTGTATTCAGATAACTTGACAGACTGCAATGAAGGCCCTAGTTCTCAATGTTTGGACTCCCAAGTTGAAGGCAGGCTGGAGTGTGACACTGTTACTAGTGAGGAAAGCAGGCCAGAGACAGCCACTAGTGTTCGTTCAGATGCTTCACTAAATGATGGAATCAGGTATATGATTTCTCAAGAAACCCCGAGAAGGGAGAGTGGACAGTTTGGTCTCTTGGAAGATACACATGAGAGTGCCCATGAACATTACTCCGATGAGGAAGACGTTAACATTCAAAATGAGTCAGATGATCAAGCTTATATATCAGAAACTGTAAATGATCATGAATCGAATATACCAGGTGACGATTGGCAGGAACATGCTTATGAGAGAGAATGGGAAAGTGCCTTTTCCAGTCAATGGAGAGATGGTCGATTAGTAACAGAAAGACTCCACTGGCCAGGTGATGGTGAAAATCATTCCCGTGGAGCACTTGAAAGTGAAGGCGGAGAACAAATTGATACGCAAGAAGAATACTGGCATGAAAACGGTTCCCAGGAAACTCCAAGAGACTGGCTGGGAATAGGCTCTGGTTCTAGATTGGCTTCTGACAGGGTAGATACGTATTATTTCTCTGATGATGATAATGTACACCACATAGAACTCAGAGAACTTGTTAATAGGTATTTGTCCTTGTTGCTTCATGCACATGAGCTATTCTTACTAACTCTACTTTCTTCGTACACTAATTATTGAATGTGATTTCTATTAGGAGAAGAGTTTCAAGTCTTCTTCACAGCGATTTTCGTGAGAGCTTAGACCAGCTAATACAGTCTTATGTGGAGAGGCAAACTAATGCTCCTGATGACTGGGAACTTCATGAAATGTTACCTCCTCCATATCTATCAAGAAATCGAGCCCAGCTCCACACTGATCAGGAAAACTCTGGACTAGATGAAACTCGGGGAAATGGAAGTGAACCTACACGTCCTCCACCACCTCCGCCACCACTACCTCAGGCACACTGGGGACAGAGAATGCACCAAACAAATCGGGCAAGACAAGAAATACGTCAACGGCCTGGAACAGTAAGTGATTTAGTAGAATAATTATTTAATCCTTTTAACTTGGAGTTGGTTCATGTGAAATATCCTTGTGTCATTGCCCAAAAGTTTGGTCTGGGAATATCATGTGGCCATGTGGGTTCTTAATACAAAACTTTAGTAGTCACGTTATTTATCTTTTGTTGCCTAGATGTAGATTGGCAACAACCTGAAGTCATTTAAAAGTAAAAACATTTCTTTACCAATGTTGCATTTGGTATCTGACCAGAAATTGTAGACATAGTGCATGTCTGTGTACTGTGACCGATTCTATCTCATCTTGATTACTGATTTTTGTTGATTTTCTATTTCCTCTTTGCACTAATTTTCTTAATATTTTTGTGAGTTAAGTTATTAGGGACCGCAAATCTTTTATTGTAATGGGACTTGCTCATGCGCTTTCATATGTAATAATGCATCGCTCTTAAGGATGTGCTAAGATACCTAGACGCCAATTCATGACCTTGATTGATCTTGTTTTCATTTCATGTTTTTCTATAAGCATTAGCTTTCATATGTGATATTCTCATTGAGACTGCAAAATGTTGTATATGTGTCGATATATCTTGTGTACACTTCCATTAATATGAGATACGCCTGGTTTCTGATTACAATTGTATCTTCAGGAGTGGGAAATCATCAACGATTTGCGGATTGACATGGCTAGGCTACAGCAAAGACTTAATAACATGCAGAGCATGTTAGAGGCCTGCATGGATATGCAACTTGAGCTGCAACGATCTGTGAGGCAGGAGGTCTCTGCAGCTCTGAATCGATCAGTCCAACCATCAGGTATGCTTTGCTCTTCAATCCTAAGGGTTTTTTTTTTTTTAATTTTCTTTTTATTGTTTGGGACAACTGGAAAGAAAGTTGTTTGAAGTCTTAAACTTTGTTTTTTGTTTCTACCTTAAATTGCCAAGATTGCTCAACTCTTGCCATGATTTTTTGCTCTTGTAACAGAGTTGCTGGACAACATTTTGCCTAAAGATAGTTTGAAATGGGATTCTGTTAGAAAAGGTGTCTGCTGCATATGTTCTACCACCAACATTGACTCTTTGTTGTACAGGTAAAGCATCCTTACTACTAGGATACTTGCACTCTATATGGCATCCTCATCAAGTAACTTAACTGAGTTTAGACCTCATCTCATCTTTGTGTGTTCTCTAATATTTCAGATGTGGGCACATGTGCACTTGTACAAAATGCGCGGATGTTTTGCTTCAGGGCAACGGGAAGTGTCCGATGTGCCAGGCACCCGTTATTGAGGTGATCCGTGCTTATTTTATACAGTAGAATAAGAGGGGGGGGGGGGAATGAGCGTTGGCAGTGCCAACATAATCTTATTTCACATTTTTGACAGTCTTACACTGCTCATTCCTTCTTGTCACAACACACAAATACCTTCCTTCATTTCCTTTTTGACCATATCTTCTTTGTATATCCAGAAAATATACAATTCAATTCATATAGTGAAAATACTCTTATCACTTAGAAGGAAAGGAATACCCTCAGAAGCGAATCGCTTCTTTTATTTATATGTTGAGCCTTTTAGAGCTGCTCATCTTTCCTTGCTTCTTCAAGGATGTACATACAGTTTCTGTCTCTTCGAATCACAGATTAAGTTACTGCAACCGTAGCAATACTTTGCTATGTTACTGAGTTGTTTGTTTGGGGACGAATCACTGCTTTGTTCTCCTGCATGTTTATATAAAATGAGCTGTGTTTTCCACAGCTTTCCATTCTAATCTTTGATACATCAAAAGTGCTGCGTACACAACAACATTTCAAGGACTCTCGGGTCATGACATGCATCCGAAATTGTTCTAATTTGTCGATTTTGGTTGTGTCGATCTTTGTCTTGCTCGAGACGTGACCATTGCTCTATGTGCTTCAATCTACAAGAGTACAGAAATGCCCAGAATAATTGATTCAGCTAGTCATGTCAGTATCAAATTAGGAGTTACTGTATATATTTAGGACTACTAGTAAAGTAGTAGTAGTAATTTGGTAAACGTAACCTGCACGTTGATAGTGATCCCATTCTCACTTTATCACTTATCAACAATTTTCTGAGTCGCTTTTTGAACTTACATGACTTTGTTCCTATCCGAATATGTAAACAAACGAACAAAAAGTGAGAAGCAACAGAAAAATAGACAGATGATTGTTGCATGATTGGAGTGACACCATCGAATTCAAAACTTTACTTTGTGCAACTAAATTCTATGCCCATCACTCAAAAGTCGAATCTGATCCACCTTGATATAGGAGATTGATATAGATGACCTCCCGCATGAATAAGGCCTATTGGCCTAACTCGACTGCTGTGTTTTGTCATCTGGATTTGAAACTCGTCTATGTCACTGATCAGCTAACGAGTGAAAATCTCGCAAACACAACAAAGTATGATAAAAGATCAAGATAGAGTACATCAATCTCGATTGCACACATTTGTACAAATTAGAGGGCAAAAGAGGATTCATGGAGGGTTACAAAACTACGTGTCAATTGTAATCAACACTCTTCTCTCGTGTTTACATTCAATGCTCCTGTCAAAAACTCGATGATCTATGTAACACTACTCGCTCACCGAACCAAGAACAGCTACTAGTCCTTCTCACTCTCCCTGATAACCCCACATCGCCGACGGCCTCTTGCCACGTGTCACTCCCACCACCACCATTGTTCTCCTCATTCCCCTGCACCTCAACCACACCCGATCCCCCCACAACTCCGCCTTCCACGTGTCCACCTACCGCTTCTGCTTTAGCGACACTAGTATTAATATTATTGTCATTTTCTCTCTCCTCCTTCTCCACCACGACGGGAAAGAACTCGGCCGTGCGACAAAGCGGGCAGGTCACGTGACTAGTAAGCCATGTGTCGATGCATTCCACGTGGAACACGTGACCGCAAGATGGAATCTCCTTCACCCATTCTCTCTCCTCAAACTCACTCAAACAAATCGCACACTCTCTCTCCTCCACCTTCCCACTAAACACAACAATCCCCTGCTCCACATCCCCACCTTTGTACACGTACACCGGCAACGACCCCACCACCCCCGGGTCCACCCCTTTTCCACCACTTGTCAAATACTCTGTCGTCTCCCCCGCCGCCGCTGCCGCCTCAGCCGCCCTCCTGCGCCGCCGCCGGGTCGGGTCGACGTTGTTTTCGTCCGCGAATTTCCGTATATAAATAGAAAAGAAGCCCATGAAAAAAAGAGCCGTAAGCAGGATGAGCACCGTCAACGCCATTGCGGAGTCGAAAGGCGGGCTAAGCTTGAAGCTGTTGTAACAGCAGTTGGCTGCGTAGCTTCCGCTAGACGCCTCGTGGGTATTATCTCTCTCACCCTGTTCTCCCAAAGAAGACGACGACGAGAGAGTAACAGAAGGTGGAGATGTGGTAGTGTTGTTCTTAAAAAGGAAAGTCACAGTATTATTATGGTTACTATTTTTGGTGATGATGTTGTGGACATTGGTAGTAGTAGAAGTAGTAGTAGTAGTAGTGGTGGTGGTGTGATTTTGTTGGGGGAAATGTGTAGAAGAAGTCATTGAATAAAAACAGTTAGTTTGTTGTGGGAAGGTATAAATGTGAAAATGGTGAGGAGAGAGAAAATGATGAGGAGAAAGAAATGCGGTTTGGATGAGAATGGTGGGATGTGTGAAATAAGATACAGTCGGTATAAAACAGGTTGTGGGGGACCTGGGACCTGAGACTTGAATGTTAAGTCTGGATTTTACGTGAATGTTTTTCAGAGTTTTCTTGTGTGTGTGTGTTTTTTTTTTTTTTTTTTTTTTTTTTTGGGATCTACCTAGGAATATATTTTCTTTTACTGTGTGTACTGCTCATTTAACTGTACCGACCTACTACTGTACTGTGCTAGTACCTCCTCAAGTCCTCAGTATCGGCCGGGCATTACTTTTGATCGCTATTGAGTTTAATTTTGGATAAGATTACATAAGACGATAAATCTTTTAGCTAGTCTAGAGCGGTAAATTAATTGTAAGCCTAGGTTAATCATAAGTTGTACTATTAAAATGTATATACTCCATTCGATTCAAACAGATTTTTTTCTTTTATTTTGTAGTTTTGAGGTGTCATGTTTGACACTACCTTTAAAACAAATGAATCATTGACTTGATTTTATTCTGCATTACGGTCTACTAACTCTACTTGGTTTTAAGGCAAACAAGTTTTTTCATTTAATTAACAAATAATCTCTAATATGATAACTCAAAACTATAAAAATAAAGAGTAAAATATGTTTGAATAGGAGGAAGTATAAGTGAGTTGCAAGTTAATTTAGTCGATAAAGTCTAAAAAATGCGATAAAACTTGCAAGTTAGTTTGGATGGAGTCATTTTCTTGAGAAATGAAAAAAGGAAATGAGAGTGGTGAGAATAATAAATAAATGAAGTTGACAGATGACACACGTACGTACTGGTGAATTGCGGACCCTCGAGGTATGTAAGTTTGTCATCAAGGAAAGAAGAGAAATTAAAGACACATCTATGAACTTGATTGAATACTATATGCTCTAACTCTGAATCACTTGTCTCGTTTTCTTCTCTTTTTCCATTCTCAAGTGGGAATTTATGCAACACATTTTGCTTCTAATTGACTAGCATTTTGGAATTGAGTATTATCTCTAAATCAATCGATGATGTTATCTCTATTCACTGCCCTTATCGGAGTAGTAGTCGCCATAGCCAATTAGCCATTAGTGATTAACCCATTATCCGCGGCATTATACATCATTACATCAATACGTTATTTATTTTATTTGTTTACGATTTAGTTATTTATTTTATTTGTTTACGATTTAATATGTCGTAACTGTACGGGCCTATTAATAGTTATGATTTCAGACGTTTCGCGAATTACATATACGTATTCGAAGATTTCAGTAACAACTAGAAGAAAACACCAAAGTAGCTTCATAACAACTAACCGACGCCTTAAGAGGGACGCCATCTTACGTTTTTCTAATAGGGAAATAAAACTAATTCGATACATTACGTTTTTGATGGACCAAGGATAGACAACCGCCTAACGCTTGTTTAAGCAACCAAGATCAGAGTATGGTACGTAAAAAAAACAAAGATTTCCGAAACATGTTTACAGCAAACACTAGAAGCTACAAATCCCTCCTACAAATTAAACACACCAACTACGTACGTACATACATTTACAAAATTACCAACTAATAACCTACCTAATCGATCTCTAACATAAATTAAACAAGAGTTGTTAGGATCATTTCCCATCATCATAATTCATATAGTTAGTCACGGCCTTAGTCCCTTCAGCAATAGCGTGTTTCCCAAGCTCCCCGGGCAAAACCAACTTCACCGCCGCCTGTATCTCCCTTGCAGACAACGTCTGTCTCTTTGCATGTGTGTTCAACCTCGCCGCCTCGGCCGCCAACCTCTCAAACATATCACTCATCAAGTTGTTTATCACTGTCATCGCCTTCCCCGACACCCTCATCCCAGGGTGCACCTGCTTCAACACCTTAAACACATAGCTCTTGTACCCTTCCCTCCCTTCCCCAACTTCCTTCATCCTCCTCCCCTTTCTTCTCCCCTTCTTCCCCACTTGGGCCTCTTTTTGGGCCTCATTTTGGGCTTCTCCTTCTTCCTTCGAATTCTTTCCCCGCTTATTGGGCTGATCATCTTGGCCCATTGGCTCCACCTCCAGCCTGGGCCGGGCCTCCTCCCTGGGCGGGGTGGCTATTTTATCAAACATGGGCTCGTCTAGTGGGACTTCAGGCTCTTGCGTCTCGGTCTCGGTCTCGGTCTCGATAGGGATCGTCTTCGTCGTCACCGTGGTTTGCTCCTCCCTTCGCTCCGACACTTCCCTAGTCGGGGTTTGGACTTGGGTTTGGGCTTGGGTTTGGGCTAAGTCGACTTCCTCTTGAGATTGAGTACCAAGAAAGGAAACTTGAACCATTTCTTCAACCACTTTGGTGGTTTTTACCACTTGTGTCACTTTCTTTCTACCTCTTTTTGGTGCCATTTTTTTTTTACCCCTTCACTTTCACTATTTCTCTAGTGAAAGTAACAAAATGAAGTTTTTTTGTTTGTAAGAAGTGTAACTATTACACTTTCACACTCTTGGCTTGAAAATGCGGTAAAAAAAGCAGACAATTTTTGAGGGGGTTGAAAAAGATTTGGAGCGGTTTTATTTGTAGGAAAGGAAGTGTGTTTAGAGGACGACACATAGGGGACACATGGCATAATTTGTTGCTACGTGGGGTAAATGTAAAAGGGTACAAGTTTGGTGGAGTATGACTGGTATAGTTAAAAAGGGTAAGTTCGTTTGTTTTTAACGGATAAAAATAATTGGTTATCCTTTTTGTTATTGGGCTTCTCAAACTATATGTGGGTTTGGGCTTAGACAATACTCTGTATATATTCTGTACCATGAACCACGGACTATCATTTTAATCTTTGTTGGTGTTAATTTTAAGCCCGCTCTCTGAAAAACCCAAAAAATTCAAATATTTTTCGCATCGTTATCTTGGATTAGTAACGTTTCTTCACCAATCATTCTATGGTACCCCGGGGGTACCATTCTTTGTGTACCCCCCGTTTTTTTGTCAACAGAGTCCATAGGTTTATTTTAAGCCCAATCCTCTTGTAATAGATCAGTCAGGCCCAACACCAAATCCAACATACTTGCAATTAAATAAAAACAAACAAAATAAAAAACACTCTCATCTCTCAATCCTCCCTCCCCAAATCCGACCACCACACAACGTCTCAGCCGCCACCATCTCCGCCACCAACCACCACCCCAGAAACCCCGACAACCCAGAACCGTCGTCGTCGTCATGCGACCCCACCCCTCCACCCCGTGATGCTTTTCATTCTTCCCCCCTCCGTCTTCCCCCCTCGCGAATAATCCCCATTTTCTCTCTTTCTTTTCCTTCTCTCTCCTACTTTTCATTCTTCTCCGGCAACAATCGAATCTCCGGCGATGGGTGGTCGTGCAAGCGTCCAGTGGAAATGAGTGAGGAAGAGAGTGGTCTAGTGGAAATGAAGCATTTCGAACGAAAGAGAATCGATTATGGAGGGAGGAAGCGACGACGACGGGCCGACGGTGATACGCCGGGAGTTCTCGCCGGCGACCGGAGACGAATAATTTCGTGTCGCCGGCTGGATAGTGGTGGCGCGCGAGGATGAGTATGGAGGAGTGAGAGGAGGAATGGGTAAAGGGAGAGGAGAGAGAAGTTAAATAAGGTGGAATAGAGGAAAGAAAATGAAATAAGAAAATAATTTATTTTAGAACAAATATTAGTCATCTTATAACAACAACACATCATTATATAACAAAATATACCCATTTTAGGACAAAAAAAAGAATAATTATTGAACAAAAGACCATTTTCAACAAATATAAACCATTTATTGAACAAAAGAATCATTCATTCTAGGACAAAAACTAATCATTTCAGAACAAAAGGTAATCATCGTAGGACAAAACCAACTATTCCTAAACAAAACGCATTCATCCCAGAACAAAAATTAATCATCGTAGGACAAAAACCATCCATTCCAGAACAAAAGATAACCATTCTAGGACATAAACCATACATTCCAGAACAAAAAGTAATCATCCTAGGACAAAAACTGACCATCCTGAAACAAAAAGTAATCATCCTGAAACAAGTCGTTCATCCCATAACAAAAACTAATCATCCTATGACAAAAACTGACCATTCCTGAAAAAAAATTAAACATTCTAGGATAAAAAAACATTCATTTCTTAACAAAAACTAACAATCCTAGGACAAAAACTAACCATTACATAACAAAAAGCAACCATCCAAGGACAAAAATCATTTATTCTATACAAAAACTAATCATCCATTTTAGAATAAAAACTAATCATCCTAGAAAAAAAAAACTAACCATCCTAGGACAAAAACTAACCATCCTAGAACAAAAACTAACCATCCTAGAACAAAAACTAATCATCCTAGGACAAAAACTAACCATCCTAGGACAAAAACTAATCATCCTAGGACAAAAACTAATCATCCTAGGACAAAAATCATTCATTCTATACAAAAACTAAACATCTATTTCAGAACAAAAACTAATCATCCTCGGACAAAAATTAATCATTTCAAAACAAAAAGTCAACCATTCTAGGACAAAAACCATCGATTCTTCAACAAAAACTAACAATTGCAGAACAAAAACTAACCATCCTAGGACCAAAACCAACCATCGTAGGACAAAAACCATTCATCCCAAAACAAAAACTGACCATCCTACGACATAAACTATTCATCCCAGAACAAAAACTAACCATCCTAGGACAAAAAACAACTATCTCATGACAAAAACTAATCATTCCTAGACAAAAATCATTTATCCCAAAACAAAAACTAATCATTTTATAACAAAAACTAATCATCTTAGGACAAAAACTAATCATCCCAGAACAAAAATTAACCATTCTAGGACAAAAACAATAACTATTCTTTGTTTATTTGGTAATGATTTAGTTTTGTTCAAAAATAATATATATTTTTTTTATAGTGATCTAATTTTGTTTTATAATAATCTGTTTTTGTTTAATTTAGTTTTATAAAAATAATATAGTGTTTTTGTACTAGGATGATTTGATTTTGTTCTAAAATGGTTAGTTTTTGTTTTGGGATGAATGGTTTTTGTTTAGGAATGATTAGTTTTGTCTTAGGATGATTAGTTTTTGTTTTAGTATGAATGGTTTTTGTTCTAGGACGAATGATTTTTGTCCTACGATGGTTGGTTTTTGTCCTAGGATGGTTAGTTTTGTTCTGAAATGGATGAGTTTTGTTATAGAATGAATGAATTTTGTTCTAGAATGAATGATATTTGTTTTAAAAAGAATGGTTATGTAATGAATGTTTTTTTTGTTATAAAATGAATGATTTTTGTTATAAAATGAATGATTTTTGTTATAAAATGAATTCTTTTTGTCTTGATTTATTTAATCTGAAATAGGTACTTTTTGTTCTAAAATGAACGGTATTTGTGTTAAATGAACGTTTTTGTTTTAAAATGGATACTCCCAAATTAAAACAAATTAGCAATAACTATTCTTTGTTTATTTGGTAATGATTTAGTTTTGTTCAAAAATAATATATTTTTGTTTTATAGTGATCTAATTTTGTTTTATAATAATCTGTTTTTGTTTAATTTTGTTTTATAAAAATAATATAGTGTTTTTGTACTAGGATGATTTGATTTTGTTCTAAAATGGTTAGTTTTTGTTTTGGGATGAATGATTTTTGTTTAGGAATGGTTAGTTTTGTCTTAGGATGATTAGTTTTTGTTTTAGTATGAATGGTTTTTGTTCTAGGACGAATGATTTTTGTCCTACGATGGTTGGTTTTTGTCCTAGGATGGTTAGTTTTGTTCTGAAATGGATGAGTTTTGTTATAGAATGAATGAATTTTGTTCTAGAATGAATGATATTTGTTTTAAAAAGAATGGTTATGTAATGAATGTTTTTTTTGTTATAAAATGAATGATTATTGTTCTAAAATGAATTCTATTTGTTTTACAATGAATTCTTTTTGTCTTGATTTATTTAATCTGAAATAGGTAGTTTTTGTTCTAAAATGAACCGTATTTGTGTTAAAATGAACGATTTTTATTTAAAAATGAATACTCTATATAAATGGTCAAGATTAAATAAAAAAAAAAAAACATACCCTCCCTTTCCTTTTTCTCTCTCCTCCCCCAACACCCCCTCCCACATCTCCCGACCACCCCTTCTCCGCAGGCGGCGTACCCGTACCACCACCATTTCCGGCGCCGACAGTGCCACCATTACCGCGCGGCTACCGCGACCTTCTTTCCGGCATTCCACGACGGTGCCGTCCCTTCGTTCTCCCCCATTATCCCCTTCTTTCTTTTTGATTTCCCTTTTTATCCCTTATTAGCGGCGATGATGGTGGTGATTGGGGTAGGCGGCGTACGAAGAGGGCCGGGGGAGGGTTTATGGGTGGTGGCGGTCGAGAAAAGGGGCTGGGGAAGGGAGTGAAGGAGGAGAGAGAAAATATGAAAAAGAGGAAGCGGATGACGATGGGGGCGATGGCGCGGGCCATGGGGTCCGCCGTGGAGTCGCCGGAGCGGCGCCCACCGAATGGTGGTGGCGGCGTCGTGTGGGGTGGTGGTCGGTGAAGGTGGCTGGCGGTGGTTAGGTGGTTCGTGGTGGTGGTGGGTGGGTTTGGGAGGAGAGAGAAAATAAAGGGGAAGGGGAGAAAATATGGGTTGGGTTTTAATTTTATGTGTATAGATTTCTGATTTGTGTTATTTTTAATTGGGCCTGTTTCTTAATTGGATTGGGCTTTTAAAAAATAGCTGGATTTTGTCAGAAGGAAGCCCAGGGGGTACCTTCCTCTTGGTACCCCCGGGGTACGATAGTATTTGCCTTTCTTCACGTACTTAAATTTAATGACAAGTATCCAAAAGAACAGAAGACTTGCACCTAAAATCGTGCAAGTCAATGTATCATGATTACTGTATTTTATCTTTGAAACTAAAGAACAAATCTTATTTTCAATCAGGTTTCATAGAATCATAGCTTTGGTGTAACCGTGACTCGTACGTTTGCCGGACTATGTTGACTGGTTTAGGAATGGAGATGATGATAAATGCAAATGTTATCAATAGAACATTGTAAAGATTTATCCATTTCGAGATTCATGTTCCATACACGAGTAACAATTGCAAATATGGGACAAATTAGTCATCGAATCACCTGTACTCGCTATCATTAGTCAGAATCTAATATTTTTTTTGGGAAATTATCCAATATACCCCTGAGGTTACCGAAATTTTCAGGTATACCCCCGAGGTTACCGAGCTATCCAATATACCCCCGAGGTTTGCGTTTTCGCGTTTTTCCAGAATTTCGCTAACGGACTCTAACACCGTTAGTTCATTTGACTTATTTAAGAAAAATAAACATAATTAAAAAAAAAAAAAAACTAACCGTCTGCCAAAGCCTCACATTTTCTCTCTCCTCTCCTTCTCTCCTCCCACTCATGCCGCCCGCCTGCCACCGCAGTCGTACGTCGACAACAGCGACGGCCGGATCGAAGACCACCAGACGACTCCACCGTCGACGGCGAGGCTTCGTCGATCATCCCCAGCCTCCGTCGACCTTCACCACGCGGCGTACAACGCGTTCTCCCTCCTCATTTTCGCTAGATCTGGCCACCGCGGTTGCACTTGGCCGTCGATATACACCTTTGCAAACCTCCTCCCTCCTTTGACGCACCTATTGCCAGCCCCACGCTCCGATTCCTATGTCAAAGAGCGATTGTAAACGTGTGAGAGGGGATGTGAGCGAGGAAATGAGGGGGCTGAGATGGTGGATTCGGTGGTCGGAGGTCGGGGCGTGGTTCGCGAGCAGTGGCAGGCCAGGTTTCGCCGGTCGTATGGTGGTCCTCGCCGGAGCGCTGGTGGTGGTTCATGTTGGAGGCGGTGGTGGTTGGGGGTTTTGGAGGTGGTAGTGCAGGTGGTAGGGAGGAGGGAGGAGAGAGGAGATGGATGACTTTTTTATTTTGGGAAATTGATGGTATTATTAAGGGTTAATTGTTTTAAAAAAGTCAAACACAATAAGGACCTAACGGTGTTAAAGTCCGTTAGTGAAAAAACACAAAAGTTCCCCATTTAGGGGTACGCTGGAGGGATTTTGCAAACCTCGGGGGTATATTGGATAGCTCGGTAACCTCGGGGGTATACCTGAAAATTTCGGTAACCTCAGGAGTATATTGGATAATTTCTTTTTTTTTTCCTTCAAAAGAGGTAATATTAACATGGTCCATATTCATCCACATCTCCAAAATCTACACTATAATGGGAAAAAACAGTCCTAACATCACATCGTCTCAACTCTCAACTATTCCCATAAAAAATATCCCCCAAAAAAAATGTCACTTCTCAAAGAAGCCAAGTATTGGCTCGTCGACCACCCAAGCATCTCAAACTTTGAGTGGAACCACCAAACCACACCGTGCTCCTCCCTCCAATTTGTAATCCTGACCGTCCTTTCTTACCTGACCCTCACCTTCCTCTTATCCTACGCCTCCATCTCCCCACTATCTCCTCCCCTCACCCGCTCAATCTCAGCCGTCCATAACCTCATCATCCTCCTCTTATCCTTCATCATGGCCGTCGGTACATCCCTCTCCACCTTCTCCCAAATGCCGGCACCACACTGGATCTTCTGCTTCCCAGCCAACCACACCCCTCCACGTGGACCCACCTTCTTCTGGGCCTACGTCTTCTACCTATCCAAAATCCTTGAATTCGTGGACACGCTTTTAATCATCTTGACCGGGAGCATCGGACGGCTGTCGTTCCTCCACGTGTACCACCATGCGACGGTTGTGATCATGTGCTACATTTGGCTTGAGACTTCGCAGTCGTTGTTTCCGGTTGCGTTGGTGACGAATGCGAGTGTTCATACTGTGATGTACGCGTATTATCTTATGTGTACGGTTGGGATTCGTCCGTCGTGGAAGAGGTTGGTGACGGACTGTCAGATTATACAGTTCGTGTTTAGCTTCGGGATTTCGTTCGTGATGTTGTATTATCACTTCACTGGGTTCGGTGGTTGCTCCGGAGTCGGAGGCTGGTGTTTTAATGCTGCGTTTAACGCTTCGCTTTTGTATTTGTTTATTGATTTTCATTCTAAGAGTTACAAGAAGAAAAAGAAGATAATTAATTTGGTAGGAGATGATTATAATAATAATGGTAATAATAATAAGGATAAGGCTTTGTGATCATTTTCATTGGTCCTAGTATTATTTGTAACAGTCCAGAATCGAATCTTTAACCACTTCGTGATCCGTTTTATTGGTCTTGCTAGTTGCTACTACTATGATACTACCTAATATCGACTATTAGACGTATTCATTGCGAAAATGCGAAGCAATAAGTAGAAATGTAGAATGATTCGCATTATTCATCGATCAATAAGTAATTAATTAAGTATAGGCGTATAGCATGTGAAAAATCATGGATAAGTGATTGTTGAAGTACTCCCTCCATTTTGTTTAGTTGTTTATGTTGGGTTTGGATTTTCCGTACAAAACGTGACACAACGTAAGCAATCGAATGAAATGGAGGGAGTAATATCACGTGGGTTGTGTTGAAGTGTTGATTGTCCAAAAAAACAACTTTGGGTTAAGACTTGAGAGGATAGTTTGGGCTTTATACTCTCAAAAGGAAAGAGTTTTGGGCTTTGTTTGACGCATGTTAGCGAGACATGAGCCCAAATCTTAGTGCTTGGCCAAGTGTATAGGGTACTATTACGTACGTCATCTGTTCTGCTGCTCTTTTCAATCGTTAACGTTATTAATGGTAACTAGTTTTTTTACCCGTGAAATCACAGGACTGTATCAAGTGGCCTTTCTATAGCTAATACACATATTTTGCTCTAAATTTGTATTTCAGAGCTAAAGACATGCGGATGTGTTTCTGTGGAGTGTGTCTTTTTGATGTACAGTAGTCAATATGACCCTTATCAGCCATTTTGTGATTTTTTTTTTAGTTGAGATAAATAAGATAATATTGTGTCAACCTAGCTTATAAATCTAATCACACTTGATTATATTTTTCAATCTGTACTTGCATTGAAACTCTACTGATAGAGAACTGCCACAATCGACCTGAATTGTAACATGATGTTGTATTATCACTTCACTGGGTTCGGTGATTGTTGAAGTACTCCCTCCATTTTGTTCAGTTGTTTATGTTGGGTTTGGATTTTCCGTATAAAACGTGGCACAACGTAAGCAATCGAACGAAATGAAGGGAGTATTATTATGTGGGTTGTTTTGGTAGTATTGGACTGTTGAAGTGTTGATTGTCGAAAAAAACAACTTTTGGGTTAAGACTTGAGAGGATAGTTTGGGCTTTATACTCTCAAAAGGAAAGAATTTTGGGCTTTGTTTGACGCATGTTAGCGAGACATGGGCCCAAATCTTAGTGCTTGGCCAAGTGTATAGGGTACTAATACGTACGTCATCTGTTCTGCTGCTCTTTTCAATTGTTAACGTTACTAATGGTAATATGTAAATGAAGAATGCAAATTAGAAAAACACATTAAACACGTGCAAATAGCAAAATGTAAGCTAATAAGTCGAATGAAAAGTTGAAAACCTTGCTAGCGTATCAAACTTAACTTAGCTCGACCCCTTTGATAGGCCTAGACCTGTACGCAAGAGAAGCTAAAGTAAGGTTGGTGCAAATGTTATGCTTGCATTAGGTCTACTGCAACCGTTTTTGTAATTCTAGTCATTTTAGGCTCTCTACTGTTGTACATCACGTCGAATCATAAAATGACTCCTATAAGTTTTTAGATTAGTGATGAGTTGGGTTGTTTATGATGGGATCATGACGTGACTTAAGTCACGCCATATTGTAAATAATTGCATAAAGAAAAAAAAAATCCCAAATAGTAACAAATCAAACAAATCCACTTTCTTTTTTAGTGGGATCTTTATCAACTTCGAAAAATATATTTTTAGGTATTTTGAACTTTGAAGGTTTCCCAATACAAATGATTCCAATATTTTTTGACCAGAAAGTCCCATTTTTTCTCTCAAACCCACAAGATTTGGCAATCTCCCTTTTCTCACACGCTACTCATCCCAAAATCTCCCACACTCAAACCCCACAAACACTAAACATCTTCACGGAAAAAAAGATAATAATAGCACACTAAACACCTTTCATTTCCATCATTATTTAATTCAATTCAATAGCATTTATGTCTTACTTTTATAAATACATATTCAATTATATTTTCCGTTTATAATACTCTACCAACTGTATGAAAAAATAACTACAAGAATCTGAATCCATTGTAATTACACTTATACCAATATTATGACCCCGCGTCCTAGTTCAATAAGCCCAAATTCAATAATGGTAACTTAAATTCGAAGTAGACGAGAATATGACCTAAAGACATTGGGTAGATTCAGTCCTTTTATCTCAACCTTTTCACTGCTACCCACAAACGATAAATCCTTTTTAAAAAGAACGGGTTGTTTAAAAATGAAGCTTTCCGGAAAGCTCTGAAGTGTGTATATATATATACACAATACACCCATCAACCAATCAATGTACATTCTTCAAGTAAGAGAGACAAAAGACAAAACAACAAAAAAATGACGAAATTCTCTGTTTTCAATGCAAATATTCTATTTTTAGCAACTCTGCTTCTTCTCCTTCTTCTTCTTCAAGGAACAATTGCTAGACATCATATGAGAAGCAATGATGGGTTAGAAGAATGGGGTTATGTCGAAGTTAGACCAAGTAAGTTCAAACTCCATTCGTTCCCTTGGGTCGCGTGTTTGATTTGAATCCCGCTCACATAGATTCTTTATTTCAAATGCAGTGAATATAATGTTTTACATGTTTTTTTTGTCTCGATATTGTACTGCAGAAGCACATATGTTCTGGTGGCTGTACAAAAGTCCCTACAGAGTTGATGATCCTAACAAGCCCTGGCCAGTAGTCCTATGGCTGCAAGGTGGCCCGGTAAGTAAAAATGTCGAGTTTGCGTACATTTAAACCTCCCTAATTAACGAAATTCCGACAAATGTTGTAGTTGAAGATTTACGTAATAGAGGCTAAGATTATAAAATTGATTTCAGGGATCATCAGGAACTGGGATAGGCAATTTCCAAGAGGTGGGACCACTTGACACTAGTTTGAAGCCTCGAAATTCTACATGGTTGAAGAAAGCAGACCTCCTCTTTGTTGTATGTATACCTGTCCTCAACCTTACCTTTAATAAATTCGAGGTTTTAGTAGGATCGTCTTATTCTAAGTTTTACGTCATAAGCGTTAAATTAATGATTTTTTGTGTGAATGTGTATGTGTGGGGAAAATGAAAGGATAATCCAGTGGGAACAGGATTTAGTTATGTGGAGGACAAAGAAATGGTGGTGAAAAGTGATGAAGAAGCAGGAGAAGATCTGGCAAGTTTGTTAATAAAGTTGTATAACAAAGATGTCAAGTTGCAGAAGAGTCCATTGTATATAGTGGCTGAATCTTATGGCGGCAAGTTTGCTGTTACTCTTGCATTAGCTGCCCACAAAGCCATTCTAGCTGGCCAATTGAAGGCCAATCTTGGAGGTAACCCACACATCAATGTTCACTCGTTAATCTCGGTTTCTTTCGATTGTTTGCGTTTTAGTTGAAATTCTCGTATGTAGTAAAAAAAAAGTAAAATTGGCATGATCCTTTTTCTCGATGTAAAAGCATAAACTTTGGTGGAATAGTCTCCTTCAAATGTAATTATCATGATAAGACTTGGAACACACATTAATTAGATATTTATAAGTGAAATGTTGCACAAGCAAGTTAGCTGGTCATCATGTTAAAATCAACCATGGTCCATGGTGGTGTTGTTTCTTAATAGTATAACTTTATGTAAGTGATCAGCATGCAAAGGAGGAATGGTTGAATTTATTGAAATGATGATAGAAATGTGAAAATCTTGAATCACCGACGCCAACTTCTTCGTTCAAGTTAGTTTTTTAGCATTAATTAATTCGTCAATGAGTTTAAATTCGACACAAAATAATTTTATTTATACACAACATGCCATGTACATCATGTATGTTACACTTGTTACTAATGGACTGTTTTAAAGCATTGTTTTCGTGAAACAAGTTCTTTTTTTGTTGTTAGAGTTACTTTCTATGTACTCCGTATGTAGAAAGTGGATTACATATTTTTTTTTTTATTATGTTTATTGTGAAGGTGTGGCTCTTGGAGACAGTTGGATTTCTCCCGAAGATTTTGTTGTAAGTTGGATTTAATTTCCTAAACATATTAGTCGTTCTACTATTACGCTCCACTTTTATCATTCATCAAAAGAGAGACATACAGTCGATTCTTTAAGATCCGTTGAAATCCAATATGATGATTATTATCTGCCATTTTTATGTACAAGTCATTCTCGTCCCTCATCAAAATCTCCTACATTGTCTTACATTTGTTTGTTAAATGAATGTGTTGTACAGTTTTCATGGGGTCCTCTACTTAAAGATGTATCAAGAATTGATGACGACGGATTTCGAAAGGCAAATAGGTAAAAGTTAAAACCATATACGGAGTACTAAATTTTTACTACTACATCATAGTAAGATAAATGTCACCTTATTTACCTCAACTAAACATTTACTGTCAAGATTTCAGAATGTTCTTATGAAAAGTTACTGATACTATGAAATACTCCACAGTGTAGCAGAGGCAATCAAGCAACAAATAATCAAGGGGCAATATTATGATGCAACCAACACATGGAGCCAACTTGAAGGCATAATTGCCTCCAAAAGTAATTCTGTGGTAGGAAATTAATCGTCCATTTTAATTTAGGCGATTACTAACTTGTTTTCGAGTTTTAATTATTTTCAAATATCTCGGTACTTATTAGATTGGTGATTTATTAGAAAAATTTCATTTTTGCAGGATTTTTACAATTTCTTACTGGATTCATCAATGGACCCACTAGCAGCAACAGTAACAGCAACAAATAATGTGGGGCTGGCCCAAAAGCTGGTGTTTGGCAGCCACTCAAGATACCTTAACTCATTAAAGAGCTCATCTGCTGTTGCCAATGAAGATGATCTTGGTGCTTTAATGGAAGGCCCTATCAAAAAGAAGCTTAAAATCATTCCCAACAACGTCACGTATGTCTTCCTTTTGTCCCTCCTATATTTAGAATGTTCATTATATACATTTTTATCTTTTGAAGAAATGTTGATCCTTTTTACCTTGCATATTTAGTACATGTTCTAACTTATAATTCAGCTAGGCGAGAATTCATATATTCGCAATTTGGAGTAGGTTTATTGGGGAAGAAAACTTGATTCAATTATTAGAGGTAAATGATTGTATGTAGTAATGAATGGATCAGTAAGGCACTAAATTACCTTAAAAAGCAAAATGTAATAAAAATTTGATTGGTAGAAGAACTCAAGTATTATCGTTTTTTAGGAGTTTGTAGTACAGTAATATCTTGATACTCAATAATTTTGTAAAACAGATGGGGTGGCCAAAGTGATCTCGTGTTTTCAGCACTTCAATCTGATTTCATGAAACCTAGGATCGTTGAGGTAACAATACATTATTTATATGGTCAATATTCTCTTTAATCTATTTTTTCGATGTAAATCTGTAAATTATATAAATATTATATTATATGAATGTAGGTTGATGAGCTTCTTTCCAAAGGAGTCAATGTTACTATTTACAATGGCCAAGTAAGAGCTTTTTTGAGACTACGCAAAAAACATTCTAATTTACACATGTTATTATTGTACACTATTCAAAAGAATAAAAAAAAAAACAAACAAACAAATCAGTACTACTATTAAAAGTATATGTTATTTGTAGTAGCTCTACGAATATGGTCATACCACATAATGACTAAACATGTGGATAATAACAATGGAAGTCTCAAATTTGTCTTATCATTCCTATAATTATTGCATTCGTCTAGACACATTCTTAAAATTCACAAGACACCATGCATATATATAATACGATGTGATTGGGGTTTTAATTTGTATGTGTTGTCATGTTCTTTTGTTTATTTATAACATCCATAAATAAGTACAATCCATTGTAATCCCATCACATTACATTGCATATAGGCTATATATAGCTGTTAAGTTATTCGATCGGTTCACATAAAGAGATTTTGACATATTAAGGACAAAATTGTATTCAAAATGACACCATACATAATGATGTAGTATTTAATATTTTCTTTGATCTTTTCCTTATTTTTAATTTCTTTAAATTAAAATGTAAAGGTTAAAAGAAAGTATTTACTAATTCAATTTGTTCCATTAGATTGCAAACAACTAACAAACAATTACGTACACGACGACTATCTTTCTATTACTCCTTAGACATGTACGGAGTATGTAATAGCCTTTGCTCACTTAATTAATCTTGTTTTTTCCCCTTTCTACAACAAAAGCTTGATCTGATATGCTCAACGAAGGGAACTCAAGCATGGGTGGAAAAGCTTAAGTAAGTTTTATGTTTCGTCAATATGATACTTCCTAGTGTAAATCCATATGATACAAAAATCTAATTACAAAGACAAAAATGTAGAAAAACAGCATTCATTCATTATCTATCTAGCTAATTATTGCATGTATTTGGAGTATATGTAATACAATACTCATATTTCTCGGAGCAGAACTTTTGGAACCCGAGAGCATGATATAATTTACTATACCGTACCATTATTTCCATCTTTATTCTTTAAATGAACAATTGGTAGTTAATCGGATTCTAGTTTGGAGGTTAAACATTGTATTACACAAAATTTTTAAACTGGTAATGTAGTATATGAAAAGATCAATCAACATCAATTGTATTCTTAATTAGTACTCCACAATATGCAATAAGTTCTTACATAAGCTTTGTTTCCAATTTTTTTTTTTTTGTTTTTTCAGGTGGGATGGCTTAAAGACTTTCTTAAGTGAAGATAGGACACCCCTTTATTGTGAACCAGGCCAGAGCACAAAAGGGTTCAAAAGATCCTACAAGAACTTTCATTTCTATTGGATTCTTGGAGCAGGGCACTTTGTAAGTTGCTATATCCACATTTTATGTTATATAATTATTCATTCCGCTTAGATTAAGAACTTAATATCGCGAATCTTATGACAAAATGAGAAAAAAAAATACTTTTTCATTAACATTTCCACTCAAAATATAGTTGCGATGTATTTTAATCATTATGGATTCAATAATTTTGTTAGGATAATGTAAGAAATATACATAAAGTTACTTCATCATCATATCGATATGATTATTTTGAACCAATACAAATCAAAATGGTAGTCATCTAACATTCTCATTTTTTTCTTTCTTTCATTTCATTTGTAACACGGAATTAGAAGTACCTAAATATGGGCAATTTAATTTGGTGGACCAGATCATCATTTAATTCCAAGCATATGATCATGTTAAATTGTTCATCATTATGTTGTTATAGTCATCATAACACAATAATGTTGGAAGATTTCTAAAATAGAAGATGAATTGTCTCTTCATTATTAAATGGTCTTTCCTTCTGGCTCAAGGGACCATCTTGTCTAGTTTTAAAGTGTTGCATGTCGAAGAAGCAACATATACTATGTTCATTATTAGTCCTAAACAGTTGAGTTAATTCAGGATTTAATGTAAGCCAACGTAAACTTGATAGATAATTAATAGTGAATCGATCTTACTTGTAATGCGAAGCCTAGTGCCGAAATTTTGAACTAGAATTCGCCTCTACAAATATTGTTCGAAGTATTTCAAGTACTCCGTATATCTCTAATAGACTTGACCGAAATTACGGCTGCATATTTTCTATATACACCACCATCTGTGAGATAGTGAAAAAAAAAAAAAAAAAAAAAAAGAATGAATTATTGGAACAGCACTGAATCTGATGGACGTTAGAGAGTGTCAAAATTGACACTCAAAAGGTTTTGTGTTCGCAGAAAATCAGCTGAAAACTGACAAAACGTGTGCATGATCTGAACTTTGACTGCGTCTTATAATCACTGTCCTATCTTTACCTTTCTTTTCTTTTTTTACTGTTATCTGATTCCTGTACAGTGTACTTGACTTTGGTATTTTTACTTATACAGTGTGTAGTCAATCTGGATTAATCATTTAATTAACTGCTGTTTCTAATTGCAGGTACCGTTTGATCAGCCATGTGTTGCATTGAATATGGTGGGCAACATTACGCAATCTCCTGCATGAGTATTTCAGAAGATACAGTAACACAGATGAATTAGTAAAAATCGTGTTATCCTTGCAACATGAGAGTATTTCAGAAGATAACACAGATGAGTTAGTAAAAATTGTGTGTACAGATTGCAAGAGATTTTCACATTGATTAATGACAAATCACAGTGAGGGGTTTCTAGTGGAATGGGATTTGAATCAATTTGTTATCCTTGCAACGTCATATGTTGGTGAAGTTGTGAGGAAACAATCTTTAGTGGAGTATATTTAATTGATGTATTTCGGTTGGCTAGATTGTGCTAAATTGTGTATAAGACGATTTGGCAATGAAGTTATGATTTAGGTACATGAAACATTTTGATCGAGCTGATGGTTGATCATAAAAAAGATTGGCACTTCCAAACCATCTTATATAGTTATATTCCGTATTATATGGTTCATTCAAGACATTTGAATAGTTCTTTCCCAAGACGAATATGAGAATTTAAAGATAAAACCACGGGATGTTGAATAAAGAATACGAGATGCAAATGTAAATTACACAATTTGAAAACTCACAGTTCATACACAAATGTTATAATCATATAATGTCAATCTACAACGAGAATTTTACATGACAATTTCCCACAACTCAACATGTAAACTAAAGACGACAAGCGTAAACATAGAGATAGGCTCATTCGAAATGGATAAGTGACAATTAAGCTCATCAAGTCCAGCAAAAGGGAGCAAAAGCGGTTCAAGTACACACTGAACATCGCATGGCCGCGAATTGTGTAAAATTGATGTATTTATATTGATTGACTCCGATCCAAAATTACATCTGCATCTCCCGGTCAGCGTAAGTGATTGGCACATTATGTTACAAAATGAGAAGATTACAAGATATACAAACCTTTGAACTATAAAACAATGAAAAGGAGGCACTATCCAATTTACATCCCAAGACCAACAATGATAAACATCAATACTTACGCGACTATCTAATATTATGGACAGTTCACTCGATCTTCTCAAGAGTTTCCAGTCTCGTTTTCCTCTTCCAGCCTTTCATAGTTGCTACAAGATTCACCAGTCCGACAATTTGACTTTTGGTGTATTCCTGCAAAAGGATTCGACATTTCTCAACGTAAGACGGATGTATTACTTCGTATTACTTAAAACTGCTCCTACATACCTATCCAGAATAGTTAAAATACATACCGGGTGTGCGCGTGCCCAATGTACATACTCGGTTTCTGGCAGGTAGTAGGCCTGTAAGAGAGAGTCAGAGTGTCAAACTGTCACCCTTCGCATATTAACAAACCAAAACCCTAGTGTGCATCCCATCATCTTACTTCGATTGTCTTCGATTCTGTTTACTAGCTTATACTAACAAGATTGCCTCAGCTAATCTCTTCAATCTAGTTTACAAACCAATTGACATCAACAAAACCTTCTGAGTGGGGCATAGAGTTGTTGTCACGAAAATCAATCTATTCAACCAAGTGCTCGTTTGCACAGAGGAAGTAAATCCTACAAAAGGTATGAAGTAGAATTTCCTAGGAATTCAACTTTCTACAACTTTGGCTAACAAACGGCCCAAGATACTTGAGTTTTTAAGTGGCAGCCAAACACGCACCGACATTTTTTGTGGGAAGAAGAGTTGGTAAAATGCATACATATATTCTCACCTTGATGAATGTCTCTACTATTTGCAATTTAGGTTTTACATCTTTTGAAGCAAAGTGCTGGAGTCCATTGATCAAAACCTGAAAGAATATATAGAACATAGACAAATAAAGATAGCTGCAAGCAAGAGGGCAAAAGGATAATAACAGTAGAATCACATCTGAACAAAACCTGTAGATCCAAGGACATAAGAGCTCGGCCTTCGTCTGTACACTTCTTAATACGGGATAGACCTTCAAGAAGTGTTTCCGCTACAATCTCAACGCCATATTCCAAAAGAAGATCCTGAACCTGAGGGCACAGAGATGAGCATCAGATGCTTGTCACACTGATAATTAGAGTGATCATCACTTCATCAGTATCTAAAGATTCATCAACTAGCTTCTCAAATTTCACAATACCAACGTCATTACTCTAGCAAGTAAGAGCATTCATAAAATGCTCAAGCGCTCGACTTAGGTAGGAGGCAAAAATCCACTTCAAAGAGAGAAACAGAAAACCTTCAACCGACGCCAACAATGTATACTGAAGTATGTAACTGGAAAAAGGTTTGCCATTTTAACCAAAATGGCAAAATATACTACCTCACCATTAAAGAGAAAATAACATAAGAATTTTGAGTGGTTAAAAGTAGGTGTGCCACAGATAATGATATCCTGAATTGGACACTTCCTATTATTGTAACCCAGAACCAGTTGTCAGAAAACAGTTCAGTCCAGACTCCAGATAAACAATGACTTGGATATACGGTATTGAGGAGACAAGAACATTTTTATATTTCCTATTCTCCAATAAGTGGAAAATGAACAAGGATTCTGAATCATGAAAGAATAAATTTGCAATATGTCATTACCTGTTTCTGAATGCCTGCATGAGCAAGCCTTGTTGTGTAGTGCTTGAATTCACCCAGAAGCAGATCAACGTAACTGTTACAATATGGATCAGCATCAGACCAGCAAAGAATAATTTCACCATTGCAATGAAAAACAACCATATTTTTGAATTTATGGTGTAAGATGTTTGCTAAAAAGGAGAGTATTGTTTATCGATCATCCTATGTTCCTTTGCCATGAATCATGATGGAACAGTTTTATTGATTAAACAAGCAAAACCTCAAACATAACTATCTATTTCTAAAAATGCAAGAAATCAGACTACAGAAACCCATTACAAAATTAAAGCAACAGAGAGAGAAGAGGAATATGTTCAGATGATCTTGAATTACCAAATCTGGCCGAGCATATACCTCATACCTGTCATCAGACACTGTACTTACCTATGCAAATTACTGATTTCATTGTAAATTGAATGTAAAGGCCCCAGGTAAGGTTTTACAGATCCGGCTATTAAAGATGACTGATTCATCTCGAGAATCATACGTGAACTTTCTTTTAGCCTTTTAGCACTTATTCATGAGAAGTTGCACTCGGTACAATGAACGGATGAAAGGCCAATGAAGCGCACACAGCAACTTCTTAGAAAGCAAGACAAGCACTACACTTTGGAATGACTTGTCAATCCCACGGAAATCGCTTTCCCATCCCATTCTTTCTTTCATTGAAACTTCTATAGGAAATGCTAAACATACCGAAAAACATGCATGATTACAAAGAACTTCGACATACCCATTATGTTCCATTCCAAGCTCTTTGACTTCCCATTTGGCATTAGCAATACGATCAACGTAACTGCGAAGCAATTGTCATAAATGAAGTCCATAAAGGTAAAGAAATGATTTTTTTGGAAGGAGTCCTATAATTGGAACATTATTCAATAAATGAAGCAATCCACCAAAACAGCAAAATTCGGACAAATAAGGACCAAAGTGCATGATTTAATGAATAACACTAAAAGAGTTCAATTTCATAATACTTAAGACGCCATTTTCCAGTCTGAAAGAGCTGATATCTATCCTACATTTCGTGATTGAATGAATGAAAGATGACATACTTTAACGGGAGCACAAGACCATGAGCAGAAAATAAAATAGCTATCACAATTTAACAGAAAACCAATTGAGCATGCTAAACTCATATAATAGACAAGGTTAACTGCGCTGTCTTACTAAAGAGAGGATGATGAAACTTCCAGGTTCCAACAGACACTCTCCATCAAGGTGTTCTTATCTCATAGAATCCCATCAGTCTCTGCTTAAGTTTCTAAATCCAAGGTTCTAACAGAACTGAAACTAAGTTTTTGTATCTTAAACAAACCTTACATGTGCCTGGCTCAAAACAAAAACTTTCCAATAGAACTAGCACTCAATTCCATCAACCGTAACACAATATAGAGCTACACTATCCAAATACGCGTCTTTTATAGCTATTTAGAACAATCTAACCGTCTGGGGTTTGTCTTGTATTTCTTATCCTAGTGGGACCAGAGCCTCATCCATTCGTGAAGCATACTTTTACTATCTAAATTATCAATAAAACTAGTTTCTCACATGAAATTCTCTCATACAGACTGGAGGTGCAACTCTAAGAAGAGACTAGCTTATCGAGTGTCTCCACTTTTTACAAGAATCCAATCATTAAACAACATCATTACCCCAGGGCCTTAAAGGCTCCCGGCATAAGACGGGGTAAGCAGGGTTCGGATGTATGCAAACTTTACCCCTATTGAAAACAGAGAGACTGCGCACAGATGACCCAAAATGAAAATTGCTTCGAGAATCGCACAGATTGCTACTTAACAATATAAGAAGCACAGACAGTTTTTTGAGCCATTTCGCTTTATTCTATTATATCCAAAAGCCAAAGAAAAATTAGTCTTTGGCTCCATTGGAAATGGAAAAACAAGAATCCAGTCATTGTAAAAAAAAAAAAAAAAAAAAAAAAAAAAAAATTAATTAATTAATTAATAAAAACTAAAGAATAAAGAAAAAAGCAAACAAGAACCCAGTAGATTCTTAAGAAATACTACTGAGAGTAGGATATACAGCTATCCCATAGTAAACAGCCTTATACCTTGCTGGAAGGGAGTCTGATTCTTTTCTTAAAATAATCAGTGAAGTTAAACAATCTAACAGACTGCATAAAGGCCCCTTTTACAGATTACTATGCTAAATGGTTATCAGATTTTCAATTTGTCTTACCCGTTGATGTGAAGAAGAGACCTCGCCGTTGTTCTATGGATGTGCTCTGTAAGGTCTGGCACAGAATCAACCTGAGTGAAACCAAGACTTCTGTAACTTCCAGTTACCATAATACATCCAAAAGGTAAAATTTGCATAAACTAAAAAACAATATCATCAGAAGATAAGAGCAAAGAAACCACTAAGACATCCATAGTTCCCTGAGCCATGAACAGCTGAAACCAACATTAATCCCAGTTGAAAATTTAATCGGAAATCCAGGATCATTCCATCTCATATAAATTCAGTTATGGAGATTGTTCTATGAGAGACACAGAGACAAGCTATGGAAGTAATATCAAACCAAAATACATACCACATTCATAAAAAAATCTTCAACTATAACTGGGTTATTTTGCAAAAGCATTGATTGTAGATGAGGCTTTGATCTATGCAATACTCGAGCAACAAGGTAAATTGTCTCAACAGCAACGCATCTTTCCTGCAACATCGAAACAACATTAGGCAATCTGAATAACCCCTTCGGCATTTTACATGAGCTTGATGAATGATTGCAGAAATTAAACTATGTAACATCGCGTAGTTAACAGATTAAAATAACCTCCGATGAGGCATAAATAACCACTCAAGCACATTAACTAACATAAATCATCAGTGTGTTCTGTTTAAATCAGTAATTCTCCTAGACTAGCATATGCTAATGACTAGCCTCCCCACCAAATAGTACTAAAAGGATCTCCTACTTCTACAAAAAGGCATTAGTGCATCAAAACAATAACAAGAATAAGAATAGTGTCCAGTGCTTCATAAAGCAAGACTAACCCGGCATCCACAGAGGAAAGGACTCTCACCAGTCGAGCAAACTAAATTACACATTGGACTTCAATTGTTTCTTTTAAGAAAAATTAGAGCATTCATGAAAGCAATGAACACATAATTGAAGGCTACAAGTCCTTAGCTGCAAACATACACACAGAAGTCCTATCGACAACCGTAACCAGTACACCATCAAAACAGCTGGCTCAATTGGGTTATTTAATCCCTCTGTTTCAGGGTGAAGAAGGCTGGTTGAGAAAATGGTAAAAAAGCACAGTCCAGGTTAGCTCTATCTATACACCCAGCAGTCATTGGCAGTTCAATACACTGACTTGTCATGCATGCAAGGAACATAACCACTTGATATACATAGTTATGAGCCATGTCTCACCCATGGGTCCCTACTCCTTAAAAAATAAAGGGCAAAGATGAAGAAGGGAGGTAAAAAAAACAAATTTAAGAAGTAACAAGTCCTAACAAGTGAACACCTTGAGGCTAAAAGTGCCAGGAAAATGAGCAATATTCGTGCCAGGAGGACTGGTGGGTGTAAGATCCATGCTGTTGAATGACGAATTAAAAGAAGAGGGCAATGAGGATGATGAGGTGAGCAGTGGAGGTCTTAACCATTGTTCACAGTCTTGATTTGCTCTGTTCATGGCTGACTTCAGACGATCTGCAAGCAATATCAAAAAATTTAGCATTTGACAAGCACTGGAGAAAATGAAAAGCCAACTGGCAAAGACAAACCATCACCATCTTTGAAGACAGGATAGTGTTACAATTAGGAAATAGATAAAAGAGTGAAGCATTACGTAGAACAAGGCAACATACAATTAAGAGTATCAGTGACACCTTTCCCATTCGCATAGTTGTCTTGACGGCCAAATGTTTCAAACACAAAATAATAGTACATCTCAAACAATTGGCAGAGCCCCTGCAAGGATTAACCTTATTACAGATACAAACAAATTGCCAATGCAAAAAAAGTGAAATAGGTATCCTGAAACAAAATAGGAAATCAAAGAAAGTTTTGAATTGAAGAACAAAAATACACAGAAAGCTTACCTTAAATAACTCAACATCGACCATTCCTAACTTTTGCATCAGCCTTGCATATTTGTCCATGAACCTAATTCAAAATGAACTAAATAGATTACAAATCTGTCTGTAATCGCATAGCACACCCTCTGACCCTCCCCATAGAGAATAAAAGCAAAGAAAACAGAAAATTAAAGAGAACGTAGTCAACCTCAAGAGACAAAGCGAAGATCCTGTTTGAGCTGAAGCTTCATCATCTTTCCATTGTGATGATTGATTTCGTGGAAGGCGAGGTCTGGATATTCGGCTGGGGAGTTGACTATCCTCATCAATGAAGTCAGCTAGAAGATCTTCGTTTTCATCATCTAAAATGGCGCTCTCACCATTTACGTGATTTATGTTATCTTTGCAGGCAGATAATTTGTCACTTTGAGCATCTGTAGAGGTACCATTAAGCTCTCCAGAAGCCGATAACCCATCAGCAAATGGTGACAATGTATGACAGTTCGGAGGGGAAGAAACTTTCTGCAAGAAAGGGTTCCCGCTTTTAAGGCAGTGAGAAAACCCACTTTTTCTACTACCCATTTCAGCAGCAGAAACTGACTTGTCAGGATGAAGTAGACGATTGTTTGTCGAACTTTCTGATGAAGGAATCAGAGGTGCACCATCACCAACCAGGCCAGCAAAAGTAACTACTTGAACGGCATCAGGTGGCAACTTTTGCCAAGATTCTTTCTCCAAAACCATCTTCAATGCCTGCAAATAGATGCATTTGAGCGTAGAATTGGTAATAGACAGACAAAATAAGTTAGATATGTACGTGCCTGGTTGACTAATACAATGAACTGACATTCGCTGCAAAATTAAAACATAAGAATACCAAAAAATCTAGGTAATTTTCTAGCAATTAGGAGGTAGGTGCAACTCTCTCGTCACTGGTATACAGTCTACCAAAAATGCCACAGAAACTGGACATATAAAATAAGAACTAAGTATGATCCTAGAAGAACAAGTTTCACTCACAACGGCTGAATCTATTTTAGTTAGCAAGAGACAAAATAATAAAGAATAAGCAAGAGATAGGGAAATTATAAACATTAAGTTCTCTTTTCTTTCTGACTTTACCCCCCCCCCCCCCAACCCCCACCACCACCACACCAGGAGGATCTCCAAGTGTTCACGGATTTGGGTCCCTTTTCAAATACTATTAATTAGGTATCACACGTAACAGTCTCATCGGTCATAGCAAACCACAGTCATGTATTGTGTAGGATAGCACTATCTATTAAAGGGCAGCCCGGTGCACATTGGCATCCCCACTAAGCGAGGGTCCGGGGAAGGGTCCCACCACAAGGGTATAGTGAGGGCAAGCCTTCCCTTGTCAATTTATTTGACAAGAGGCTGCTCCTAGGACTTGAACCCGTGACCTATCGGGCTATCGATCACACAGCAACACCTTTACCTGTGCGCCAAGGCTCCCCTTCGATAGCACTATCTATTAAATGAATATTAATTGAACAGCTAATGTGGTTTTAAAAAATGTGCCAAGGAGAAGGCCACTAATGGATAATACTAGAATCAGCCATCGGAAAACTAGTCAAGAGAAGATGAGCAAATAGGTTGTAGAATAGTTATATTGAGCATGAATTCTAAATTAGAGCAAACTTACGTAAATGTTCTGCTTATGGAAATTATTGTAGTAACTTTCACATGCAGATTTCAACTTTTTCCTACATTCGGCAGCCTCAGTTCCACAAAAAGCTTCCCCAGCCAAAACAAACATGTTCAAATCTTCATAATTTCTGAGGAATTGATGAATGCTTGTTGAAGAAAATGCACTTGATGACAGCAGTACGGAAACACGACTTGTCACAAGTTGCCAAAGGTTTTTACGCCCCCTTTGTAGAGATTGTGATATGAGCACTGTAGCATCCCTTCGCAGTTCATACCAAGGAGATCCGCTACTGGATGTGGAAATGTCATCCAATGGCTGATCAATCTGGTCACTAGAGTTTGCAACATTAGAGCCGTTAATTCTACATGCAGTAGCTGTTGTTGAAACATCACTTGCAGATTCAACAGCAAAAGAGGAGCAATCCGAGCTCTCTGTGGAGCCAGTGTAGGCGCCATTATCCATGCTTGGTTGACAAGTCCCAGAAGTCATATCCGTTTCCTTAGCTTCTTCCAGCTCCGGAGAGATAACACGATGGTTACCCAAGTTAGCTTGTATCTGATAACATGAAAGAAGCATATTAGCCATGATGCATGATGTCCAAGATCAGAATCACGCAACAGTTCCACAAAGGTGAGCGGCAAAAATACTTGAAAACAAAACGAACAATGAAAATCAGTAAAATTGTAACGGATTAGTGAAATGATATTGAGTTACTTGAATATAAGTGAAAAGCTATTCTCCTTTGTCAATGAATCTTATAAACCTATCTCTCTGCTTCCGGCTACTGTTAACAAGCTCCATTTCAAGTTCCACAGTCAAATTCACTTAACAGGCTGAACTCCTTCCTAACTACCCTCAGCAACAAGCAAATTCTATCCCAAGCTTAATTGTTCGCCCAAATCCTATTACTAATCTCCAATTTCGGACAAGAGACAAATAAGCAGCTGATGAGAAAAACTCCTTTATCATCCTTATTAGAACATTAAATAGATACGCCATCCTTTTACAGTGTATCAATATACTCCCTCCATTTCATTCTTTAGAATTGGATTTGGACCAAATACCAACGATATGATCATTGTCCCAATTTGCCCTCCCCCTCCACTGATACAGCCACTATCCAACCTCCAACACCACATAAGCCACCTATACGACCTCGCAATACCGCTACAGCCACCCAAACCAAGCCACCTCGATCTCCTCTGACTACCACCACAAACGAACACCCGATCATTCAACAAGACCTACAATGGGATGGGTTAAGGTCTAAATGAGAAGGGGGGAGGTTAACACCATGTGCTTGGGGAGAGAAAGGATAGTGCCCCGAGGATTGAAAACATCATGTGATGGAACCGTGGGGAGGGAGAGGTCCTACGGTCACAAGGATAGCAGGGGTCATGTGGGATGGGACATCGGTCACCCAAAGGGTTCGAGGGTTGAAGGTGTCCAACCGTTTCAACCGGGGTTAAAAACCGGATGACAACATTAATATATTTTTTATAAATAAAAAAAATTCTACTATTAATAAGACAAAACAAAAACTGAAAAGTTAACTAAACCTAAGATATTATCTTGGGTACCCTAAAAAAATATATTTATCTTGGATTGCTCCGCCGATAATTCAAGAGTCCAGACCCAACCTCTGCCTTAAGGGCAGCCCAATGCACATTGGCCACCCCGCAAAGCGAGGGTCTGGGGAAGGGCCCCACCACAAGGGTGTATAGGGGGCCAGCCTTCCCTTTTCAATCAATTTTTTGAACAAGAGAATGCACCCAGGACTTGAACCAGTGACCTATCGATCATACAGCAACACCTTTACGGATGCGCCAATGCTCCCCTTCAGATCCAACCACTGCCACCTTCCAAAAAAATCATACCTCTTGCTTATCTCTCTCTTCTCTCTCCTTTTCTCCTCTCCAGTTTCTTTCTTCATCACCATATCCATACCACTAACTCATCACAAAATGGGCACGATTTTACACCACCAAATATAAGCAACCAAAAGTTTTTAATAACTAAGATCCAATTATTTATTCGAATTTGAATAGTTTGTTTAATGAAGCTTGGAGATGATGGAGATTTAGTGTGCCAGAGGCAAAGAGAGAGAAAAGTTGATAATGGGAGAAAATGGTGATGGGTAAAAATGAACAGAACCGGGTAAGAAACAAGAGGAAGACTTTTCAACACACTTTCCTCCCCTTTTTCCGAATGCAAACGGGGTTTCGGTTCCCGGTTTTCAGGCTGGTTTTCTGGGTTGTCTGGATTTGAATTTTCCTGGTTCAAAAGACCTAATCGGCCTGGGAATTGGTCAGACCGGCTGGTCCAGTCTGATTTTCAAAACTGTTGTATACTCATGCATTTTATGAAATTGTCATTAATTATTTGTTTTATAAAATTAATGCGAATTAGCTGAACTTCAGAAAGTTCCCTATTTTTTATCATGTAACATGTCAGTATGTCACAGGTCCTAAATACTTCTCTCTGGGCTGTCAGCCTTTTCCAATTAAAATGATAAGACAAACGAAAGAGTCGCAACTGTTGTGGTCAAACGTGCCTAATATATTCATCATTAATCTGGTGAAAAAAAAAACAAGGATCCCTCTCATGACAAGATGTACGGATCAATTTCAGTTAGGATTCATTTTGGCAAAGGTGAGTAGAAATAAATGCTAACGATCCATCACCACCCAAATTAACGTTTTACTCCCATTTGACCTGTATCGGTTTGCTCTTTTAGATTGAGGGTAATATAAGATTACTATTCAGTATAGAAAGCGAAGATTCAATTTCTGCACCAAACCAAAATTGCTTAATGATCATTCTTTTTTAGTCAGAGTAACAGAGCACAAAAGAATTACTTCTAGTCAATCAACATAGTAAAGAACCAAACCATTTAGAAGAGAAGTACTTCACCTCATTCTCCGGCTGGAAGCTCATTATTGCATAATAAGAACACATTAACCTAAAAAGTATGGCTAGCGTGCTCAACAAACAATTTCTGAACTTTGATTCTGGTATTTGGAGGCACAGGTCGCTATAAGTTAACTTGGAGCTGAACCTCCAGCAAAAAAAACAAACATATAAGAATGTAAGCTGCGGAAAATAAGACAACAAAAGCAGTGACATAATGTACCAAACTTACCTATTCTGTGAACTGCCCATATCCTGATCCTGCCAAAATTAGGCATCTCAATAAACATGCCCTTCAATAAGAAAATCAGAAAATAAATGCCGAAGAGATGACAAAATTCAACCAGAAGCAACAACACTAGCTACTGAAAGTCTGAAATCAATACCAGTCAACAACACCAACAACAGTAACCCAGAGACTCCAGCAAATGGTGAGGTATGAGGGAGGAGGTTGCGTATGTATGCAGCCTTACCCCTCTGCTGAAACCTTAACCCTCCGTTGAAAACACGTAGAGATTGTTTCCTCAAGATGGAAAATTGAGTCGACAATCACATAGATCAACTTATACTTCACAATACAATAAATGGACATTAAGATAGCCATTTTTGCTTTATTCCATAATATTCCAAAGCCATAATAGCTACTGCAAACAATGCGACCTAATTAAGACATTTAACTTGATAATCAACGACTAAAAATTCACATAAAGTCTATCTCACAGTAGCTGAACCAACGAAAAGAAGACATTGGGTATTTAAGCACTGGGACATTATGGGCTGAACCAAAATGGTTCTTCAGAGTTCAGACGCTACACTTCTTGTTTTTAAAAAGTAACACATTGTAGAACCATTTTCGGTAAAGAATCACATTTACATAACTCTATTATTGCAAATGAAAGGCTGCAAAAATCCAGACCCCCCCCCCCCCCCCACCCCACTTGGAGCAACAGCATCTCTATATAGGCACTGAGGTAATAATTTTTGTTTCAGTAGCTGAACAAGCCAGGTAATATAGAACATTTCTGAAGAAAGGTAGACATAAAAGTATGTAATTAGGTCATTCAGGTTTCTGAGAGAAGTAGATGGAAAGCCATCAAAAGATCAAAATAAAAATTGTTCCTTCCTATCTCAGTCTTTCCTAACAGCTATTACCTCTTGTACTGAAGCTTTCACTGCAGAATGCGTCTCTGAAAGCACTTCTTGCAAGAAAAAGCTCTGTATCTTTTCCGCTAGACCAGAGACATCTCCAATTAACGCATAGGCATCAATCACCTGCAAAGGATGGTATACAGAAAAGTTCTTTGGTTAAACTTGCAAATGTGGGAACATCGTAGAATGGGATCAAGCAATGATACGAGCCATCACACAGATATGACAATGACAACCACAATAACAGAAGATAAATAGAACAAGAGCTCATTGCAGAATGCATCAAAGAGAAGTTACATGCATTCAAGCTTAATGTTCATGAATCAGCTCGAAACCTAGAATTGTGTTTAACTAATTTACGAGCAAGGAGAGCAGCAAATACGCATATACGAGTCGCATCATTCTTCATCCATACTTGGACCTGAATCTTGTTACCACTCATCAATCAGGAAAGAAGAGGGCCAATGACATATCTACTACCATTGTTATCACAATTTAGTGACAGACACTGTAGTCAGTTAATCGCCAGAATAAGAAGTCTCCTCCTAATAGTAGTAAAAAAAGAAATAAAGAAATAGGAAACTAAAAAAAAAAAAAAGAAAAAAAAAAACTATTACACTGTCCACAAAAAGTGACCTACTTTTCTGTTTAAAAAAAAAAAAAAGCAACCTACTTTTCGAATTGGGACGCCTAAAAATAAGTCAATTTTTTTCTCTCACAAACTTCAAATCACCAAGCATTTTCAACCAGAAAATTACACTTATTACCTATAACTTTGCACACGCCCACAGAAGGAATGTGGACCGGGTGGGTATAAAGATAAGATAAAAAGAAAGCTACAAAATTATGGAATTGTTGGTATCCTCATAGTAACTATTTGAAATCAAAATAGACATCGAACAACAGAAATACAAATTTAGCTGCTTTTCTAAAATAGGTAGGCCATACATGGGAAGGAAGAGAAGAGGAGGATCCCTCAACTTGAGGGAGTGAGGAAAACACCCATATGCAGCTATGCGCGGCCAAAAGAAGCTAATATGGTAATGAACATGAAGTCATGAAACATACAAAGGTATCAAGAAAAGACACAAAGTTATTATACGTAGTATGCTACTAGCCAATCTCAGATTTTGTTCAATGTTCGAAAATGGTCAAGAAGAAGGGTTCGTCCTGGTTCTTCTGCCCCTTCTGACAATGCTGTGCTGCCCCCCATCCTCACCCCACCTCTCAAAAACTCAACCACAAACTGAAGGTAAAAAAAAATAGAATTGAGTACGAAGTGAAGGGCTCCTCATAAGGAAATGAAGTTCAAACCAACATAGAGGCCACAGAGAGAAACTCAACGAACTGTTTAATATTAATTGTTAATTAAAAAATCAGCTGAGGCCACACCTTGCTCTCTTCTGAAACAATAAAGTTGTTTAAAATGCACTGCAGTCTGTAGATGAGGCAGTGGAAGGAAGGCTTACAATAAGCGGCTGGAAGTAATGATTCAATGAACAGGTATCATGTACATTAGTGCAGCAACCAAGAGAGTTCGCCGAAATGATATGCCTTTGAAATGGAAGGCCATTCCTCAATCCATATTGCTATTGGAGTATGGTCACATTCTAAAGCCACTAACGTTTGCTAGGTGACAAGGATATCAAACAATACAATTCCTTTCAATAAAGACAGAACATTTAAATATGATGCAGCAAGACTTGATAAAAAGACGACATAAAACTTCATAAAATTCTTAGGATAAAAGAAATGAGAGTTGTATACATACAGTTACATATTTCTCCTCTTTAAAAATCTGGCACACTTGTAACAACAAAGAATCTAGCTTCTGCAGGGTGTTTCCAAGCCAAACCTGTGCATATAAAACAAGAAAGCTTAAAAAATAAAAAGGGGGAAATAAATGATTTGGCCCCTACTAGAGCGTGTAAATGACAGGAAAAAGGTTGATCGCAGAGACAGGTAAATGCAGTCAGGCGATAATCATATCTGGGAGTAGGGGTGTTAATGAGCAGAGTAAACTCGTGAGCAACTCGTGCTCGACTCGGTCAAAGCTCGGTCAAAGCTCGACTCGAGTGAGCTCGACTCGAGTGAGCTCGACTCGAACTCGAACTCGACTCGAGAGCTTAATGAGCTGAGATGAGCAAGGCCATGCTCGACTCGAAAAGCTCGCGAGCAACTCGAAATTTATTATATTAGTGTTATTTTACCAAATAATTATGACGTGAATCAATATATTTTAAGAAGAAAACAAAAAAAAAATGTGTAAAAAGTTGGCATGTACTACATCGGTTGGTAGAGGAATAAGAGAGAATGTTAGTTGTATAAAACCAATTTTTTGTCCCACGTCGAACTTTTATGGAGAAGTGGAGTAATCCTCATATTATAAAAAGACAAAGTGCTCCTAACTTTATAGTTGGGCCCGATTATGGCTTGGCATGGCCGCACGGGGTATGGGCTGCATTTTTAATTGCCTACAGTAAGGATTTGAGGAATCACTGTTAATTTTTGTTGAATTTCAACGAGATCGTGAAGGCTCGAAAACTCGATTTGAGCTCGCAAGCTGGTCTCGAGCTCGAGTCGAGCCCAAAAATCCGGAGCTCGCGAGTTCGCGAGTCGAGTCGAGCTAGGCAATTCCTTTCACAAGCTCGAGACGAGCAAAGCTCTGCTCGTGATCGACTCGACTCGTTAACACCCCTATCTGGGAGCGATTTTTATCTATCTTGAGCAATCTAACTGTACTTTTATGTAAGTAACTTATAGTTATAAGTACAATAATAAAGGTCAGCAAGGTGTGATGCTATCTTACTATGCTTATCTCTTTGCCTATAAACAAAAAAAAAAAACAAAAAAAAAAAAAAACAGAAAACAATAAATAAATAAATAAACAAAACAAAACACAAAAACTAAAGGCGTAGCTATTCTCCCATAAAATTTGATCAACCATTTCACTTTAAATTTCAGATTCCGCTTTGCTGCCTGTTTATTCTTTCAACCACATTAATCTTTTTAATAACAGATTTGGAATTAAACCAACAGATTCTGCAGTCCCTTGCCAAGATAAGCAAAAATAATCATAATTTCTATCGTGCCATATTATGTTTCCAGAGACTCGACTTCCTTAACGACAGTAAACTCTGTCAACTAGATACACAAAACCCCAACCAAGGAACCCATCCAACTCAAGGCACATACTTTAAAATTTGTAAGCTCTTTAGGTAATATACGATGATCCAGCATTAAGAATAATCACAACATGCTCAAATGTCATTTTTAGTAGCGTAACTTGATGCATACTGGCAACCTGCTCCTCTTGTTCAATAAACAGAAGGTAATAGGGACCCGAACACTGAGAGCTGTTTTTTGGGTGTTATTAAGAAAGGGAAAGGGAAACATTCCTCCTCCAGTGAGTAACACAATGTACAAGCATATGGATCAAAATAACTTATCTAAGATTTATTCCACACGTAATTGTCCAGAGTACCAAAGATTCTACTATCATTTTGTATCAATCGACATGGAACCTTTACTCTCAGTAAGAACATTCGGCAGAAAAACGAAAATCATCTTTATGTTAAGAGATGAACACTTTGCAGGATGCAAGACAGAATGGGAGTAGGACCAAAAGGCGAAGAACTTAGCCATGTGTCACCAGTATATGAGTATATTCAACATTCTTTCTGAGTTAAATGTAATTGTTCCAAGTAACAAAGACCAAAAGTAACTATCACACATCAAAAGAGCAAGAGGACCATGGGTTGTCAACTTCCCATCCAGCAACATTCCCCACCTAAGTACCTAAATAAAAAGATTTGACATATTAACTCCAAATTTACCTCAACACTACGGCTCATTTCTTGTGCAGCTGAAAGCTCTGAAAGTGTATCAAGAAGCTGCAAGTATTCTGAAAGTACTTGAAATGCCTGTAGTTACATATCAGATAGTGAGAGCTAGTTGGCGCTTAGAGTTTTTAACAGCAACAATTATCACAGCTAAAGCATGGTCTTTGGAGGACTATATGTACTCAGCCCCACATCTATCTACTAGAGATGGTGATTCTGAGAGACGCAATTTCAGAGAACCATTATGAAAAATGTTGTGGAAGTTTGGGAAGCAATAGATATATGGAGAGAAAATAAAATAAAAATCATACTTGTTTGAATGGAATAAAATAAAATATAAATAAAAAGTCGATAAATTAAACCCAAAACATACACCCTCCATTGAATGCCACGCTTGTTGTGTTTCTACTTTTAACTGACCATATTGAGACTTGAGAGCACCTCTAGACCAAATGATAGGTTAACGGGAATTGTGATATCGATTTCAGAATAAACTATGTACCAACACCAAGAGAGCATCTCATTTGGTCCAGAGGTGGTTTCTAATATGGTCAATCAAACACAGTGAAACAACAGGACGAGTACAATTGAATGGAGGTACAGGACAGTAATACTGGTAATAGTTGAAGGGCTTGGGAAGTGACTGATAACCGAGAGATGAAATAAGACCATTTTTATGAAGATAGAAGAAACTAGATTGATTCAAATTAACAATACTGAACAAATATTTCACAGTAGAAGTGACATAAAACAAAAGAATCAACCTTACAAAAATTCCCTTCCTCAACAAGGGTTTCAAGCTCTTTTCTCATGTTTTGAGCATGACGTAATTCAGTTAATACCGGAAGCAAGTCCTGCAGAGCAATCCAAAATTCATTAGACAGAGTAAGCAAGAATGCAAGATCAATTGCTGCCTGATATTTAAAGCATTGGATAAAACACCAGCACAGAAACTTGACCAAAGACTGGGTTTAGTTTAGACCTTGGTAATCGCCACTCGATAATCTAGTGACCATTATTCAAGGTTATAAGCTCAAAGTTCAAAGCTACAACAAAGGAATGGGATAAGGCATCCTTGAACGCAACTAATTACAAATGGTTCCAATGTTATTGTAAAATCGTGAAAAGGACAAGTCGCTTCGCCCACAGAGAGGCTAAGTGAATGGACACCCCCACCCCGGCACCCCCCCCCCCCCCGGCCCCTCTCCAAAAAGTTAATTGAAAGGGAATGTATAGCATGGGACAATCTGGAGGTGTTTGGATTACTCCACTACCAAAGAACCTGTAGGTAGGCAAAAGATCGAAACGCGAAAGATCTTGTTCTTTCTTAGTTATTCATAGTCCGACATAGCAAGTTTGACATAGTAAGTTTTCCCGTGATCCATGATTCCAGGAAGTCAAATCCAAATCATCCATATGCATATTCATTAACTTAAAGTTAAACTCTGTTAAACAAAAAACTTAACAAGCTCGAATTGTCCTACTATAAGCAATAATCAGACCACCTTCTCCCAGCGTTAAGGTAAAAAAAAAAAAAAGATTAAAAAGAAAGATAATTACAGACAAACTAATACCAGAAGTGCTTGTTCCTTTTTCGAACTTGTCGTCACAATGAGATCCCTTGAAACCTCATGCATAGAAGACGTCAGGTGCCTTCTTCCATTCTGCAGTATCAACAAGTTACTACTGATACATATTGATGCAAATGGTAAATTTAGAGAGGAATGCAACAGAAGGGAAGTGCTTCATCTAAGGAAGGTACATCAGTGCACATAAGGTTCTAAACGCTGCATATGCATATCCTTAAAGTTATTCTTCTTCTTTCAAGAAGTTTCATTAATTAATAGATGAAAAGAACAGTAGGCCTACCATGCAAATCACAGTAGCAATCTTCAAGTCCCTCTCCAACTCTCTTACTAACTGCATCCCCTTAACTAACAACAGAGAACCACATGTTAAAATTTCATCCAAAACAAAAAAGCGTGCATTGCACTAGAATTAAAGACGCAGCTAAAAAAATGAATCTCTGCTTAAGAAGATTGATTGCCAATTTTAACGACGACTTCCAAAACAGCTTACCCATTTTTTCATGGTGCTCCATGACATGGCGGGACAAACGTGCAGATATAACATCCAGCTGGGCTAGTCTAACAGTGGCCTGAGAGATCAAACAAATCGTAAAATCAAATTCAACTTTCACCCCGTACGATCCAACTTCTTTATGCAGCATCATCATTATATGTTACCCTCATGCCGCGAAGGCTACGCCTATTGTGAGGAGGAGGGGGGGGGGGGGGGGAACGCAGCCTTACCCTTAGATTAAACACACAAAGAGGATGTTTCTGGATGACCCAAAATGAAAATTGGGCCACAATTTTCTATAAGACTCATAGACAGTTTAGTAAGCCATTTTGCTTTATTCCATATTCCACAGCTAAAGAATAGTGAGTCTTTGCTTATGAATGTAAAAAAAGAAAAAAAAATCATTATCTTTCAGTGTTGCTTTAAAGGCAATTCTTAAAATAGAGCAATCTGCTTCCAAATCAATAAATTTAGCAGACTAATGGCAAAACTGGTGTGCAATGATTTAGTGATATCGTTCCATGCTAGTCACAACTCTTAGAAGCACTCCTGGTGCTCAACATCTGTAACCCCCGTGAGTCACTTGGGTAAGCGATGTAGTTAATTTAAGGGCTTGCTTCGTGGCAAGGGTGTAAAGTAATCACCATTACCACCCATTTAGCCCAAAAATGGAGGATTGAAAGGGGGGGGGGTCTGTAATCCTCATTACAATGTAATAAAATCTCTATTGAGATCTAGGTCATCATCATTATTAGCTAAAACACATGTAATTCTCATTACATCATCGGATATCAACTATTTCTCCCCCTTGTGAGTCATCTTTCTTCCCTCATTCTCACATTTTTGTACTAATGGTGATTACTTCCTACCAAATGTAACCCAAGAGATTCCTTCGGGCTGACCATGTCAAACTAGCACCCAATGTCTTCCGCATTCAAGTTTCCTTTGATTCGCAATACACTAGATTGGTCCAAGAAGAATTGAGCATCTCCTGACTATGCATCCTCCTTGCAGAAGAAATTTTGGATCAACGTGTGAGCTACCAAAATATTTTGTCTTGTATTGGCAACACAACTCACTGAACCTTAGTCTTAGATCCTTCTCCCGTAGAATTAATATACTAATCAGCCGAAAGCGATGAACTGGTGAGGTCGAGACGAAGAGGATGTCAGGAGGCTGTGGTGAACATGTCTTAAAAAAAGGGTTCCCTCTGATGACCTCAGTTCACCATGGGAATAAGGTATGAGAGAGCTCTGATGACCTCAGTTCACCATGGAAATAAGGTATGAGAGAGAGAGAGGGGTCCTAGATCAAAAAGAAAAATCTACAACATGAGGAAGCCCTACAACATGATCAGATTGATCACCGACACCCAACTTTATCATATACAAAAGGAGAGCTGGATATTATGCTTATCAAAAACTCAAGTAATACCTTATTTTCATAATACTCCAGTTCATCTTCCTCCAATGGGATATGATTCACAACGTACATGATGGGATCAAACTCCTGTCCAATCAATATGCAGAATAACCTCTCATCAAAAATTTTAAAAAGCAGAGTACGGTAAGTAAATTCCTACATAGGATCAAACAAAATCCTACATAGGAGTAGATTCCTATACTAAAGGAGTTCCTTTCACTAACAAAAAGCAAGCAAAATCAAAAACAAAAGTCACAACCTATCTTTCCAATATGTAGAAAGGGACGACTGGAAGGGGCAGAGTATCAATGCAGAGAGTTGATTGATAAAAAAAAAAATTACCGATACAAGAGGACATGTTTGACAATGTAGTTAGGAACACTATGGGAAAGAGTCATTCTTCAGGAATCCCACAAATAGGGATTGGTCATGTGGGAACAAAAAAAAAAGGAATAAGAAAAAAATAACTATAGTACTACCAAACTGCGAAGATACCTCCTCATAAAATTCCTCCTCTAATTCCTCCACTGGTGGACCGTCGGGCCTGTTTCCATATATTGAGCTCAATTCTGCAGAACTTGACGGGAGACTTTGCCTCTGGTCAGGGGGTAAAGTTGCAAGAGCTCGAGCAACAGCTGCTGCAGCAGCTGCTCTAGCAGGGACCTACAAAAAATTTGTGCAAATGACTCAGAAAATGTAGAAAAAGAAACTAGATTCAAACCCTCCAAATATAGGCCATTGGCGACCCAAGACTATACAATTAGGAAAAAGAGAGCTAATTAGAGCCTGCAGGAAAGTAGTCTTCACATACAAACATTACAAAGAATCCACAATTCCGATGTATCAACGTAATTGTGATACCTTGAAAAGTAACTGTTACTTTAGGCCATAAAGAAGCTACAAGAACAACAATATTCTTAAACAAGTCACTGCAATTTATGACAATGATTCCTATATATCTCCTGTTGCAAAAGTTTGCTTAATGTTGCCTAGAATTATCACCTCTTATCAAACAAGTCAAAAGTGATAATGGACAATACTCCCTCCGTCCAAATTTAAACACCGTATATCGAAAACACATTCTTATTAAAAAGGGTGTGCACAGGGTCGGCTGGGAAATTTACAGGGCCCTAGGCGGAATCGTAAATTGGGGCCCCTTTGATAATGTGAACTAAAAAATATTCTTATTATAAAATTGGCAAAAGAAAAACTTTCTTTTCAATATTAATCATAAATGGGACTGCATACTCTATACATAGTCAAGAAAACTAAGAAATAATAGAGATATAGACTAAAATGGGGAAGAATATGGTTGAGTCGGGATGAAAAAGCACCTGAACTAATAAAAAGACTACAAAAATGATAGTAAAAAAAAAAAAGAAGACAACCAAGGAGTCGAACCTGCGTCATGAAGATAAAATCCCCCAGTCTCTATGCTACGAGCTGAGCACATGTTCTATTAGCAGTACACAAAAAAATTATATTGAATGTTTCTCCGGGCGGGGGCCCTTTTCACGCCAGGGCCCTGGGCCGCCAGAGCACTGCCCCTGGGTGTGCACACTAATCGATTAATCAAAGTTCCAAAAAAATTGCATGGAATTTTCGTTAAGAAACTTACCTAACTCGCTATTACATTTTTTTGGAACCTTAGATTAACAGATTAGTGTGCAGCTATGTACACCCTACTCAATATAGGGGCATTTTGGGTATGGATTGTTTAAACTTGGAAGGAGGGTGTACATGACGAAGCCACGAAGGAAAGGGGGAACAAATTTGAACGGAGTGCACCATGGTGTCATTGTTTGGCAACGACTAGGCTGCCCGAGATATGCATGATAAAGTTCATACTATCATTTCAACGAGCGGCTAAAGTCTTTACATGTTGGCAGAAGTTCTTCCCCTCATGCAAACCCACTCAAATATGAGGCTAGATTACTATTGCTCTCGTTTAGTGTTTAGATATTCATGCTTTTGGCTCGTTGCCAAGGATACTTTTTCGGACGTCACAGTTTGACTATGATACATATTTCTGCTTCAATCAGCGGACGATAATGTACATCAGAATCTCGACCTACTCAACCAATATAGTAATCCTCATTACCTCCCACTGACAATTATTCGAAAACAAACCAACCAAAGAGAAAAACGAAACTGGAAACAGCTCCCCCCCTCCTTGCAAACTAACTTGTCAAGAACTATATAGATTTAACACTTAACTCAAACTCCCAAGTTTCAGTTTGCCAGCTTCAATAAGCAAAACTCGACTATACAATAATCCTAAATTTTGGATCTGGTTAGCTTAGCCACATTCCAGTTTATCACGCCATGACATGAGGGACCCAAGCCCAAAGCTTCAAGCAGCTAGAGATAAATTCCACATTAACTCAGTATCTCAGCTTAAAGCTAACCCTAACTGCTTATCCAATGATCCTAAAATTCTATGATCACATTAATTTCACAACAACAAAGTTCTCCATCCCTTGAACCTCAAGTGTCCCAAGTGACGCGTACCATGTCAATAATCCTTAGAAAAAGCTCAAGCACAACCTCACCATTACAATTAAATTCAACAAGTAGCCCGCACACAAAGCATCAATTGCGCGAATTCTCACAAAAATGATAGCGTGCTAAAGCCTACACAGCGAGTCAAGAGCTTCGATTTTCCGCTAATAACAACGAGAGCATAATTGCGCAATTTCAAACAAAAACGAGGCCGAGCTAAGAGATTCCATGATCCAATTGCATACCACATTACAACAGTAGAGTAAAATATAAGTATCCCAACACACTTCATACCAAATTACAGCAATAAACAACAACAAAATTAACAGTAACAACCAAAAGACGGAGAGTTTCGAACCTCAGGGCGATCGGAAGTGGACGGAAGGAGGCCGAGGGAGCGAGCTGAGCGAACAGAGCTGAGGATTTTCTCGCCGACTTTCGACAAATCCATCGGAACACCAACACCACCACCGTCAGCGCCACCACCAAAACCACCAGTATCACCGTCGCCGACACCGACACCGACACCAGCTTGAGGAAACAACCACAAAGAAGCTAAGAAGAAAACCCTAGAGCTGTCGAAACCGGCGGAATCGCTCAATTCGCCGCCATTGAGAGTGTAGAGGAAGGAAAGCGGACTTAGCAAAAATGGCGATGGCGATGGCGATGACAATGATGAGCCTGAGCCTGGCTGCATTTCAGTTTAGAGTGAAATCGTATAGTTTACGATTATCATTTCTTAATAATCCATGCATCTTTCTTCTTTTTTAATTTGATTGGGAAAATTGATAGGAAGTTGGACTTTTTTTGTGTTCTTTTTTTTTGTTTGATCAAAAATGACGCCGTAGATCTGATATTTGTTTCTTCTTCTTCTTTTCTGCTGTTTGTTGTAAATTTTATTTTCTTTTTATGTCCTTCCTTTTCTTCCTCTGGGTGTTTGGAGATCAGATTAGCTATGGTGATCTTTCTTACCTAGTGGCTAGTGTGATGATCTGACCAAATTTTGCTATAGCTTGATTTTGATTTTGAGCTGTGGATGTTTGACAATTGCAGATCGTGATTATTTATTTAGATTCGATTGCAATGAGGATCTTGACGGTGTTAATCAACATAATGGGTTACAAAATTGTCATCTTACACTTTATTCGTGTGTTATACGGATTATCTTCGTTTAGGTGTGAGCAGGGGCGAACCCCACCTAGTTGCAAGGTGTTGCCAATGCAACCCCTCTACAAATGCAAAAAATTCAAGAGAGTTGGGTCTGATTTATCCAAAACCCATCAAATAGGCAACATTTGCAGGGACTCAGCCCAACACCTCCAATCTATAATTTTTTTTTTCTACACGAACGTTGTGTGATGAAAGATTATCTCTTTTACTAACTTTTACTTCTAAAGCAATGTGGAACAAGCTTTCAACCTCACGAAATAGATGAACTATAGTCCAAAATTGTCTCACATCATTAATCAATGCCTACGTGGAGTATAGCTCTCCTCTTATAACATTCTTAAGCTATGAATCAATTTGATGACACTACAAATTGTGCTCGGCATGGGTGTCAATCCGGGATGATATGTGTTCCCATTTGTGCCTAGTACTAGTATTGTTTGTGATTAGGGTAGAGTATAATATATCTCCTACATCCATTTTTATTGCCTCCATATAAAATAATAGAAACAATTCTAAGTTTTTTGGAGATTTTTGCACTGTGTACAAGAACAATTCCACATTGGTCAAAGGAGAAGAAGTTAGAGCAATGTTTTTAATAAAATGCCACTTAAATTTTTATATCCCACGTCGGCCATGGCAAATGAGTGAATAGTGTTTCTCTTATAAAATGCTCTTGTAAGAGTAAAACTACGATTTTTGTTGTTGGTACGCTCCGAGTTTGGTTATTAGCTTAGAACTCTGACTGAAATGAAAATTATTAATCGACTCGAATCGATGTAATTATTTTTTTTTTGCAACCCCTGAAATTAAATCCATGATCACGAAATAATAAATCTAGTTTTCAGTCCAGAAAAATGTTTGGGTCGAATAGTAAAGTTCCCTCCGTTATATATCAATCAATCTACCTTAGGTACATTCTAGCATTATTTTTTTAGAGAGTTACACATAGTGTTAGGTTGTGATTATTTGGAATAAATTGTGAAAATCAAACTTTTACACCAAATTATATGCATTTTATAATGTCAACATCCCATCTCATTACTCCTAGTACATTTCCTACTTCGTCATGAGAAATGTGCACACGGATTGTCCACCATTACTATGGAGATGAAAGAAATGGATTCATCGTGCCTACATTTTAGTTCCACGAATTATAGATGTTGTGATATTCTAACATGCAATGCTCATTTTATGCATACTCCACCAACCCTCTATATTTTAGATCTTATATAAACGTACATTTTAATACTTGAAAGTCAAAGCAAACTTTCCCAACACTTGGCCAAAATATTATCATGGAGACCACTGTTGTGGTAACCGAAAAAGATGTAGTAAAAGATGAGATTGAGATATTAGTCTCACCAAATAACTCAATGCCTCATGAAATTGTATTCTTATCAAATATTGATCAAGCTGTAACTTTTCCCGTTGAAACCATATATTTTTTCAAAGTCGAAGAAAGTAAAAGGACATCAACAAGTGATGTGGCAAATAGAGTGAAGAAGGCAACATGTGAACTCCTTGTTCCCTATTATTTTGTGGCGGGTAGATTGAGTCTTAATAACCATACTCATAAGTTAGAACTTGTTTGCAATAATGTTGGGATTCCTTTTGTTAGTGCCAACTCAAACCTTATGTTAAGTGATCTTGGAGATCTCTCTCTTCCTAATCCTACATTTGGTTACTTCATCCATCGTCCTCTGGTATATGGGGACTTAAGTGAAAGACCACTTTTGACCATCCAAGTAAGTTCTTACATCAATGGTGTTGGAAACTTGATTATTTAAGATTTTTGTTTAAGAATACTCATAATTTTATTTGAAATTGCTACATTGATAAGTTTTAGAAACCAATGAAACTATTAGTTTCTAGAGCCGTTTCTACTTTTAAACTTAATAATAGTTCGTACAATTTTTTTAATGTATAAATCAAACTATAGGTATTGAGTTAATTACATTGATAACTATTCTAACCTTTTGTTTGTCTATCATAGGTTACAAGATTCAAGTGTGGGGCATTTTCAGTTGGATTTTTAACCAATCATGCAATCCTTGACGGTAAATCAGCTAGTGAGTTGTTTTTGAATCTTGTGGCAATGTGCAACGGTAAAGGTTTAAAATTTCCAGTTATATGCAACAATAGAACATTGATTAAGGCTAGAAATCCTCCAATAGTCAAATATCCCCACAATGAGTATATTATGTTATCAAAGAAATTCTCACTTCCAACAGCTTTTACTACCTCTTTGGAAGCAGCACCTTCTCCATCAATCTTTTTTTTAGATAAATACTCTCATAAACTCTTTAATTTTGATGTTGAAATGATACGTAAATTGAAGGAGAAATCGAACATAAGATGCTCAACTTTTGAGGCAATTGTTGCACATATTTGGAGGCAGAGAACAAAAGCAGTTTTCAAAAAATCAGACGATTTATCAACTGTCCTATTTGCAGTTGACATAAGGTCAATAATCTCGCCACCACTACCAAACGGATTCGTTGGAAATGCTGTCGTCACGGCCTTTGCCACTTCAAAAGTTGTTGATTTAGTCACGAAGCCAACATCATATAGTGTTAAATTGGTTAAGGAAGCTAAAGAAAGAATAACCGAAGAATATGTAAGATCAGTGATTGATTGGTTAGAGATTTACAAGGGTATTCCTGCGACAACTAATGGAAATTTCTACGTGTCAGCCTGGTGGAAACTTCCATTTGGTGACCTTGATTTTGGATATGGGAGGCCTGTACATGCAGGCCCGGTGTTAAGTGCTAATGATGAATTTGTATTGCTACTTTCAGAACCAAATGACGGTGTAAATGTATGGATGGGTCTTGAAGTGGACAAAATGAATGAGTTCATGAATTATGTTTTTGACTTATAACAAGGGTTGCTTATTACAACACAACTTTATTTTTCTACTTTGAAATGAAGAGTGACATTTATCATATACTCGTAAGTAATCTTAGGGTTGATGTAATATTTTTTTTTTTTTTTGGGAAATTGTTGATGTAATAGTTGTTTCCACCGTTAAGATAATATCACCATTTCAAACTTTATCTTACCTTTAAATTTGAAACCGCAATAATGTTTTATTTTATTACTTTTGACTCGATTGTTATCCAAAATTACATGTCAATGATGTAAAAAATTAAGGATCTAAGGCTTTCTGACCCAAATGTCAAGTCTTTGTCCACCATTAATCACACTTTCTGACTTAATTGACTGCCCATCATTTAGTTATATGCCCATCTTTTTTTGATTTTGTCTGCCATGTCTGTTTTATAAACATGTCTACAGTTAAATTTTATGCAGTTTTTACTTTGTGGATTTTTGCTTCTCTTATCCTTGATTCCTTTCAAGTTTCAAGCATCCGGCTTTGAAGGATCATGCCAAAAAATGATGCTTCAATTGGGCAGGAGTGTTGGCCTAGGTCTAGACTAGAGCTGTACAATGGGCTGGTTAGGGCTGAGTTCTAAAGGGCTGGGTTCATAATGGGTTGTACAAGAAAAAATATGGATAGAGCTGGGTACTGCTCATAACATAGTGGGCTGGGTAGGGCTACCCATGGGCCATTATTTTAACAAAAATAGAAAATAAAAATAAAAAAGAACCCTTGTCTCTCTCCTCCTTCCCCAATTCCCCAACGACAGAAAAAACACCCAACCCCATTGTCTCTCCCCTCCTTCCCCAACTCCAGCCCCGCCTTGCTCCGCCGCATTTCCTCACCCGCCTCCATTTAAACCACCAAAATAATCACCATATAGACCTCCACGCGCCACCGTTCATGACAGCGGCCCCCGATCAGCGGTGGAATAGTGGAGGAGAACGATGATATCGCAATAAGAGGAGAGAGAGCACAACTCTTTGGGTAAAATAGACGCCACTTGTGGCGGCGTTTGAGGAGAGGGGTGGTGGCTGAAGTAGGTGGTTGGCCGTGGTTGCGGTTGAGAGGGAGAAAACTAAACTTAGAGGAGAGAGAAGGAAAAAAGAAAGAAGAAAGGAAGGAGAAGAAAAGGGAGGTGGTGGCGTGGATGTACGGCTGCGATCGCCGGAAGGGGGCGTTTTGGGTGGTGGTGACGGGGGCTGGAGTAGGGGTGGCAAGGGTGGTCGGCGGTGGTGGTTGGGTGATGGCCGGCGGGTTGTGCTGGTGTAAGGTGGGAGGAGAGAGAAAAAGATGGCGTGAAGGGTTAAAAAGTTAAGAAAGAAATTTTAATTAAATTAAATTGAAAAATTAAAGTGGGTAATATGGGTTCATTGGGTAGCCCACAATCCAACTCTATTTCATCATACCCACATAGGCTCTACCCAAAAATGAAATAGGTGGGCTGGAATCTAATATTAATGGGCAGGCTAAAGGGTCCCAATGGGTACCCAGCCCAATGTACATGTCTAGTCCAGACTAGACCTAATCAAACACTGAAACTTCAATTCTCGATGACCCGTGTGGCCATGGGTAGTGCGATCTGGTCACCGAAAAACAAAAACCATTACTTTTCGTGTCGATCGACGACAAAGTAACCAAGTTGAAATCAATTCAAACTTAATTCTATACCGTCTACAGTATAATTTGTCGAATGTGAATCCATTTTCTTATCCAAAAAGCGAGTTATATTTGAAATTCTACCAATTTACGATCATTGTCGGACTTAACACATCGCACCGAAAAACAATGACTACTAGACCGGACGGCCATTAACAGCGTGTCAGCAACACATACACAAAACAAAAGAGTTTCCAAAGAGTTGGAAACTTCATCTTCAAAACCAAATCAATTCTCTCTGTCACAACTCTTTTGTTGCCTTGCAAATCAATTCAATTAATTAATTAATTAAATTTACTAATTTAATAAAAAAAAGAAAAAAGAAAAACCACCTCATCTTCTCCGACACGTTCCCCCCCTGTCTCTCTTCCACCGGTCAATCATTCCAGCCCGCCGCAACTTCCCGATCCAAATGTCCCCAATTTCGCCGGAAAACGGCGTCGACGGCGACGATGAGCGCGAAGACGAGGAGGAGGACGGCGATTTCTCCGCCCCTGACGACGGCGAAGATGAAGAAGAAGAAGAGGAAGAGGAGCCGAAACTTAAGTATCAGAGAATGGGAGGTAGCTTGCCTATCTTATTAGCCAATGATTCCGCCACCGCTATCGCCGTCGCCGACCGTATGATCGCCCTTGGTACTCACTGTGGTTCCGTCCACATTCTCGATTTTCTCGGCAATCAGGTTTTTTTTTTCTTTTCTAATTCTCTCTACTTTTATTTAACTTGTTACGGCTTGTGTATGACGCTTTCATATGACGATTCATGTTAGTCGACCTCGCATTATTACGTGACTAAGGCTTAGTTGTTGTTATTGTTGTTGTCACTTCATAGGGAAACTTTTAGCTGACTTTCTGTTAGAATTATATTTAAGGTGATTGTTTTAAAGGGAGTAGCTTTAGTGATCAAGGTGAAATTTGGGAACGAAAGTGTGAATTTTGTCCAAGGAATCGACTTTTAGAGAATTAGATTATGGTGGTAATGAGGAATGTTTGGAGTTTATCAATATTTGTAGTGATAGTGATTTTGGCGGGGTGGAATAAAGGAATGTAAAAGGTGATTATTAGTGAAGTCGGGAAAAGATTTTCGGGTTAGTTGGCCTTTCAATTTATTTGTTCCCTGATTAAGTGTGTAGGATGGTGTTTTGGTCGAGTTTTGTCTGTAATTTGAAGGAAAAGTTTCGTTGTTTATGACACTGTTCAATTGCTAGGTTAGTGCAACTGTAGGAGTGTTTTACCAGCGAAAGGGAAAACCTTGGGTTCAGGATTAGGGAAATAGGGGGGGGGGGAGCAACATTGTTAGACAACTCATTTTGAGTTATCTTTTTGGATTTCGTTCTTGTTTCTACCCTTTTTTTAAATGGGCGTCACCACCTTGGTGTACCTTTTATATATGATTACTTATCAAGAAAGAATCGAAAAGTTAAATAAAAAAGTACATGTCATGGCTAAGTTTTGTTGATGTATAGTGCCACGTCTCTGTTTGTTATGGTTGTTATAGTTTGACCATCGACCTTTGAGAGGAAAATGTTAGGTCTTTTGATCTTAGGAAAGAGGTGAGGTAAATTGCTGGATTGACCACAAAGCACTGGTCTTTTTTTTGTAGAGGATTATGATGGACAAGGTTTTATTGCTTTGACATTAAGCATGATATAATTACCTGTGGTCAATGAATATTAATCATATGTTCCAACTCCCAAGCTAAAAAAGGTCGTCTTTTCTTTTCCTATACAGATAAAGGAATTCCGTTCACACAAAGCAGCTGTTAATGGCCTTAGTTTTGATATCGACGGAGAATTTATAGGAAGTTGCTCTGATGATGGATCAGTTGCCATAAACAGTCTCTTCACTGATGAAAAGCGCAAGTTTGAGTATCATAGGCCAATGAAGGCTATAGCTTTAGATCCTGATTATTCTAGAAAATCATCAAGAAGATTTGTGGCCGGTGGATTAGCTGGCCAATTAATCTTCTACACGAAGAAGTGGTTCGGCTATCAGGAGCAGGTTGGAACCCGTTTCTTAGCTTACAATTATTTTTTACAGAGTTAATTGCAGTATGTCTGATTAATGGTATGTCGTGGTGTAGATATTGCACTCTGGTGAAGGCCCAGTACATGCAGTAGCGTGGAGGTCCAGTCTTATTGCTTGGGCTAATGATAACGGTGTTAAAGTGTATGACACTGCTAACGATCAACGTGTGACTTTTATCGAAAGACCACGAGGAAGTCCTCATCCTGAGCTTTTGCTTCCACACCTGATTTGGCAGGTTTGTCACTTACCAGTGATTTGGCTTCTGGATCTTTTCCAAAGTGCTCCCATATCCCGTCTTAGCATTTCCTCACTATTTTCTTTAGGGCATCAAATTTTTTACGTTCCCTTTCTTCTTGTCTGCATTTTCTCTTACCTATTTTTAGCCTAATTCAGGATGACACACTTTTGATAATTGGATGGGGTACATCTGTAAAGATCGCATCATTGAGAGGCAACCCACGTGGAGTAGTTAATGGCTCGTATAAGTCCGTGACCACATCTGGTGTCAACCAGGTTGATATAGTCGCATCGTTCCAGACAAACTATTATATTTCAGGTATTGCTCCATTTGGTGATTCGTTGGCTGTTCTGGCCTATATTCCCAGAGAGGAAGATGGAGAGAAGAACTTCAGTAGCTCAGCTCCTTCCCGGCAGGTATTTGCCCCTCTTCAATTTGGATCTCTGAAACTTTGAAGAGGCCACATGTGGGCTTAGTTGATTGCAGTTCTAGATTTGTGTACACAGCCCATAAACCTAATTCTTTATTATACCTTTCGCCTCTAAAACCTTTTTGGGATGTCATCATTTTTCTGAATACGCAATTTCTTAGAAAGAATAACAGAAAAAAAAAAAAAAAAATAACACCTTGTAGATTTGGGTACTTCTAAGTTTTAAATATCCTATTTTGTAACATCTACAACTAAGTTTCTAAGTAGCGGTGCTGCTATATGTACTGCATCACAGTGGATATGGATTCTGTTGGATAGGAGCATCATTAGGTAATGCGGTAGTAGCAGGCCTAGCTGCACATACAAAATGTCAAAGAGGGTGTTTCAATCTTTCTCTCTTTGCACCCTGACTTCTGGAATCAAGGAGATTTTGTGCAGTATGGATTAAGTAATGTATTGGTAATTTGGTAACATATAATGTGCATTTGCTCAACATTTACCGCCGGAATTGTGATTGGAGGCTTATTTATATCTTTGATGGTAATATCTATCATGTTGCAATTGTTTGAAGATATATGACTTACTGTATTATTAACTTTTGACGAGTGTGGTAAAACTTGTTGGTTGTTTAAGAAGGGCCCCAGTGATTTCCTCTGCACAATTTGGTTTTGATTAGCAATTGGCACAACAGATTCTGTAGTTTCCTACCAGGAAAAAGCTGAAAGTGAACACTGTTACAACATGCCTGAGTTTATTTGTTTTGCTGTTTATGCAGGGTAATGCACAAAGACCCGAAGTACGTGTTGTTACGTGGACTAATGATGAGCTCGCTACTGATGCTCTACCAGTTAATGGGTTTGAACATTATAAAGCAAAAGATTACTATCTTTCACACACCCCTCTTTCAGGTTTTCTTTTCTCTATATCTGTCTCATTTTCTTAGGTAGCGATGAGAGGTGTTGGTGGACAGTTATTATTTAATGAGGGAATTTGGATTGAGAGGTCGAGGCTGGAAATTGTTTTTGCTTGACTTGACTTCGTCACCTTTCTTTGCTTCTGAATAACTTTTGATAAACATAGGGGGCAGTTATGTCAATGGCCGGTGGGCAACAGGTGATGAGCCGCTCTACTATGTTGTATCCCCAAAAGATATAGTAATTGCAAAACCGAGGTTGGTTTCTGATTCTTCTTGTTACTTTTTCCTTTTGCCCTTTTGAACGTGGTGTTTTTATGCTCCCTTGACTGTTGATAAGAGGTATATTTGATTTAGTGGTTGTTTATTCAGTTTTCTCTTAAATTGGCCTAAGGAAAAAAAGGACCTGAAACTTAACAAATTATTCAACCTATTCAGTGATCATTTGTTTCGGATATGGATGAGCAGATGTAAAAGGGGTGTCTTCCCTAGTAGCAGATAGGGCTAGACTTAAAAGACATAGCCACTTTGATGTGTAGGATGGACCTAGGTGGTCATGATTGTGGGAGTCATCTGCTACTGCTGTCAACCCCCTAGTACTTTTGCAAAGTTTCCATTGATTGAAGAAGAATGCACGGATACAATCCATAGGGCTTCTTAAATATTTGGTGCTACTAATTATCTGAACAACGTCTTCATACAGGTTCCTCAATGTAGTCGTTTACTGATGTGAGTTTGTGATCAACAATATCAGGGATGCAGAAGATCATATCAATTGGCTTCTTGAGCATGGATGGTATGACAAAGCTGTAGCTGAAGTCGAAGCAACACAAGGAAGGAAGGAACTTTTTGAAGAGGTGGGTGTTTTACTTTTCTTTACCAATTGGAATGTTTGCATTGTCTCGAGTCATATCCCAAGAAAGATGTCTTTTTGTTCTATTACGTCGTTGTAAGCTGTTGAGATGTAGAGGAAGTTGCGTTTAGCCTGTATATTCGATGTCAATGTTTTTTTTTTTTTTTTTTTTTTTTTTTTTTTAATATCTCTCTTGCAATATGGGACTTTCTCTATATCTGTCTAAAATCTGCCTGGATTTCTGATTTGGGTGACTGTTTTGATGGTTAGGTTAGCTTACGTTCTATCCCGTTGTAATTGTTGATATGGATAGGTAGGATCAAGGTATCTTGAGCATTTAGTTGCTGAGAAGAAGTATGCTGAAGCTGCATCATTGTGTCCCAAATTGCTTCAGGAGTCTGCTTCAGCTTGGGAAAGGTACTTTAGCACACCACTTATCAGTACTGAAATGGCTGTTCTTTTAATAGTGCTAATAAGATCTATTTTCATGTCAATAGGTGGATTATTCGCTTTGCTCAGCTTCGTCAACTGCCAGCTTTAGCTCTTTACATGCCAACTGAGAAGCCTAAACTTAGTGATACTTTGTATGAGGTTTGTGGCAACGATTTTTGATGCAACTGCCTTTTTTTGGGGGTGGAGGGGTGGTTGTATTCATAATCTCATCTTTCTTCTTTTTCTGTTCAGCTTGGACTTGTAGCACTTGCGATGAATCCTGCTTATCACAAGGATTTATTAACTGCTGTGAAGACTTGGCCACGATCTATTTATTCTGTAGTGCCTGTTTTATCTGAGATAGAGCCTCAACTTAGAGCTTCGTTGATGACTAACCCATTGAAAGAGGTTATATTTTGTTATTTTCTTTTGATGACTTGTGATATGGTTTCTATCTAAAGTGTTTCTTACCTTTGGTATTGCGTATTGTGTATGCCAGGCATTGGCAGAGCTGTATGTGAGAACTGGGCAAAATGAGAAAGCATTTTCATTCTTTGCTGATGTAAGTCTATTGATGTAATCTTGTCGAAAATCTCCAGTGGACACATTGGATATGATGCTGCATCATCGAATTTGTTTTTTCACTCCTTTAGTGGCTTACCGTGAATGTGCCTACTTTGCAGCTTCTAAAACCAGATGTTTTTGACTTCATTGAGAGACATAACTTGCATGACTCTGTTCGTGAGAAGGTAGAGTTCTGCTTCCTAAGGGGCTGGTCATAGTCTTGGACACTACTTGTAGCTCTGTAGTTATATTAGTTGCTGTTTTCTGTTTTGGCGACATTGAACTTGCAATTGCATGGCTTTCTTATGCTTTAGGAGTCAAATTGTGAGTAATACTTTTACCTTCTGGTTATGCCTTCACAGGTGGTTCAGCTGATGATGCTTGACAACAAACGTGCGACCTCCTTACTGATCCAGCAAAGGGATCTGATTACTCCTTCTGATGTAGTATCACAGCTTTTAAAGGCTGGGGATAAATGTGATTTCAGATACTTCCTGTATCTCTATTTACATGCTTTATTCGAGGCCAGTCCTCATGCCGGAAGGGATTTTCATGATATGCAGGTATGAATAATTTGTGGCACCTAACTTTGGTTGATTGCATATATTGGAACACTATTGCTTTCAGAGAGGCGCTACCTTAATTGCCAATCTAGTCATGATCGCTAAGGTCTTCTGAGATTCGTCACTTTACATGGTTAGTATGCTTGGAGTGCGGTCTGGTGAAAACGACCTTATATGGTGCTTGATTTTCTTGATTGTGCTTGTTTTGACAATCTTAGTAATATGTGTTACCCAAGGTCTCTCTCTCTCCTAAATGCCACCTATCTCCTAAAATAATCTTACCAAGTAGAGGACGTCTCTCTCCCTCTCCTCTTTCACTCTTCCATTTTCGTTCCTCTACTCATCCCCCATCCTCTTACTTGCATTTCCAATTCCAAACAAGCTGCTAGTGTGTATGTGATGTACACTTATAATCATCAACTAATGGTGAATGCATACTTGCGTCTGTAAACCATTTGTGTTCTAGTTGACTTTTGTCGATGGTGTATCCTTATTAGTTTTTGATTTTATGCTAATAGGTGGAGCTATATGCAGATTATGATCCCAAGATGCTACTTCCTTTTCTTCGTAGCAGTCAGCACTATACACTGGAAAAGGTTAGCTTACTCACAGCCAGGTCCCTTCTTTTTTTCTCTTCCGGTTAAGCGTCAGAATGAGAATTTGATTGGATGCAGGCATATGAAATTTGCTTGAGAAACAATTTTCTGAAAGAGCAAGCGTTCATTCTTGGACGAATGGGAAATACGAAACAAGCCCTTTCGGTTATCATAAATGATTTGGGTGATATGGAAGAGGTAATTTTGTTCTATCTAATTTTGCATATTACAGGTTATCAATGCGACGATGAAGTTTTTGTTGGACATAAATGGCAGTGAATGTGTATAATTGCTGTTTGCAGGCTTTAGAATTTGCGAGTATGCAGAATGACGATGATGTCTGGGAAGAATTAATCAAGCAATCTACCCAGAGGCCTGAAATGGTATATATATATATATATATATATATATATATATATATATATATATATAGTGTTCTCTTCGCTTGTTTCTTTTTATTTTTGTATTTTTGTGTGAATATTATGCTCAGCAAATATCTAGAAAATATACGTTTATCAGTAGTGGCATTGATATGTTTTTGTTCCTCGTGCCAAGAGTACCTAGTTTTTCTAGTGATTCTCTGTTTCTGACATTCATTTAATCTGGTTTTGGCAGGTTGGTATGTTGTTGGAGCATACTGTTGGCAACCTTGATCCTCTCCATATCGTAAATGTTGTGCCTGATGGACTAGAAATACCTCGGTCAGTGTGTCATCTGCTCAGATTTGAAGATTTTGCTTGTGTGTTAGCTTTTATTGGAATATTTGCCTTCTCTAGCATCTCGTTATGATATTTACGTAACCCCTACCTTCGCATAGTAACCTGAACCTAAGATAGCGACCCTACGTATTAATGAGTAGTGGTTATAGGCAAACTAATGTGGATTAACTACCTTGGCCAATGTAAATTGGACATAATCTAATTCTTAACCTGATCTTCTCTTTCTCATTGGTCCTCTACTACTCTTTATCTCCTTCCTAACCAAGGCATCACAACTCTGCTCCCCCCCTTTACCACGCACACCAGCTAAGACAACCCTGAGAACATAAGAGCATGGTAGGACTTAGGATGCTGGGGATATTAAATGGCTAAGAGTGGCCGTTAAACTGCAATTCAGAGGTGATTATTTCTAATGCTCTCACTTGAACATGAAGTCTTATGTATGTAGCAAGACCTATCTATGGGATTTTTGCAAGTAATTACCTGTCGGAAATTAACTAAATTCCCATCATTTGTCTCAATTTTCTTCCAAGGTTGCTCGCTCAGCTTTCGGAATTTGCCATCTTTTGCTAAGACCTAAAACTTTGTTAGATTTTATTTTTTCATTTTTTTTTATTTTCAAAAGATTTGTCTATGGTTGAACGATAAAGTTCAAATAGACGTGAGTTTTTTGGTTTTCCACTGGACACGATTTTCTATATAGAGTTTTTGGTCATCTCGCGTCCAGATCTCTCTTCTGTTGTTCACTCGAAGTACTAGGATGTCCGGTCGAAGTTCTGGTTAGCGTTTGAATTGTTGTGTATATTAGTAAAAGAAGTTGCATAGTTGCATCATTAATCTGGTATTGGCTCTTACACTTACACTTCTAAATGTATTGATAAATTCATGCAGGCTTAGGGATCGGCTTGTCAAAATCATCACAGACTATAGAACAGAAACTTCTCTCAGGCATGGTTGTAATGATATTCTGAAGGTAAATCACTACTACTGTATCCTTGTTCTCTGAATCCTTACCTGCTGTGATTGTAGTATTGTACTAATGGTCTTTTGGGTGAGCTCAACAGACCGACATTGTCAATCTTTTGGTTAAATGCTACAAAGAAGCGAGGCATGCTATTTATATCTGCAATGACGAAGAGGAAGTCCGAAGCAAAAGAGACGATAACAGGACAGCAGAGTCATTAGCAAGGGCACAAAGTTTAAGTTTGAAAAACATGGACTTGAAGTCGAAAACTAAGGCAGGTGGCCGTTGTTGCATGTGCTTTGACCCTTTCACGATACAAAGTGTATCAGTTATCGTGTTCTTTTGCTGTCACGCATATCATATGAACTGTTACATGGATTCTGCCAGTACCTTCCTTGACGAACAAGGGGGTCAAGATGACTCTGAGTATGATGAATATGAAGATGACGAAGAGACTGATGAAAGGCAATCAGACTCTCCTCAGTTGCGGTGTATTTTATGTACTAATGCAGCAGCAAGATGACATTCGCTGCTTTGCTGTATCTGTTGTGTATCAATGTGTTTCCTTTTTTTTTCTTCCCCGAGTCTGTTTATAGCAGCGGTTTCATTTTTTTCCTTTTACTTACGAGGGAGTGAAATAGAGAGATCGCGCTGCTCATAACGCAGCTTTCTCTGAGAGATCCAGGTTTTTTTGATTGACTGGGTTTTGTCCACTGTATATTGTTCCCTGTGTATAATCAATAGTTATGATTGCAACGATTCTTTCGTCACCTTCCATCCTGTAAATGTAGCAACTGTTTTTCGTTTTAACTATCGCGAATCAACCATACTCTCACAGTACGCCCCCCATGAATACCATCCTTAATTCCTTATATCTGGCTCATCATCAATTTGTAGGGTCGAGTTAGTTTAATTCCATAACGTGATCATAACACAAACTAATACTCGCAAAGTCTAAGTTTAGACAATCCGACTTATTCCCATTTACCTCAATGGTGCAAATGTACACATCCAATATATTTTCGATTGGAATTGTGGTCGACCCATGTGAGCCAATCTTCAGATTGGGGCCGGGGCCGAGGCCGAGGCCGAACCCGAGCCAGGAGGACCATTGGACTTGGACCTGGTTTTACACTGTTTTTATTTTTGTTTCGTTCAATAATACACAATTACACAGTGTGAGTCAGTGACACTGACCATTTCACAATAAAAATCTCTTCAAGTGAGAAAAAAAGAGCGGCTTGCAAAATGGATGTAATAAGAGGCGGCGGCTTGATCTTCGGCGGCTCATGGTGGAGCCACCACCCATTCAACAACCTCCGGCGGCGTCACAAAAAACGAGGAGAGAGAAACGGCAAACACCAAGCTTCCTCGGATTCCTCGAACCAGGGACGACCCGCCGCTACCCGAACCGGTTTCCAGTTCCCGATAAAACAGGCATTGACCGCCGGTTCTCTCGCCTTAGCCGGCGACACCATTGCTCAACTCACTCATCGCTGGAAAGCTCTCGAGAGTGGGGCCACTGACTCTAATGAGTTTAATAAGGTTTATTGAAAAAAATAATTGTTTTGTTCTTGAATTTTGGTATTTTGGTTGAATTATGTTTTTTTTGTTGTTGTTATTTGTTTGATAAACCCGGTTTAACGAGGTTCAGGTGTACGCAAATCTTACCCCTTAGTTAGTCGTGAGTCGTGACTCGAATAATTCGAAATTGCTATGTGTTACATTGTGGGAACCATTTTGGTGTGGCACAGGTTGATTAGGGTTGGAATGGGGTGATTGTGATTCTGTGTCGGGTGTGACTCGATCAAAGTAATGATAAAGGAGTGAGCTTGATTGGTTGTACACGAAAAGTCGAAATTCCCATGATAGAGTGTGAACTTCCTAGGAATTTAGAGTACATTTGGATTGGTAATATTTGGTTTGGTTGAGCAAATGTAAGTAGAACTTTTTATGCTCAGTCCCTATTACCTAGGCTCCTGGGTAAACAAATTCCTCCGTTTTGTAGGAAGTTGGGGTTCATAAGAAGTTCTTAGAACTTTGTCAGCCAAACTAGACAAATTTTCCGCTTTCTAAGGATTTAAGTGGCAACCAAACAAGAACATAGTTTTGCAGGTTGGTGAAGGTTTGAAAAGGTGTATGTGTATGCAATCTTATGTCTAACTTATCAGGCCCGGAAAACGTGAACTAGATCGAGTTGAGGTTGGTTCTCATCAAAGGACTTTGTTTTACAATTTTCGTTATTGTAAATTGTACTTCCACTGTCTTGAAAAAATTGTTTACATTTGACTTTTGTGGTCAAACTTGGTTGTCTTTAGCTACAAGTTCACCAAAAACTGTGGACTGAATTTTGTTTCTGAAGTAAATTGCTTATGAATATTGCTTACATGAAGTAACTTAACACGTGGCTGTGAATAAGTTTGATCACAAATGTCAAATGTAGACTATCTTTTTTGGAATTGAGGGAGTATATTACATCATATGAAACCTCATGTTGAAGTGAGAATGTCACATCATATGTTCAAGAGAATTCTGGTGTTAGTAAATGCTATACACCTGCAAGACTTCTTGCAATGTTTTCTATGAAACAAGGGGAGGAGGGGGATACAAAATTTACTATCAGCTAGTTTCTTATTCGACAAACTAAATTTTTCAGCATTGTACATCTATGAGGGAGTCTGGTCCCCTGGCCCTGCCGGCTGCCCCTATGGTAAACCTTCATGGTATTGTTTTTTATTGATCACAGTGGCGGTTACGAATAACGGTTTGATAAGATTGTGATCTTACGGGTGTTTATGCAAAAATGTGTCCTTGCATAACTACTAATCAGTCACTTTACCTATGTATTTCTGAAATAAATACTGAATGGTATTGAAGGGTGAATATGTGAGTATACTAGTTAGTTGTTGGCCGTGCTACACTGCTTCGCAGAGTGAAACTTCTAGTCTTGTGTTTGTCATGTGGTAGTTTTGGCAGTTCTGCCTTTGGTTTTCTCTATCTATCTACACAGGGGTTTTAGGTGATGCGTCTCAGCATGCTTTCCGCCCCTCCCTGTACTATGCTTGGTCCCTTCTGTCATTTGTAGTGAATGTCATATTAGTTAGACAGAGTTCACTGACATCAATAGAGCTCTTGGCTCTTGGTTCCCCATTTGTTTCAAATATGTAGAGTGTCATATTGCAGTGTCCACCAGCCCAAATTTGTTTGAAACAAGCATCAGATGTTTCCCTAACATCAATCTATGATGGGGTTGGCATAGTGGAAAGTTTCCAGAAACCAGTTAGGCTGGTGCTTGATTACTGATTGAACTCTATAGTAATTACCTGGTTGTTACTAGTATGTAGTATTGTACTATGATTTGTGTGCAATACTGTGTCTTGCAATTGTAATGAAACTTTTTGGATTCAGGATCTTGTTGCCAATCTTTTATCCGGTCATGATTGGCTACGTGCACTTCGAATGACTTCCTACGGATTTTCATTTTATGGCCCTGGATCTTATGTGTGGTATCAGACTCTAGATCGTTATTTGCATCAACCAACAGTTCAAAACCTATTAATAAAGGTATAGTTCTTATTGCCATATGATCATCAATTCATCTGTTACTATTGCCTTTGCTTTTCTTTTCATTTTAGTATGTTCGAGTAGTGAGTAGTGAGTGATTGGTGAGAGCTGCTTATATTCTCGTTTAGTAGTAGTTTGCTGTAAGACATTGCATTCCATCTTGTTTACTGAACTTCGACAATGAAAATTCTCTCAGGTCTTGTTAAATCAAATAATCCTCGGTCCAGCAGTCATAGCAGTTGTCTTCGCATGGAATAACTTATGGCAAGGGAAGATATCTGAGCTTCCAAGCAAATACCAGAAGGATGCTCTTCCAACCTTGCTCATGGGTAGTTTTTTTTTTTGTTAGAAGATCATCTTCAATAACTTATTTAGTAACATTCATGTTGCTTTGTAAGTTGTATCGGAGTAAATATATCGTAATCTGCTCTCTAGATACAAAATTGCTAATTCCTGATTCTATGTTTGATTTGCAGGATTTAGATTCTGGGTTCCCTATAGTTTCTTGAACTTTTGGTAATCCTTCTGCTCCCTTCATTTTGCACATGTTACGAAATAGGTTCTGGCAATTTATTCGAAACCTATACACAAAATTTATAATGTAGTTAATAATCCATTGTTAGATATAAGCAAAGTGTCTTTCAGTTCTAAATTGGATAACTATTTTCTTGCTATTGTCAATGTCACTCTACTCACATTATTATTCCTGAATATTGCTCCTCATGTGAGGCTCCACTTCATTTCACCAATCATGTTGCTGTAGTTTTCTAGACTCATTCTCTGCTTGCCTAACATTAATATATGTCTACTGTGGCTTATCTGTAGGGCTATTCCTCTTCACGCTCGCGTGGGTTTCATGTCATTGGGTTCCATCTTCTGGAATTTCATCCTCTCTTCGACCATGAGCAAATAGCCTGTTATGAAGGTCATGATCTTGCAATTAGAAATTTCTCCATACCATGTAGAGTTGCTCTAAACAGCCTCATCTGCCTACAACATTGCAGCTTCAGATGATTTTCTAATCGTTTTAAGGTAACCATGCAAGTCGGAAAGTGACTATAGTTTACTCCATATACTCGAAAACAGCTTCTTGAGTGATTCAGGAAGGCACAGCCGAATTGTTTACCACAATTACCTGAGCGCATGTGCCATTTTGTTTCTTTTGGGATAAGCAGGAAGCTAATGGCTTCTCTTTTATATATCCTATTAATTGCTTAGAAACTTAAAACTTAGTTGTATTCTATGTCATAAATATGTATTGGATGCTCATTATAATCAAGAACTTCATCTTGCCTGTTGGGCATTCTTCCTGTTACTCGAAATCCTGTGTTGTGGTGACACCTTTTTACTAAACCAGTCGGAATGTAGTGTATTGTAGTCTTGTAGAGGTATCTGCGATCTTATGACGCACAATCGCCGTGTATGTGTTTGAGTTGGTGCGGTTTGGGATGTCTAGTTTACATGGTAATCTGGAAGGACTACAACACAGTGCTGTGTGAAGTGAGGAATTGGAACCTATTTACAGCTCGTCAATTTGTGCACTGAATTCCACTTAATAATGTCAGGCTTGTCAGCTCAGCGAAGTATATGTCATAGTGCATAGCTTGGCCTACTTAGTTGGTAACATTTCATGCTCTCCTATAATATTCACCTGAGGGCTGAGGATCTGATTCTGTGTTGCTTGCACTGCAACTGTATTATTAACTAATAAGGATGCAACTATACCAGTAGAATTACTGCAGATTGTAAGGTTGTCGGCCTGCCATTCGAAGTAGAAGGATATGCTAACCAAACCACGCCAATTTCCCTGGACTTTATGTTAGCAAATAAACAACACGGTGTTGGGGGTAGCAATCGTCGCAATCTGATCCAACTAAAAGCCAGCAAAATAGAGAGTGGGCAAACTGATTGATGGCTCCCACAAGGAATCAGGTTCTTTTTTTTGACACTGATCAAAGTCATTTTCTCACTTGCCACAGTTGCAGAGTTATTCTTGTAACAGTGAAAGAATATAACTTTGGATTACAATAAAGTAGACGTACACTGAACCAAAGAAAATTCCAAGATTTGAGGCCTATAAGAATCCTCTGCACTAAGGTAGTAACAAACTGGTTGATACTTGTTCACTACTGCTTGATACTTGAAGATAAAGATAAACACAGGAGAGACAAAATGAGCAGATTACTTGATTACACTCCCAGTTATTCATCCTGGACCGAGACTCACACAGAATACGGACCTGGTACTCCATATCGGTTACCTGGATATGGGCAGCAGCTCTGGGATCATCAGGCTCCATGTCGTGTCTGTAATGTAAGACCAATACTCAATTAAGCTTACTATCCTGATTTCAGATTTTCAATATTGACAGACTTGGTTTAAATGATCTGCAGAACACAAGGAGTGGTACATCAGCAGCCGAGCACAGGCCACTTGAGGAAATTATTTCCACGAGACCCTTTGGAGGAACTAGGTAATCTAATTTCATTCCTGGCTTTCTGCTCTAGACTACGAAAATCACAGGTCGCACAATTTTCCCTATCAGAGTATATTAGACTGAGAACATTGCCTGAATTTTCTCTGAAAACTGCAGTGTTCCCATGGACCCTCATTCCCGGCCTGCACGAATTGTTATTGTCAACAGCAGCATGGATCATGGAATCAGTCATCAGCCTACTCCATTCCTACGTCAGGTCATGCACAGACCTCTCTTGGAAAGGAACAGTCATACCCCTAGGGAGAGGGATGAGTCAAGGTTAACTAAAGAACAGCAGAAAATAGTCCTAACGAATCTCCAAAGGCAAATATATAATCCTGTTCCTAAGATGGCAAGGAAAGTGAGCCTCTATTACAGGGACTTGAACCGAGATGCTAATGTCAACGCGACAGGCAGGAGTGAAGACGAAGATGGGAAAAATTGCGTGGTTTGTTTAGAGAATTTTAAGGCTGGAGAAGAAGTGATGCTTACACCTTGTAAACACATGTTCCATGAAGAATGCATTGTACCGTGGGTGCAGAATCGTGGCAAGTGTCCTATCTGTAGGTCTGTTTTATACAATAGTATCAGAGAAAACGACTCCGACATGGACAGAAGTGGAGGCTCAGTTCAGCAGGCAGCTGAACATGGTCTGTTTGCTGATGAGCTTCTTACCCTTGTCCAAACTGTGGATGAAGCCTTTGTTCTGGGAGCCTAGTATTATGTTTCAACTCTGCCTTCAGATTTTAGCGATTGTTTAGTCCATGTATATGTATAGTCTGAGAGATTATCATGTCATATTTTCGACCCACCTTCTCCTCGCCATAGTCAAGAGCTTTTAAGACATTGAGATAATATCGTTGTGATGTAGTAAAACTCCATAGCGAGTACTAGCCAAGTTGATCAAGTGATGCTATCATAGTAACATACTAGACTATATGCTGGTCAAATTTGGTGTGTCCAATTTCACACGACCCAAAATGACTTAAAATGTCTAGGACGACCATTTTATGTAAATGATCAACAACCACAACGATATCAACCATATAGAAAAATAAAGTTACTCTTTAACACAGAATTATATGGTTCAAAGTTTACCATGGACCTTATTCATCAAGGAAAATGAAAGAAAAAGTTGTAGGGTAGTAAAACCAACCCTGGGAGTTATTACAATAACCAAACCAGAAAATAGTTCAAAGAAAAATACGAAAAACAAATAAAGTTTGGAAATGGTTCACAGTTAACCAATGCTATTGATTAAACCACTTCGATGAAATTCCAAGCTTTTGATCAGGTGCTGCTCCTGGGTACATAAGTGCCTACAATCAAAGAACAACGAAAGCGTCAATGTAATGCAACATGCCAACATTTGGCTGCTAAGAAGCCCATTCTGTCTAAGGCAAGTACGATGTGGCGAGGGTAAGAATTGAACTCGTAATCTTATGTCCGGAGACCGGGTGCAGCATCACTGCTAGAGTGCTAGCCCTCGAATCTTACGTGGAAGCTAAGTTAAACAACACATCCATAACACAATACTCCAAATAAACACATTCCATTCACATTCCAACTCTCAAAACTAAAGAAGAAGCATCAAATATTGAAAAATCAATTTTCCCTTCTAACACAAGTTACATAGCTAAGTACATAGTGCATATTTAGTGGTTGAGAGGTACACATCGAATTATCGAAATGTAGTTCACATTTCTGAGTATATAAGTAGAACCTTGATACATATATACCAAAACATATGACAGGAGTAATTGCAATTGGAATTTGCATGCTCTTTCACTAAATTGACATAATGTCAAAATCATAGCCAATGTGAATTCAAATAAATAAATTGTTCAATTCTATCGCTAGTCAAAATTGCCTATATGTGCCGGGGATAACGTGACGCGAACTAAACATAAACTATGTAGACAAGTCCAAAACAATAAAAGATTCCGCCTAAAACCGTAACATATGTATAACCAATGTATAATTCAATTCAAAATGCACAACTGGCTAGGAATATAGGACGATATAACTCGGTACAATATCAAGTCAATTCAATGGTGAAATTATAGTACACCTGCAACTACAATAACTTTTATATATAACGAGTCCAAAGTTTTATTCTCCTAATTGTAATAACGTTAATCATAACTTTACCCAAAACTCAACTCACATACAAGGGAAACCATAAAATGAAGAGCATCTATCACAATCTACCACTTTATATAATATTCTATACTCTAATTTGTTTTTCCGTTCGTTCATAAGAAAAAGGCCTACCACTAATATCCAAACAATTCATCAAATCTATTTCCAAACCAATAAGCCAACCTCGATCCTTATAACCCGACTAATCATAGACGAGGAAACAAAAATGAGCGAACCACAAAAAATGAAAATTCTTTGACTGTGAGACACTGAGACGTATGGAGACGAAACGAACAACTCGCTCTGAAAAAAAGTTAAAAAAAAAAAAAAAAAATCTTTGGTATGAAGAAATGATCCGAAACTATCAGAAGAGTGCCACGTAATCGGTTTCAAACCACATCCAGTTCCTCTAAAAATCACACTAAAACCCCCCAATTTTTCTCTCTTCTTCATCCTCACGCTTTACCTTGTTCTTTCTTTCTACTATCCCAACACTTCTAAGGTACTCTTCTTTTCATAATCTGAGCTATTTTTTTCATCTGGGTTTGTGTTTTTTCTATGTTTTAAATCATGGGTATTGCTTAATTTTTCATATTGTTCTTAAAGTTTGCATCTTTTGATTGTGTTTTGATGTATATACTTGATTGCAAATTATGGTTTCTAATTATGCATATGAATGTCTAATTATATGCAATTGTGTTAGTTTATGTGTTAGTATCACTATATGTGGGTGGGATTGCTGCTCTTGTGTGTTTGCCTTGTGGTTTTTTTTTTTTTTTTTTTTCATAAGTTGATTATTGGTCAGTAAAATTTTGAATTGAGGAAATTTGTGAAGAAAATGGGGGAAAAAAATATTGGAATTAGACCTGGAATTAGTATCACTCTCAAAGATTTAGTTTTGAGATGGTGAGATTTTGTGGTATAGTCAAAATTTTAGAAAGGAGGAATAAGGGGAGTGTTTAGTTTCGATTTACCTCGGCAGATCCGACAGTGGTGAGTCCCATATCTATCGTAGTTCATCTCATATTGGCGAAGAAGTAGAGCTGCCCTATCCTGGTCGTCTGGCCGGTCTGATTGCAGCAGACGAATTATCTTACGTCTTATCCGGGGTACCTGAAAACTGCTTTTCATTGCTCTTGATCCCCCATGCTTGAAACATGCGAGTAAAGTAGTAGCTGCACATGCCTTCTCTGCGGGCTCTCCCGTCTCCAATACAGTTGTCAAAAACTTAACTATGCATTTATCAGTTCGAAGCTGTTTAGCTCCACGTCGTTTTGTTACTAGGCGACCCAATATAGCTATTGCCAAAGCCCTGAATCCTCGCAGGTCCCTGATTGTGTGTATCATAGCCTTCACGGCTCCTGCCTTTATCAGAAGAATCCTATTTTCCTCAAGTGTGGATAGAATATCGAGGGTGATCATGGCATTTATCCTGTCGTTTAGGTTACTATTGTTTAACAGCATCACTATTAACAAAGTTTTTAGCAATCCTTTCTCTTTTGCAATCTTCTTCTGGTTTTCTGGGACCATAGAGAGGAAGCGAAGTGTTGCCACCGCGTGCTCTTTTGTAGTATCAGATTTTGTAGGGTGGATAACATTCAGAATTAACTTGATGCTTCTTGGGGTCTGTGTTATGGATATCTTGTTTTCTGTGTGTAACGACAGATAGGTAATTGTAACTGCAGCATCCTCTTGTGCAGCTTTGTTTTCAGTTTTAAGTAGGTCGACTAGTAGAGGGACCCATCCATCATTCACCATATGGATGCATGTATTCTTGTCACGACTTGTCAGCCGTCGTAGCTCTGCCACTGCCAAGTTTTGAGCACTTTTCATTCCCCTTGTAAAAATATCTCGGATAAGCTTGAGAACTGCTTTTTTACCTTCTAACACTATCCTTGGAAAATATTTAGGTTCAAAGTGTCTTATGCGGTCCTCTTGTGTCTCAAGAGGAGGAGGAGGTGGGTTATAGGGTATCTTGTGAGCAGTGCACCACTTAGAAATCAAACGTTTAATGGCCTTATTGTTTCTGATAGTTATGCCATTCAGCTCTGTTCTTGTTACAGGGCATCTAGTGTTACCTCGTCTGAACCAGTCTAGTATAGCAGCTTCTTCAAAAGTCTGCCCTGTCATCAAAGTGACAGGTTCCATCATCACTTCATGTGAAATGGGACATAAAAATTCACCTGGCATCATGTCAGAGGTTTCTGCATAGAATTGATTGTCTTTGTTATGTAGGGCATGATTAGCTTCTTCGATTATCATGTTGTCTTCGATACCCAAGATTAGCCATCTACAGTACATTATAAGTGCACCAATACCCCTGACCGTTGATGAAGGAACATCAATATTCCACGTACCATATAAGGTTATATCATACAAGGATTTGCTCTCCTGGTCCAATGTTTTGGTATCTCTTATACCCAGATCTTCCACAAAGAATTTGTACAGATCTGTAGATTCTAGCACTTGTCCCACGGCAAGTGCCTCATAAAAACTGAATAGCCTGCATTGAAGTAAGTGATCCACTGGATCTATGAAGACTTTTCCTTTGGCAAGTTGCGTCCTCATTAATCTGAGGAGGTCGGCAAGGTCGTCATCTAAGCTAATTTCTTCCCAAGGAAGAACATCGAAAATGCACAAAATTTCCCGATCAAGATCGTGAAAATAGATTGACGTCATTGAATTTGAGATCAACAACCTTAATCGGCCAGATTCCAGACAATAATTTAACAGTTCTCTTGCCCTATTAAGTAATACATATAATTCTGCCAGACATGTTGCCACTGAGGTTTTGTGTTCGGTACCTGATTCTGCAAGTGACTCCAAGAGAGGTACAAGGATGTTGATCTTCCGAATAAGCGAACGATAGTTTCTTCGCTGAAAGGAAGGAGATTTATCGGAACAGGTAGACAGAATTTGGTTGGCTAAGAGCGGTAGGGATTGTGCAGCTTCTGGATCCTTGACATGAATTGGAATCAGGAATGTTTCTGTGGAGAGTGTTGTGCGGCGTTGCAAGTAGGCGATTAGAGCTGAGGATCTAGCCATTGGCTGCACAACTTAGGGTTTCAGTTGCTTCAAGAGGATTTTATAAGCATTTGGCTGTTATTAGCTTTATATATCATAGACATATACGGTATGTCTCGTAGGATAGAAGGTTAGGATAGGAGGATAGTGTATATAAAACGTGGTGAATGTGTGGCCCTGCATTCTTTTTTCCTTTTCGTATGTGGGTTGGTGTTCTCTTAATGTTTTTAGGTTGAGTTGTGTATACGTCAGCAACATTAAATTGGAGATATTGTAGGCTTAGTTTAAGGAGGCGCGAGGCGCACCGAGGCGATGAGGGCCCGATGCGACGAGGCGCAAGGCGTGAGGCGAAGGCGCACGCCTCATGCACGAGAGGCGCACTTTTCTGAAAAAAACCCCTATAATCTAATTCTAGACCTTATCTAATACTAGTTAAACATTATTTCACACCTCAAGTGCCAAAAAAAGGGAAACATTATTCATCATATTGCAAATACGTCTTAAATAAACACCGAACATCATAAATAGTTTAGATAGTACATAAGAAAGACCGAAAGAACTCAAAAAAGACCTTAAAGGTAGCTAATAATACTAGAAAAGAAGGCACATAAACACATAAAGGATTAGAGGCCTAGGGGCTGCTTTAGAGTTCAGATACGCTCACTCGTCATCCTCATCATCTATAATGTCTAACTCAAAGTCATCTCCTCCTTCTTCTGAGGTAATTCCAATATCTTCTTCCTCCTCTTCCTCAAATTCATCAACCATTCCACAGCTAATAGTATTAGTATCATCCATAGCTAATAGAAACTGGAAAGAAAAAAAATCAAACAAACAAACAATATGCTTAGCTAAGAACGAATACAAAAAAGGAGAGGATGATTAGAATATAAGATGAAAGGAGGAGAAGAGGAGAGGATGATTAGAGTATAAGATGAAAGGAGAAGAGGAGAGGATGATTAGAGAAAAGGAGAGAAGAAAGTAAAGCAGGAAGTGAAGGAGAGAAGAAAGAACTTACCAGGAAGTGAAGGAGAGAAGAGCAGAGAGCAGCAAGTGAAGTGTCGAAGAGAGAGTAAAAAAAATGATGTGAATGGTGGCTGAAGAGTATTTATTAGGGTTATAAAACTAGTGGGGGCAGTTATTTGTGAAGCACGTGAGTTTTTTTTTTTTTTGAAGAAGCACGTGAGTTTTAATGAGCAGATTCATGTTTTGCTCCTTGAATACAAAAGGCGCGCCTCACTGCGCCTCGAGCTTCAATTTGAGGCGCGTGCCTCACTGCGCCTTTAGCACACTACCTGCGCCTGGGGTGAATGAAGCGACAGCCTCTGCGCCTCATGGCGCCTTGCGCCTAGGCGCGCTTTTTTAAACTAAGATTGTAGGAAACGTTGAACTTAAGGATTTACGTGTGAGACCAAAAAAAATCTTTTCATAGCTAGTGGAGGTCCTCTCTTTATGAGATGAAGATTCTTTCTATTTTGTTTTTGGCTAAGATGAAATGGAGATTATAATTCTATCTAAAGGAACCTAGAATCTAATCCATAAACATCGCCACCAACGAATGTCAGCAGCCAGCACCAGCTTAGAAGATCTCTTCTTGTCGTGCTGATGACCAATGTTGGTGTAAGTGTGTATCTTGGTGGAAAGGCGAACATCAATTCTCTTAGTTTTTTATGTTGCATTTCTTTTCTTTGTAATCACATTTACTGAATAACATTTGTTTTTTTTTAGTTTAGCTAACTTAGTCTTGTATTTCTGTATAGCCTTTGCCCTGTAGGAGTGATCTTTTGTGAAGAATGGCTTCCTCATCCGCCTGTCTAGTGGGATGTGGTTCATCAACCTCCAGCACCAGAACCATATTAAAAGAAAAGATATCTCACGGACATCTTTTTGCCACTCCAGGACGTTCAGTGTTGCTAAAATCCTCCAAAGCCTCTATCGTCAAGGCTTCTTTAGGTCAGGCACAAAATCAAGGACGAAGACACTTCTTTAAATTGCTGCTTGGAAATGTGGGACTTGCCTCAACTTTAAACGGTAGCAAAATTGCTCTTGCTGATGAACAAGGAGTTTCTTCTTCGAGAATGTCTTACTCTAGATTTCTGGAATATCTTGACAAGGACAGGGTGAAGAGGGTAGATTTGTATGAAAATGGAACTATAGCTATTGTAGAGGCCATCTCTCCTGAACTCGGCAACCGTGTGCAGCGAGTTCGTGTTCAACTTCCAGGTCTTAGCCAGGAGCTGCTTCAGAAGCTCAGGGAAAAGAACATCGACTTTGCTGCACATAATGCACAAGAAGATTCTGGTTCAGTGTTGTTCAACTTGATAGGAAATCTTGCTTTCCCGCTTATCTTGATTGGTGGCCTTTTTCTTCTCTCTAGACGCAATTCTGGAGGAATGGGTGGTGGTCCAGGTGGTCCTGGGTTTCCTCTGGGTTTTGGCCAGTCAAAGGCCAAGTTTCAAATGGAGCCTAATACTGGGATAACTTTTGATGATGTTGCCGGTGTTGATGAAGCAAAGCAGGATTTCGTGGAAGTGGTCGAATTCCTCAAAAAGCCTGAAAGGTTCACAGCTGTTGGAGCTCGTATCCCTAAAGGTGTTCTTCTTGTTGGTCCTCCTGGGACTGGAAAGACCCTGCTGGCGAAGGCTATTGCTGGAGAAGCTGGGGTTCCATTTTTCTCCATTTCTGGCTCAGAATTTGTTGAGATGTTTGTTGGTGTGGGTGCATCTCGTGTGCGTGATCTTTTTAAGAAGGCAAAGGAAAATGCTCCTTGCATTGTCTTTGTTGATGAGATTGATGCAGTGGGGAGACAGAGAGGTACCGGTATTGGAGGAGGTAATGATGAAAGGGAACAGACACTGAATCAGCTTCTCACGGAGATGGATGGGTTTGAGGGTAACACTGGTGTAATTGTAATTGCTGCAACTAACAGAGCGGATATTCTTGATTCTGCTCTGTTGAGGCCAGGACGTTTTGACCGGCAGGTATAGTTCATTTTATTTTTGTTAAGCATTGACTTTTACTACGATTTGAGTATTAAGAGGTGGGTGGCCGATGGTCTGGGTCAGCCCGGTACATCCTGAGTCAATCCTAGTACTACCCTGTTCCTGTGCCTGACCCTAACCCGGGATGGTCTGTTGCCTTACTCCCAAATCCTAACCCTAGACTTAACCCTGACCCTAATCGTAACATGTCAGCAAAGATGAACAGATATTAAATACCTGTGGCAAAAATGACCCTCGCTCTATTTTGACCAACTTTAACACAGCCTGGATCAGTATGGTGTGGGGAGGTTAAACCACCCTTTCCCAATCTTAATTCTGGCATGTTTTGTAAGGTTAGCGCAGGATTAGGGACCCATATTCCTACCAGGCGCTGACCCTATTCTGCTCACAGTGTGCTACCTTTTAAGTGTGATTGGGTACATGAGACATTGAAGTTCAAAAGTTGCTTGTAAACACCCCATCACCCTCATAAGTGTGTGAAGAAGGTGATTGTTATATACTGTACTTTTAAAACCTTTTCTTCTTTCCTCCAGGTGAGCGTAGATGTTCCTGACATAAGAGGAAGAACAGAGATTTTAAAGGTTCATGGAAGCAACAAGAAGTTTGACGCTGATGTCTCCTTCGATGTGATAGCGATGAGGACACCTGGATTTAGTGGAGCTGACTTAGCAAACCTCTTAAATGAAGCTGCAATTTTGGCCGGTCGCCGGGGGAAGACTGGAATTTCATCCAAGGAAATAGATGATTCAATTGACAGAATTGTAGCTGGAATGGAGGGAACAGTTATGACAGATGGTAAAAGTAAAAGCCTAGTGGCCTATCACGAAGTGGGACATGCCATCTGTGGGTAAGTGGAAACAGTGTGGTATTTCCACATTTACAATTCACCACATCACTGATTGCCTTCAGTTTTTACTTGGTGTTTTGACTAAAAACCATTCTTGGGCATTGCAGCGTCTTTTCTGGTCCCCGGTTGTTCAATAGATAAATGTTGAGTATTCAGGTCACTTTGCATCTTATATCATGTTTTGCGATAGATAAATTTACTTTTCCATGAAGTAATCTCTGGACGACTATTTTCACCTGGGTGCTTTAGTTCACTATCAAATCCCTGATTTCAGATGGCTCTTCAAAAGGATTACAGGTTCAAAGATAATTACAGGGAAATATAAATCCAAATCAAAGGCCTTTTTTTTTCTTTTGAAAAATGAAACTTTTGACATGTTCAATTTTTGTTGACCACATTATTCTTCTATCCTGGGGACATGAAGTTCGTTGCCATTTCAACTGTCAAAATTGAGGTTTTCTAATTCTCTCAGAGCTGAAAATGTGAAAGAAGTTCATTGATGTTGTGCTTTTGCAGGACTTTGACACCTGGTCATGATGCTGTTCAGAAGGTAACCTTGGTCCCACGTGGTCAGGCTCGAGGACTGACCTGGTTCATTCCATCTGATGATCCAACCCTCATCTCGAGGCAGCAACTCTTTGCTAGAATTGTTGGTGGTTTAGGTGGCAGAGCTGCTGAGGAAGTGATCTTTGGGGAACCTGAAGTCACTACAGGAGCAGCTGGCGATTTGCAGCAAATTACTGGTTTGGCGAAACAGGTGAGCTCCTTAAATTCCCGTCTTCTGTGTAATGACCAGCGACTGATAGTTCCTAGTTTTTGACCCGGCATCAATGCCGGCTTGTGTTTTCAGTTTTGGGCTAGCTCAAAGCTGCTTATTTAAATCCCATCTCTTTTTTCAGTTTTCTTAGTGAGGTAAAAAGGTGATGCCTTATCTGAAAATTTACTATCTAATTTCTTTACAGATGGTTGTCACATTTGGAATGTCTGATATCGGACCATGGTCTCTCATGGATTCATCACAAAGTCAAGATGTGATCATGAGAATGATGGCTAGAAATTCCATGTCAGAGAAGCTTGCTGAGGACATTGATGCTGCTATAAAAAGACTGTCTGATGAAGCTTATGAAATTGCGCTTACCCACATTAGGAACAACCGTGAGGCCATTGACAAAATTGTCGAGGTTCTGCTTGAGAAGGAAACCATGAGTGGAGACGAGTTCAGGGCTCTTCTGTCGGAGTTTGTCGAGATTCCTCCTGAGAACCGTGTACCTGCCAGAGTAGCTACTCCTGTAGCAGTATAGGTAGCACATCAAACTGTCATTTTTTCTTACTTTCTTGGTTCTTAATACTGAGTTATACAGGCTTCCTATTGGAGCTCACCATTGTAAAATACTGTAATTTAGATTGTGTAAAGTTGTAATTAATCCAATATTGAGATACTACTACTCCCTTTATTATGATCTTCTCACTATGAATTATCACCGGGCAACTAAACAGTATTCCATACAACGACGACAACACTATCAAGTGACTCAAAAGTTCTCGCCTATGGTAAGGTGTAGAGGTTTGAACGCAATAAAAACATGATTTAGGCTGGCCGTGGATCATGTTTTGCCAGTTTGCCGCAAGTGTCCTGGCAAAACATGCGTAACTGACAAGTATCCCGGAGAGGATCAAGTTTTGGTCTCCTAGTCAATAATGTTGAACATAATGAATCAGGAATCAATAGTAGGATAGGTATGCAAGATTGCAAGTATGTCTTGGTTAGTAGGATACTCGAAGGCCTCGTATATAATATGGAGGTAGTACTCGTTATTGTTGTATACTTGTATTCGACAGCCAATAGGGGATCCTCCAGGGGTTTATGGGAGCACGAGGGAGATACTACTGTGTAATATACGAGGTTTTGAATTACATGAATAGAACTATTTGGACATAAACATCGATGTGGTGTATGGTTTGCATAGACAAGCATCTAGAGAGTAGTACTCCGTATCTTTTACTCACTTGAGATAATTTTTCCAATCTAATTCATTTTAGTCATTGCTTATTTGTTAAGTTCTATAGGTTGAAGGCCAAATAATTCTCACATTTAATTTGGAAACACTAAATTCTGTTCGATAGTGTATCTATGTAAATTTCATTTTTCGTATCCTAACAGGTACTACTTGGAGATTTTATTTTAGAAAACTAAAATCGGTTTCTTCTACGTTGATCATGAAATCTTAAGAGTGACTAAAGAAAGAAAAAACTATTTCATTTGTTTTGAATTAAGAGGAGTCTTTAGATTCACAAATAAAGTTGAATGCAACTCAACCCGACCCAAGTAAACACAACATAGGCACGACTCGACCCGATTCATTCATGGGTCGAGCCATGTTACCAAAAAAAGAAAGACAGGCTATTCATAGCCCATAGCCACTGCAATTTCACAGTGGTAAAGAATTAGGAAACAAATTAAAACACGCGTCAAATTCAAAAAAACTGGCGGGAAATTATACCGTTGAGTAATTTTCTCCGCGTATTACATAAGATAATAAGAGTATATAACAAGCTTCTTCTTCAGAACTCATATTTAATCCTGCATAAATTTGACGCTACTAATTCACTGCGATTTCTATTTCCGAATCCTAATAAAAAACAACAAATCAATTTCTATTTCCAAACCCTAATTAGTATATAATCCACCAATATAATCAGTATAGAAATCACCCACAAATCAAGTTACAAAATTTGTTTGGAGATCATCATTCTCATACAGGTAACAATCTTTTTACTGATTCTCTGCTTAGTTTCCTTTTTTTTATAATTTCGTTTCTGATGTTTGATTAAGCAATTGCGTGTTTTAGAAGGTTCAATTTTTCATTGATTTTGTTGGGATTCTCTTTTGGGTTTGATGAAATTAGGTTTACTTTGATGTTTTTCAGCTCTTTGATTATCGAAATTTAGTAAATTTCTTCGATTGTTCTGCTCGTAATTCATACGGTAAAATTTCGATGTGGGTTTACTGTTTAGTTGTATGTGTGGAGTTCAATTTTCTTCAATTAGGGTTTAACTGAGTAGATTGGTACTAATTATTTTGGGTTTAATTTTCTAGGGTTTAGTAACATGACAATGTGTTTTAATTGTATAATTGGTAAATTTCTTAATTAATGAGTAATTATAGTTGATTCATAGCCAATATTATTACTATGATGTGAAAAATAAAATTATCTGTTTTCAAGGTGGAATGTATTGTACACTGATTGTAATCAATTGCGTCTCGCTAACCCGAAAATTCATTGATTGTTTCAGACAGAAATCAATAATGGAGATGTTATTTCGAGTAAGGACTAATGACGTTGGAAAAGGCGTCACAAACAAGTCAAAAGGGCTTCCTAAGAAGCGTGCAATTGAAGACAAGCGTGAAGTGAACTGCTTGAAGAGGTCAGCATTGAGTAGTGACAAGAAGGGGGCTCCTACTGGCCTAAATAAGAAGGCAAAATCTGTGTTGGGGAAGCGTAAAAGTGAAGAAGCAACAGAATGTCAGAAAGCGAAGAGGCTAAAGATGGAGCAATGCCAAGGAATTCTCGCTACACTTATGGGCCATAGCTGTGCCTGCCCTTTCCTGAGTCCTGTAATTTCTGATGCTGCAGTGAATGTCGATTATTTTCGTGTAATTAAGCGGCCAATGGATCTCGGGACCATCAAGAGAAAGTTGCAGCAGAACAAGTACACTGATGCAGACGAGTTTGAGGCAGATGTGAAGTTAGTACTATCAAATGCAATGCTGTATCACCCTGCTAGCCATTGGGTTCACAGATATGCTATGAAGCTCAGTCGACTTTTCAACATCATCTGGATGCATGTGAAGGCAGAACTGGCAAAAGAGAGCATCATCAACCAAAATTCAAGCTGTGGAAATAACATTATCAAAACAAAATCTGTGGAAACGGCAGTATCAAAACAGCAAGAATGTCAGGCACCTGTAAAACCAGACTGTTCTGCATCAAAGGCGCGAGCTGAGAAAATGCTAGCCCGTTTTGCAGACACAATTAAGAGAGCAGAAACCAAGACTCTAAATCAGGGTAATAGAACTGAAGTTGTCACTTCACCGCAGGAGAAACCGACACTGAGGCCGAAGCAGGATGAAGGTCAGTTGAGAGCCAGAACTGAGGCTGCTGCTAAAGCTAGTAAATCAGCTGCTGCTGCTCGAATGCAGGCCGAGAGCAAACTGAAGAAGCAGAGGCAACAGGAGAGGGAGGCTGCTCGTGCTGCCCTCGAAAAGGTAACATTTTTCGCTTATACCATCTCCTGCAGAAATATTGTTCTTTAGTAAATTAAAGAGGAATGTTAATCACTTGATACTAATCCTGATTTTACTGTCTAATGCAGATGGAAAGAACAATTGATCTTGATGACAGTTTGGGTTCAATGAGAGATCTTGAAGCTCTGATGGGTTGTCCAATGCTGGGTTTTCGCGACCCATTGGAACGTTTAGGCCTATACATCAAGGCAGAATACAGGCTGGGTTATGAGTCTTATGAGTTATGACTCTTATGAAGATTTGGAAGAGGGGGAAATTATTTAATTGAAACTTCCTGTTGACTCTAACCAAGCTGTAATTAAGGTATTATCCCACTTGTAAATTGTTACCACGTGTAGATTGACCATATTTTGTACACCCGTTTGTTCGTTAACTCGTTTGTGGTAAGTGTTTGACCTTTTACGTAGGGTCGGGTATATTTAGTTAAACGGTAAAAATTACTCCTATATACTCCGTATAATATATCGTCTTCATTTGTGTTTTTGCCTTGTAACATCTATCGGCAATTATAAAACTTACGGGTTACGAGTGACTTACGACTTACGAGTTTACGATCACTATTGCATTTACGTATAAGAAAGACATACATGCATTGATGCATATGTCAATGATCCTAGATGAATGGGCATCTTCCACCAAACATACGCGCAAAATCTCACTCAAATTATCAGCAAAAAAACATTCAAAAACATCTCTAATTTTTCCACAAAACCCTTGAATTTTAAGCATGTAACTCATAAAAACAGCGAATTTACACATCTTTGCTCTAAAGGGTATGTTAAACAAGCATTTGAGAGGTTCAAATCTGAAATATGGACCGACCCGAATTTGTTTTCTCACCTAATTCAAGGTTGCATTACCAGAAAGTCAATCTTTCTGGGAAAACAGCTTCATGCTTTGACCATAACTTCTGGTTGCTTCTTAGACAAGTTTGTGAGCAATCATTTGATGAACATGTATGGGAAATTGGGGGATTTGGAGACTATGTTAGCTTTGTATAATGTGATGCCTAAGAAAAATATTATGTCTTGCAACATTTTGATCAATGGGTATGTCGGAAAGGGCGATTTGGAGCGTGCGCGGAAGGTGTTTGATGAAATGCCTGAACGAAATGTTGCTACTTGGAATGCCATGGTTACTGGGATGATGCACTTTGAGGAGAATGAGATGGGTTTGGGGCTGTTTGGTGAGATGCACAGGGAGGGTGTTTCTCCGGACGAGTTTGCGTTGGGGAGCGTGCTTCGAGGGTGTGCCGGGTTGAGAGCTTTGGTGTGTGGGAGGCAGATTCATGGGTATGTTGTTAAGAGTGGGCATGAGATGAGGATGTTAGTAGGGAGTGCTTTGGCTAATATGTATATGAGGTGTAAGAGTTTGGAGGAAGGGGAGAGGGTTATCAGAGGGTTGCCGGACCAGAATGTCGTGTCGTGCAATACTCTTATTGCTGGGAGGGCTCAAAATGGGTGTCCCGAGGGTGCGTTAGAGCAGTATCATTGGATGAAAAGGGCAGGGCTTCAGCCTGGTAGTATTACCTTTGTCAGTGTCCTTAGGTCGTGTTCTGAGTTGGCGACACTGGGACAGGGCCGGCAGATACATGCTGAGGTGATAAAACATGGGGCTAGTTTGGTAGAGGGTGTGGTTAGTTCACTGATTAGCATGTACTCTAAGTGTGGATGCTTGGATGACTCTGTCAAAGCTTTCAGGAGACGTAGAGAAGAAGATATTGTTCTCTGGACCTCTATGATTGCTGCTTATGGGTTCCATGGCAAAGGAGAGCAAGTAATCGAGTTGTTTAACCAAATTGAGCAGGAAGGATTACAGGCTAATGAGGTCACTTTCTTGAGCTTACTGTATGCTTGTAGTCATTGTGGACTCAAGGATAAAGGGCTTGAATATCTTGACTTGATGGTAAGAAAGTATGGATTAAAGCCGAGTGTAGAACATTATACATGTGCTGTTGATCTACTTGGGCGTGCAGGTTGCCTGTCAAAAGCAGAAGATATGATAAGATCTATGCCAGTGAAGGCAGATCCTGTCATATGGAAAGTTCTGTTATCTGCTTGTAAAAAGCATAACAATGCTGACATGGCAAACCGGATAGCAGAAGAAGTCATCAAGTTTGGTTCTTTGGATGCCGCCTCCTGTATTCTGCTTGCAAACATCCAGGCCTCTGCTAAGAACTGGGAACAAGTCTCTACAATGAGAAAAGCAATAAAAGATATGGGAGCGAAGAAAGAACCCGGGGTTAGCTGGTTTGAGTACAAGAACCAAGTTTATCATTTCACTATTGGGGCCAAGACACATCCTAGATGGCAGGAGATCCACCAATACGTACAAGAACTAATGTCGGACATTAAGAAATGTGGCTACGTCCCTGATACTGCACTCGTCTTGCAGGAGATGGATATCGACCAGAAGGAACACAGTTTAGCCCAACATAGTGAAAGATTGGCTGTTGCATTTGCTCTAATGATCACTCCACCTGGTTTCCCCATAAGGGTGATGAAGAATCTACGTATTTGCAGTGATTGTCACGCTGCCATCAAGTACATTGCTAAGATTAAAGACAGAGAGATTATAGTGCGCGATGCTAGTAGATTCCATCATTTCAAGAGTGGTAGTTGTTCTTGTGGTGAGTTTTGGTAGAAGATAGATGCAGGAAATTCACTTGCTGTTTAAGCAAATCTCCAAAATTTCACACATTCTTTCACCTAATACTTTGTACTACTAACCCCTTCTACTTTAGACTGGTAGAGTGGTAGCTAACTAGACTTTTGCTGATGTTTGCTAGAAGATGCCCATTTGATGTTCTTGTGATGTTTGTAGAGCTGTTTTTTATTAATAACTTGTTCTAACATACATGTACGTACAATCACAGGACCAGAAATTCCAAAGGAGCACAATGTGAGTAACTTACAAGTTATTAAGTAGTCAACCTCTTTCTATCTATGTAAGGAGTATGATAATGTGATCTCCATGCGACTCTAAGTTTCGACGCTAGGTATAAAATCACATGTATAACTGTATAAGTGATGTGAGAATCGAATGGATCATTGATGTTTTAATTTCAATTTTCACGAGTGTTTCTAAAATCAAATAGATGTAAACATCATTATCTAATTATAACAAGAATTAAACTTTGCTCCATATAATAAAAATCAACAAATTTTATATGCTCTCGAAATAGTAATTAAAAAATCCAAAACAACTCACACGTAGCATAGCCAAGCTACGATTTTATTGTGTCTTGTAAATAAAACATGCATTAGATATAAATAAATAAACACTAAAGTAGCCAATAAAGATCAGATACGAAGTTGACTAACTACGCTCATGGCAGTGAGAGCAGAGTGAACGGAAAGGCATCATTACTTGATCAACCCTTTGTATCACAACTTGTCGCGCCTTGACGTCCCGGAGATTAGTCTCACATGTCCGGTAGACGCGGTACTGGCAGCTAACCTGATCTCATCCCCATCACCTCGAAACAGACGATTGGACTCATCTATGGCCTGAAACAATTCTTCTCTGGATTGATCGACCAGGCTAGCACAAGTCCTGAGAGATTCAATCCCATTGGACCGAAACTTGGGCTGCTTAGAAAGGTGGATTTTGTTGTGACTTGTGAGAGGCTTTCTCAGCCATATCAATAGCATCAGAGAGCGCGTCATACATTTTTTTGTATCTGATCATCGTTGTACGACTCATTGGAAGCATGAGCGTAGGAAACACATACATAGGAGCACAAACGTAAAAGCTACGACAGCAACTTTCGACATGGCTTCTAAGGGGAGTATAGGGTACGAATATCACGTATCAGTTTGGCCTCTTCGAATTAGTTTCGGATTCAGTAGCTTGATTTACACACATATTACCCTTATATATCCAGTTCCGACATGGATTCAAGCTTCACATATATACATGGACCTAACAGCAACGAGACATATGAATTGTTGTCTGAAATATATGAGGATTATATTAGGAATACCAGCAATGGGAGGAGCTCATGCATATTTGGCCTGAAATCGGACTCATCTTATATAGGCACACAATGCTGCTATATTGCTAACCTACTGCATGAAAGTCTTGTAATTAATTGTCTGATTCAAGATTCTCTTCCTAATAATTACCAGTGTATGACTATGGTTGCCAGACGACTCCTCCTCGTCATGGGCATTGACAGATACAAGAGCTGTTTGTCACTGCTGTAGTACCACTGTTGGAAATATAGGGGTTGAGTATGGCATATCATAGGCTTCAATGCGCGTAAATTCGCTATCCTAAATACTTAATTCGCCCCCTCGTGCATAGGCCTAAGAATCAGTCTTTGAGATACAAAGAAAGCCCCGATAGCGCCTGCACAAGCGATATCGACACACTAAGTGGCACTAGGATCATTGAAGTTTGCATGGAGATGAATGTGGGATGATATCTCAATTCAATTCATCATCATCTATGATGTGTAATTGTCATATTGTGATTCTCTAAATGTCTAGACCCCCATGGGTATATATAATGTAATGGTTTCCCTTAAGATTAAATCGTGGTCATTGATTTAATCTACATACAGAATTACATTAACCATAAGTTAGTTATGTGACTAACTTAACACAAATAGACATACCAAATAACTAACCAATTATTTATTTGGAAATTCTCCAACAATCCCCCACAATTTTCAAATCAATACAAATTTTGAAATCTTGTGATTCGATAGTAGGTGTCTTGCGATTGAACCTCTACCTAGTGAAATGTCTTTCAAATAGTTAGAATCGTATGGTAGGCTATGCTTTGAACCAACGATCATCTCTTACTACTTGATTCCAAGTCACGCACATAATTTCGATCCCATACACCTTTAGTATCGGTTGACACATTTATGGCCGTGTGTCCATGTATCTATTCATGAGCATTAAGAAATCTAGCCCAACAAGACTCCCAAAAGCGGCCTCACTTTATGGCTCATATAGGTAAACCTTATCGTACTCCCATGTTAGTACAACAACGATCGATGTAGTAACATACATAATATTCTATTATACTAATAGAACAACCCCTAAAAGGTTTATTAAGAACATATTGTTCAACCTCCTCCAAAATCATGAGAAACAAGCACTCTTAGCGTCGGGATGCCAAAAAAGATTGAGTGCTTCAAATCAAACACATGGTGTACTTTGACTCATTGAACTTAAGACTCGGAGGTTTTTCCAAGCGTTAAGTTGAGGTTCCACCACACTTGATTTAAGTTTGGGCTCACACATCCCTAAATCACACAAGTCTCATAAATCATGAACCACATCTTCATCGATCAATAAATAAACCGAAGATAGTCCACTTGATTTAAAGAAACTAGACAAACATATCTAAAACAACAAGGTGAGCACTAACATTTTTTAGATAACAAAGCAAGTTAGACTAGTCTTGATAGTATTACATACTACCACCATGATCAATAAAACCACTACAAGGAGTAACAAATACACTTTTGCCAATGAGAAATTTATCTCTACAATTCCTTTAAAATTACAAGAGATGACATAAGCACATTTAACACATTATGAGTCATTGTTACGTACCCCCACCATTAGCCAATTATACACATCATGGCCTAACAAACGGCGTTACCGGGTAAAAACAATATCCATAAACAATGTGAATTTTGTATCGTACATACTACATACGTACTCACCACCATATGTACTTTCACAATCTCTTAATGTAATTATAAAGGAACATATTTGACATATTTTCATTATTACCCCCACCATTAGCCAATGATTCTCAATCTTGGCTAAACACTAGGTAATAAACAAATATGACAAACAAATGTAAACACTCTTAAAGAATGTCCATGATTATAGTTACTCTTACTATAATCAACAAACTTGTCTATAAATTCATCACTTACGAATTTATATACAAACAACTCAAATGAAATAGACCAAAGAACATACATCTTTTCAATTTCAATTTTGTTTGTAGACATAATCACACATTTCCTTTGAATTTCTTCATGTATAGAGTATAAATTGTCTATGTACCAATTATAAAAATACATTATACTCCCAAAACATTTCAAGAAATTTAATCGGAAAACAACATATGAATTAACCGTAGAAGATTAATCATATAATTATGTTCATAATTATATTACGAAATTCACAAATTCATAAACCACGACGTACAAATAGTACTTGCCAATCGCCATGACATGTTCATATTTCAGTGTGCCTTTTTGCGTAATTCGACGCAAGAAGATTGCAAAACACGGCAAACAAATAAAAAGTGGATTTTGGACAACTTACATATGTGCCAAGTAACAAATTGATCAATGATCACCAAAGTAACCGTCAATTACGTACATGCAGACATGCAACTAAATAAGCGGCAAAGATCCAACAAGCATTATTTCAAGGCAATTATGCATCACATACATATTACACATACATATACATGCAATGACATTACTATTCACCAACTAACAAAACCATGCGTAAACCGACGCATCCACAACCACCACTGTCATGCCAATTACAGAGTAATTGACAAGAAAGATATCATATTATCATGCATACATGACATTGCTTATCAAGATATCAAAGTATAACATGAATAACCATATGCACATCTTAAAAAGCATCAAATTTACGATCCATTTACTTCAAAACACAAGCAAGCATCACTTTCATGACAATTTGAAGATAATGCAGTGCATGCATGCGATCAAACATTCAACATACATACGTTCCATCAAGACATGATGCATATGGATCAAATACATATGCACTTCTTACGACAAATCATTCATGCACATAAGATAATAACTACCAACCGTCAAATGCATGGCAACCAGAATAACATGAGTATATGCATATTACTCAAATTTCATCAAACTAGTGCATGATCAAACACATGTTTACGACATAAATAACATGCATGCATATACCAAACATGACGCAATCTTATTATAACAACATAATATGTGCCAATAATGCCATCAAAACATGCACGACATGTTGCAAACATAATAAGATGCATAAAATAACTACCATACAATTAATTAAACATGGCAGCACTTATCTGATTTGGACAATCACTAGACCAAACGCATGCTTGAATTGCCGCCACCGCTAAATAATTATCACCAATGTTCGAATTTCGTTTCGCCCACGTCCCTTTTCGCTCCGCCACCAAATTTCGGTGATATACCATAATCGTGAATTAAGTCTTTAGATTGTTGGAAATATAGGGGTTGAGTATGGCATATCATAGGTTTCTAGGCGCATCCTAAAGACTTAATTCGCCCCCTCGTGCATGGGCCTAAGAATCAGTCTTTGAGATACAAAGAGAGCCCCGATAGCGCCTGCACAAGCGATATCGACACACTAAATAGCACTAGGATCATTGAAGTTTGCATGGAGATGAATGTGGGATGCTCCAACAACCACCAGGAGTGTTTTCTTCTTCAATCATATTAAACTCAATGTTAGTAACAAGTTCATAATTACCAAGTAGGAATTGGTCCATTCTCAATGACTTACACCCTATTTGATAGGACTGCATCTTTCTGAACTTATCTGGTGTGATGTGAATGATTCTGATCTAATTTGTTTTGAACGACGCTGAAATGTTCAGATCTAATCTGGATGTGTTGAAATTTTGATTGAACTTCAACGAATTAGTATCAATAATAGACCAAATACATTGATAGAAATTGTTGGAGTATTTTCTAAAATGAAGTTTGTGAGTTTTATTTTGTCCCACATTGGAAGATTACACAAGTTGTTGTGTGTATATAAGAGTGAGTCTTGTATACACTATTGAATGAGACCTGTCAGAACCTGACCCGATCCGGTAACCCGACCCGCATTTGAACCCGATTAGACCCGCGACCCATATATGACCCGAACCCGATCAACTCGAAAATTTGCGGGTCAAAACGGGTCGGGTCAGGGTCGACCCAGCGGGTCAAAGTCAAAGTCAAAGTTAAAAAAAAATAAAAATAAAAACAACCTAACATTTTAGTCTCACGAAGTCACGAGTCACTTCCTACCTCTTTCTCATTCTCTCTCTCTCTCTCTCTCTCTCTCTCTCTCTCTCTTTCTTCCATTGGAGTTCCCAATGAAATCTCAATCACAAATCAGAAAAATAAATTCATCTCTCAATCTTATGTTCCTCACAATCAATTAATCCAACTTAATTTTGCCTTTGGGTCGTCAAGCTCACCATAGTCCATCATCTTCTCCGGCGTCTTTGGGTCGTCAAGCTCAACATCTTCCATCATCTGTTCCGGGTAAGACGTATTCATCATCATCTTCACCTTTGCCTCAATTTTTTCCTCTTTTAATTTGATTTTTTTTAACTGGTTACCTTATTAGGAAGTATCTAGCTAGTACTCCGTATAATTTGATGGATTATTAGTGAATGTAAGTGTTAGTTAAGACTCTAATTTTTTCTATCTAGTATATCTGTTTATGTTGATTGGATTTGAGTTTTTCATTTCATGTTTTTGTCTCCTTAATTGTAATTGAACTTTTGATTTGTTTTGGGGCAAAGCGAATATTGTGCTGATTCTTGAGTTGTCGATTTTATGCTGCTATAAGAATATTTAGGCAAAAATCAAAGCGAATAGAAGCTAATGCAACATTTTACTATAGGCGTTGCCTTAGACCCTTAATGGCGTTGCATTAGGTCTAATGCAGCGCGAGAGAAAGCAACTGTTGTCACGTGTTGCATTAGACCTAATGCATGCAACGCATATACGCCCTAATGCAACAAATATTGGGGTGTTGCATTAGGTCACTTATGTAGTTGTATTTGTGACTTCTTATCGAAGTATTGAACTCATGATCGTGTGCAATGTGGAATCGTGATTTTCAATAATCATATCTCAAATTTAATTTCCTACTTTAATTTTCTAGCATGACTTAAATATGTGCAATATAAAAAAAAGTGAGCTAAGCTTGAAGCAAAAATGGCGTTAAAAAGTTGTATGTAAAAGGCGCTAAAAATCATACGTAAGGTGCTAAAAATCATACGTAAAAGCGCTAAAGTTTAAGGAAAAACCCTGCGTAAAACAATGTTTTTAACCCGTATTCTAACCCTAACCCGACCCGACCCGTATTTTGACCTGACCCGTATTTAACCCGACCCGACCCGTTTGACAGGACTTTGAGCATGGATGGGGCCTAATTTAGTTTGGGTCTAATTAGTGCATTTGGCTAATATGATTGTATAATTATATTTACTAATCATAGACTTCGCACTTAGCAACGTCTTGATAGTTATTTTGGAACCTCCTATGATCACATTAAAAAGTCAGTGAGATTCGAGGGTTAGATTGTTAGTGCCAAATAATCTAATGTTTTTAGGCTTCATTGTATCCTACGGCAAGTGTTGCGTGGGCGCCTTAAGTCAGTTTATAATTTCGTAGTTATATGTAATTTCAATTAGGACGTGTAAATTCGGTGTGTATTATAATTAGGGTTATTCTAATTTATACTTAATTTCTAACAAAAATTTGAACTTTTCTGATCTGATTTGAATGACTCTGATCTGATCTAAATTATTATGAACTAATCTGAATACGGCTTTTATTAAGTCTTATCAAACAGCACCTTAATTAGTCATCTTTGGTCTTTGCAGCTGATTTCGTCAAGAACAACATGACCAAACCCGACTACATATGTTTCACTACGTTATTGTTAATAAAAGTTCATTAAACCTACCTAATTTTAGGTTTGGTGGATTTTCTGTAAGCTCCTGTTTATGAACAATAATTTCGAGTCCTTAATGTATCTTTCCTCCACCAGATCAGTCTCAAATTACTGGTAAACAAAATCCCAAAAGTCGAAATTTTTTACTTCAAAAAAAAAAGTCGAAATTTTCAGGCAATAGTTTGTAGGTTTTGATTCAGACTGAAGTGCCCTGCATCAATAGGGTAGCCTGGTGCTTCTTTCTGATCCCTTTGGGCCTTCCTGTTCCGAGTGGCATGAAGGTTACTTTTGGTCTGTAATAGAACTAACCTAAATAATCAAAACTTAAGATAGAACCTGAAATAATACATTGAGGCTACACACTGTTTAAAACTTAAAAGTAACGCTGCTATATCTAAGACAATTCTGTACTGTATACAGAGTTCAACTTAAACAAAATGAAAGCAGTATGAATAGTTGCTCAGTAGCCGAAAACTAAACTCAGATCTTCACAATCAAAGCCCCTCTTGTAATTCATTCATATATGTTGATCAGACCAATTGGGGATTTGGAGTACGGCCGTTAGCTGCAGCAACCCTGGAGCCCCATTCAAGCAACTCTTTGCTGGTGTCGTCCTTGTGAAGGATCACTTCAATGAAGCAAAGGGAGTCCTGCTTAGGTCCAGTGGCGGTTTCAATGGCACTTACAAGCTCCTCCTCACATGTCACCTTGGCAGTCCAACATTTGCCATCGCCATTGTGCATTGCATCGACAAGACCCGTGTAGTTCCAGTTCTTAATCACATTATACGGACCATCATGAATCTCAACCTCAATTGTGTATCCGCCATTGTTGATCAAGAAGATGATAGTCTTCTGACCCTGTCTCAGCATTGTTGAGACATCTTGTGCTGTCACCTGTAGCCATTAACTCGGTAAGTCAGGAAATTCTGTAGTACAGCAAATTTGCAGGAGACAGAAAAATTTGCCTTCATTTATGCAAGAGCTATATTCAACAAAAGTAGGTTCATATTATTACCTGGAAACTTCCATCACCAATAAAAGCCAGAACACGCTTCTCAGGAATAGCCTGTGCGTAACCAAGAGTCGCACCAACTGACCACCCGATAGATCCATATTGCATCTGGAACTCATACCTGAAAAAACAGAACTAATTGTTACAACATTCCGAAACCAGAACATCAGAGGCAGTAAGAGAAGCAATTGATGTAATAATGCCAGATAAGCTCACCCGCAGCCTTCAGGTAACTTGAGTTTCTGACAGTTGAACCACGAATCCCCGGTCTCAGCAATGACAGCAGTGTCAGCGGACAGCATCTTCTGGACATGCTGGAACAGGACATTGACCCTTAAAGGCTCTTTAGGTGCAGACTTGAGAGGGAAGCCATTGGGGACAAAGATCCTCTTGTAGTTGTCATAGGAATTTGTGTTTTTCTCGAGTTTCTTAGCCAAGGCACTCAAGAAGTCCTTCATCAGAACACAGCCGAATGTAGGCCCATTGCCAATCACCACCCTATCAGGTTCAACAAGAAGGGTCTTCTTCTTCAGGAGTGTCGAGTATCCAACGGAGCTAAAGTCATTGAACACTGGCCCTGCAAACAGGTACGCATCAGCTGATTCAACAATCTCAGCGCAAAAGGCAGTACTGATTGCCCCCCAGTAAGTCCCAATGAATTGGGCATGAAGCTCAGGGACTTGCCCTTTGGCCGAGGGCATTACAGCTAATGCGTAACCAGAAGCATCTGCCAGCTCAACCAAGGCATCAGCGGCCTTTGAGACACGCAGTTTTGGCCCTCCTACCAGGACTGGCTTGACTGCCTTGTTCAAAAACTCAGCTGCTGCTTCTACTGCAGCCTCCAGACCCAGCTGGTTACTCAATCTGCAACACAAAAACACACTGATGATCAGTTACACATGCACATATCTATAACATTGTTGTCATATGATCAATTAACAAACGTAAAGAAGAGATAGAGGTGAAGTTACATACTTAGGAGCCAAAGAAAAGGGAACAGGCTCGCGGCTTGCAGCTTACGCTGATATATACTGGCTTACTCTCCTTCAATGCTGTGGATATCGCCCTATCTATTTCCTCATGTGCATTCTCAAGATTGTTTATCACTGCCTGCAATAGTTATGTTATTATCCATAGTAGTTAAACAAGTATTTTCACTTCACTAAGCAAACACCTACAGTAAGACTTAAAAGTGAGACGGTCTTACAAAACAAGAAAACATGTAGCGTAACCTTATAATATGAATGAAAAAAAGAAAAAAAAAAAGATGACCTAAATTATTGTAAACTCTACGAAAAAATCTTAATAAATAAACTTACATGGCGAAGACATAATAGCAATCCATGATCATATACATGACATTTCATCGAAGTGAAAGTAGAAAAATAGTTCTTTTCTTTTATTACGGAAACACATAATTCAATTGATCCTAATTATTTTTCAGGCATACATAAATCATCAACATATTATTGATGAAAGAAATAAATAATCCATGCATGCTCATAGTCCAAACAAAAACATTACATGCACGTTCTCAAATCATTAGAAACAAACAAAAAAAAAAAAATTGCTAGAATTGCAATATACCAATAAAAATAAAATGCGACATACTCTTCAAAACAAGTTCGTAACATATTTTTTTACTTTAAAAAACACAAAAATGTTCATAACATATGATAAAAACTTGCGTAATAAGTTTTACCTGATAGCAAGTAACAGTCTGGAAGCAACGCAACTCCTGGCTAAAATCAGGCAAACCAATAGTATGATGCAAAACTCTGCTGCTTCCATAATCATTAGAGTTTGGACCTCCAACAATGCAGATCACAGGGAGATTCTCGCTATACGCCCCGGCAATAGCATTTATCACACTCAACCCACCAACATGGAACGTAACAACACACGCGCCTACGCCACGAGATCTGGCATAGCCGTCAGCCGCGTAACCAGCATTGAGCTCGTTGCAGCAGCCTACAAGGTTAAGCCCTGGCTCGGCCAAGAGATAGTCGAGGAGCGTGAGGTTGAAGTCCCCTGGGACAGAGAATACATCGTTCACGCCTACCTCTACTAGCCTCCGCGCCAAATGATTTCCTAACGTGTTTACTGCGGTCATTATCGTTCCACTTCTTTTTTTTTTTTTCTTTTTTCTTTTTTTTTTTTTTTTACCAAGAGAAAAAAAAAAAAAAAAAAAAAAAAAAAAACGACAAGGTTGTTTATATAGTCCTTAGGAACATGATATTCAAGTTTCTTGCTGAGGAAGATTAGGATATTATGATCCTATATTTTATACTTTATGATATTGCATTACTGTCATTTTACTAATTTATCAATCAATGTAATATTGGTTAAAACATATCAAACTTAAAAAAGAAGTCATTGTGAAGAGTACGAATTATAATCATGGAGATCTTTTACATGAACAAGGTTTCTAGACTTCTACTCATAGTAGGGATAGGATGTTTTATAAAGACAAGGATTCATGTATGTTAGCGGATCCCAAATTGTTTCGTAACTATGACATAGACTTCTAGTAATAGTATGTAGCGGTAGGATGTTAGTCAATCTCAATTTGTTTCAGAACTAAAGCCATGAGTATATATATGACCAAAGTCTGCCCCAAAATTCAAATGACTTGGCTCAGTGCAAACTTCTACGAGAAAATATATAGATAGAATGTAAGCAATGAATAATTTAACGGAAAAGAAAAAAGATATGAGATATAGACAAAGCAAAAGAATGAAAGAATCAAGTTTTACTGTTCATGTTGTTTGTTAAGCAGAGCTCGAGAGATCAGAGAACTCAGCAAGCGACTCGAGTACGAGCCTGACTTCAGCTGTGTCATTTACAAAATATTCGGCCTTGCTTGGTTTCTGACCTACTGTACAAGAAAACACTGTCGCATTAGGAGAGAACAAATTTCTTTTTATTGCACTGCCAACTAGCTCAAACATGTCCTCGTCAGATCGGTCATCGCCTATGCACAGTACGAAATCAGCATGCTTCCCTTTCTCGGCCATAGATGTAAAGACTTTCTCGGTGACCATACCTTTGGTGATCCCCTGAAAAATGAACATACAGAACAGGATCCATTAGATGGATGTCAATTGCCATACACAAACTGAATATGGGCACAGATAAGGTTAACTCATAGCTCCCTCCCCTCGACCAGTGGACATAAGAACATACATTCTTAGGATTCGAAACATATACCCCTTGTGCACTTTCTCTAAGCGAACAAAGACATTACAGTATAAATGAAACACAGCAAATAATTTCACAGCACTTCAGCAAGAACATACCTGGGGCTTTACTTCAACAATGAACTGACCCTTCTTCACAGCCACAGGTTCATTTGCTAAAACACTTTCCAAATGATCAAGCATTTCTTTGGCCTGAGCAGAACCAAAGTCTGGATCCGAATCTTGATGATGCCAAACAAGAGCACTCTCCTTAGACTCAATATAAGAACCATCAGTAGAATCAGCATACAATTTCATCACAGGCTCAGCAATCTGCATCCACCCGAAGTCCGTACTCTGGCCACAATTTTCCCAGTCTTCTTTCTCAGGCCACCTGAAGAACACAAACCATTGAGTGGCAAACTTTTAGAAATTTAGTAAAAAAAGGTAACTTCTTTAAACAAGCAAAAAGCTGTAAAGGGCCTTTTTTATTTAGGGGCAGCTGGTAAGGGCCTTTTAAACTTGCTAATTTATCTACCCAAAAAAAAAAAAAAAAACATGTTTACCAAATCCAAAAGAACAAAGGTGTTGTTTAAGTTTTCTTTGCAGGGGTCCCAACATTACACTTGGTAAACAGTATAGTCACTACACAATCAAAATAATGCACGGCCAAACATTTTTCAGTGAGACTTGCAAGCACAGGAGCACCCCCACCCCCCCCCCCCCCCCAAAAACCGAGTACCTAGACATGTTACACTCTATTTTGCCAAATGCTACAGCCTTAAAGAAAAGGAGAAGAAAAGACTACTACTCAATGTAAGTAGCTAAGAGTGAGCAGCAAGATTTGTAGTAGCAAGCGAAGTACGGACACAAATGCTCATTTTCTCTAAAGGAGTCAGGAAAGCCACTCCCACCAAATAAAAAGTATAGATGAAAGAAGCTGACACCAACTTAATATTAAAAAGCTAAACAGCCCATGTTGTTAGTTACTAATCAATTTTTTCCAAAAGCTTACAAATTGTAAACCACATATGAAAACAGCTATAAGTAGCACGGGGTCAGAGAAAAAGGAGACTGACCTCAAATAATAACCATGCTCTGCAGCAATACCAAGCTTCTTGCATGGTGAAAACCAATCACTCAGACTATCCTTCCCTCTTCCACTAACAATGAACACGGTGTTCCGAGAATCGGCACAGAGTGTCTCCAGAATTGAGATAACCTCCTCACTAGGTATCTTACTCATGCAATTCTGGGGCATCAACGTTCCATCATAGTCAAACAGAATGGCTCTGTTTTGTGAACTTCTGTATGCTGATGCAATAGCATCCACAGAGAGCTTTCTAAAATTAGGATCAATAGAGATAACTCTAAAGCCAAAGCCCAAACCAATACCCCAATATCTTCTCCTGAAATGCTCTGAGCAAGTTCTTTCCAAATCTTGCACAAAGCTCTTAGCCCAATAGGCCACGTTATGGGAACTAACATATCGGTAATGTTTTTCATGTCGCAGTTCTTTCTCTGAGTCATTTGTAGAGATAGCCTGATTCATGGCCTCGGCAGTTGCTTCAACATTCCATGGATTAACACGAATTGCTCCACTGAGGGATGGAGAGCACCCGATGAATTCAGAGATCACAATCATACTCTTCTTTTGCCGGGCAACATCAGGACTTGATTCAGAGCCTGATATTCCCTCTCTGCAGACTATGTACTCATATGGTGTAATATTCAAACCATCCCTCACAGCTGTGACAACCACACACTCTGCAATGGTATAATAAGCAATCCTCTCAGTTGCACTTACTGGCCTATGAATAATAACCACAGGTTCATATCCAGGCTTTCCATATTCTTTATTGATCCTCTTAGAGATCTCTTCTATCTCTGACTGCATTTCCTGTGTATTGCTTCCTTTACTTCGTGCTGGATTAACAATCTGAACCAGCATAGCCTTGCCCCTCCACTTATGCTGTTGCCTAAGCATCTGCTCCATTGCCAGAAGCTTCAAATTAATTCCTTTGAACACATCCAAGTCATCTACACCAAGTAATACAGTTTTCCCATCAAATTGTTGCCTCAGCTGAGCAATTTTCCCCTCCTCCTCAGAATGTCTTATAAAAGACTCAATTCGGCCCATATGAACCCCAACAGGCATAATCTTTACCCCAATTGTCCTACCATGATATTCTAACGCTAAGTAACCCCTCTTTGATTGATACTCCAAACCCAACATACGACTGCAGCAAGAAAGGAAATGCCGGGCATAATCAAAAGTGTGGAAACCAATTAGGTCTGCATTAAGTAAAGCTCTGATGATCTCCTCTCTAACAGGGAGTGTGCGATAAATCTCAGAAGAGGGAAAAGGACTGTGAAGGAAAAATCCCATTCTTAATCTGTGAAACCGCCTCCTCAAAAAGGTCGGCAATACCATCAAATGGTAGTCATGAATCCAGACATAATCCTCTTCAGGATTAAGCACCTCAATGACCTTCTGAGAAAACAATCTACTCACATTAACATAGTCCTCCCACAATGACCGATCAAACCGTCCTCCATTTGCAGCTGAAAAGGGAAGCATGTAATGAAAAAGCGGCCACAATTGCTTCTTGCAAAACCCATTGTAATATCGATCAGCAAGATCAGGAGGCAGAAAAGTAGGCACACATTTGAAGCTATCGAAAAGAATCTGTGACACACTATCTTGTTCACTACTGTCAACATCCGCTCTGAGTGAGCCAACATATATCACTTCCGTGTCATCAGACAAACCATCCCTCAGCTGCAATAACAAAGAATCATCATCATGACTAAAAATCCATCCTGTACCATCCACACCCCGGCTTGCAACTATAGGTAACTGATTCGCGACAATGATCACTCTATCTTGAGCAACAGTAGACGGATTATCCGACGACACACTCCGAGCCTGCTCAGTTTCAAGTTCAGAGATATTTCCTGGTACTGTCATTACTCTAGAAAGTTTTTTCTTCTCTGTATGCATCATTGGGAATTCCCCTGTCAGTAAATCTAACAAATTCGCATACGATTTTGACATCATCTTGCCTTCTTGATGATTATAACACCCTCAACACAATCAAACCCTCCTCAAAACTTGTTATATACACTTCCTCAAAACAATCTGTATCATCACCAACCCAACCAAAAACAACAAGAAAACAATCACACTCCAAATTTCCAAATTCCACAAATTACCCAGTTCATAATACAACAAAAGACATAAAATTTATTAATCAAAAACCCCAATTCATCAAACAATCAAATTTACTCAAGAAATCATATAATTCATACAAAATTCTGAAAATTTCACAAATTCAACATACAAATCATAACATAAACTCGAAATTCCAACATGGGTACACATGAAACAGCAGAAATTAGTCAAACAACAATAAAAAAAAAATCGAGAAATTCAACCAAAATTAAATCAAGAAAACTCACCACTGCAAAAATCAAATGCCCAGAAATAATAATTGGTGAAATAAAATCGGCAAAAATGGATCTTCCCAGAAACACCCAGATAGTAAAAAAAACAACTAGAAAATCTAGGGTTTTTGTTGATTAATTGGAAAAAAAAAAATCCCTCTTTTAATTTTTGTTGTTGTTGTTGTTCGTCTGTGTGTAATTATCATGTGAATACAAATGTGCAAACGAGTATTTGGTGTCTTGAATATTCAGAGAAAATAATTTTTACATTAATGTTTTAGTGTATTTTATACTAGTATGGATATCATGTAAATATTTAATTGGGATAATCCTAAAACAAAACGTGCGTACAAATTAGCCCTATTTCTCATCTGTCATTAGTCACCCTTGTAACGACACCAACCCCGTTATTATTAAGTCTTTTATAATTCAGTCTACGACCACCGCACTCGGAAACCGTAATTATGTTCTATATTTAAAATTAATCAGTTTGTTAATTTTCGAGAATGAATTTGTAAGCAAATATCGTGGAAATATATGTACACTTTTTGATGCAAAGGGTTCGATTAGCTATGCCTCGTTCACTCGTTTGAGATCCTACGGGTTACCTCTATCAAGACAGGTAAATAGTTTCATGATATATACTAAAAAGTATAAGAAAACATCTATTCATGTATTAAATTATTTTTAAATCGATTTTCTAATGTAAAATAAAATGAATAGTTTGGAGTGAAAAATGATCAGTGATTAAATAAAAGCGTACTCCATATCTTCAAAATCAATTATTACGAAATCATGTCTCACATAATACGGGATTAACAATGCATAAAGTCACAAACTACTTTAAAATTTAACCATATCCCATTTTGTGGTTTAGCCTAAAGCAGATATAGAGTTCTAGATGATAAGAAAATTGGAACTTTTTCAACCTTTTCCAAGAGATGGTAATGTTATGTGGGGGAGAGGTGACGTAAGGGAGGTTTCTCCTAAACTTTGTGGTGATGGATAAGGTGATGATGTGATCTTTTGCCAGCTAACATGACGTGGACATTCATCATCTAGTCCACACGTGGGCTTGCCAGGTGGCAAGGTGTGTTTCGAGAGGTCTTCGGTGTAAAGGAGGTAAAGCTACATGACGCGTTCATGTTGTATTACGAGTACTTGTATTGTACAATGTGCATATAATACATACAACCAAATGCTAACCTCTTGGTCAAAGATTTCTCCCCATTTTATTTTGTTATTGTTATTTTGACTGATCATGTTGTTTATTTGTTGTAAAAATCAGTACATGATCTATTTTGCATTACATTTTACCAATTTCACTTGATTTCACGATAAATGTGTCTTTCATTTGGTCTAAAAGCAAACCTCAATATGGTCAGTCAAAACAGCATTTCAAAAGAGAGAGAATTCTTTTAGTAGGAGTAGTAGGTTATAAAGAACAAAAAAGTACGTTATCTTTTCTCGTATTTGTAAACCGAACGAACATACCTTGATGACTTGATCATTTTAAGCTAAGATTATCTAAAGTCTAAAATTAATTTAATTATGTAAAGTGTACTTAACATGGGTATAAAAGTTTTTGATATTTTTATCTTAATCTATGTGATTTTAATCTATACTATTGTGGAAGTAGTATTACATGTATAATAATAATAATAGGAATATAGAAGTAAATTACACTAACTTTACAGCAAAATAATTCTACGAAATTATAATCGTGTTTATACGAATTAATCATATGCTACTCCGTATACAGTATACACCATATGCAACATTTCTCATATGTAGGGGTGTAAACAAGCCAAGCTTACTCGCCAAGCCCTCGGGTTCGGTTTGGTCAAAGCTCGGCTCGTGCTGGGATTGACCGAGCTTGAGCCCGAGCCCGAGCCGAGCTCGAGTCAAAACAAGCCGAGCCCGAGCCCCATGGTGCTCGGCTTGTTAAAGCTCGCAAGCTCGTTTTTCATTAAAAAAAAAATATTTTGTATTTTTTTATTGTTATAGGAATATAAGATTATAGGTTGATAGTAAATGAAATTCCGAAGATTTAAGATTAACATTGAAATGTCTTAGGAAAGCAAGCGACTAAGTATACCATAACACGTATCCGATCGGAGATAAAGCTTCTTCTCTCTTTGTGAAACCAATAGTAAAATGAATTCTAATTTATGATCTCTTGACATTTCATCTTTTTTTTTTTTTTTTTTTTTTTTTTTTTTTTTTGTGATCCCTAAACTGCATAATAAATATCGTTGATTTATTACGAGTAAATGTTTTGATAATTCCGAAACCTAAGAAAAAACGAGCTTGGGGACCGAGCCCGAGCTTTAACGAGCCCAAACCCGAGCTTGGGTCTAGCGAGCTCGCCGAACTCCGAGCCGAGCCCGAGCTCAGATATAGCAATACCGAGCCGAGCCCGAACACCCAAAGTTCGGGCTTGGTTCGGCTCGTTTACACCCCTACTCATATGTAAACAGGGTGGGATACACGTGGGACGTGGGCATGAGAATTTGAGGCGGAATTGAGGATAAGCCGTGAAAGCTACGAGAATGGGACTTGTTTTGGTCGATTGTTGTTGCATTGTACTCATGGAGTCATGGACTCATGGGGGGTACCGGGGTAGTGGTGGTCTCTATTACGTTGTGTCACATTTTTTGTCTTGCTTATTAATGAAGCCGCCAAGGATACTTGATTGAGAAATACGATTATCAAATAATGTATCCAAAATTCAATTTCCTAAAACTCGAAAATGTGATCAAGTGAAAGTAATTCAATATGAGCTAATTGTGAATCATTACTCCATATATCTTAAATCAATCTGATTGTCCTATAAAAATAACCTTGTTTGACCATTGTGAGTTTGCCCCCACATTGATATATAAAGGGTACATAGTTAGTCATATAAACAAGTGGGCTAATATTTGGCTCCCTCGTCCGGTCTCATTCACTAAGAAGTGGTAGCAGTCTTTCAAAGCCCAAATTTCGGCCACAAAGTCATCTAATGGGCCCTTGTAAAATTGTGTACAAGTATGCCACATACATTTTGGTAGGGCCTCGTCTTCCTTTCATTACTCTTGGTCCAATTTCTGTCTACCAAACAAACTGTTAATAGATGATTTGATAATAATAATTATACTCAAGAACGATCTACAAAATTATATAAGAAGTCGCGCAAATTAGAGATAAAGTAGCGTGCCCCAAACCAATAATACCTTTAGTCTTTGGATGTCCAAAGTAGAATTAGCGTTATTTCCAAACCTTGGACACTCGAAATGAAAATGTTCCAATTAAAAAAGAAGGGCTCGGAGACGAAGCCATAAAAAAAGTAAAAAGTAAAAAGAAGAGGCCCATCAAAGTAGCTTTGACAGAAGTGCTGACCGTTGTCAACAAGCAATTCCAATTCCAAACTTCAAACTTGATAATAATCATCATCTTTAATTCATCAAAAAGAGGGTCGGTCCAAAATTAAAATTGGTGGGTGAAAGATGTCAGGGTATAGAGCAGATGATGATTATGATTATTTGTTCAAGTTGGTATTAATAGGAGATTCAGGAGTAGGAAAGTCTAATCTGCTGTCAAGGTTTACAAAGAACGAGTTTAATCTAGAGTCTAAGTCTACTATTGGTGTTGAATTTGCTACTAGAAGCTTAACTATTGACTCTAAGGTTATTAAAGCTCAGATTTGGGACACTGCTGGTCAAGAAAGGTATTCCCTTTTTCTGTGTTTTTGCCTGTATCTTGTATCATAAGATTTTTGTATGATTTCATTGAATGGTTTTTGTATGATTTTACTTTTTATGTCATGGGTTTTTTTTTTTTTTGTTGGTCCAAAATATTGATTGAAGTTGGTTTTTATGTGGGTAACAAATTTTGTAGCTTCTATTGGTGTTGTTATTGCTGATTGAGGTGAAGAAATTGAGCTTTTGTTATGTTCCTTGGTATGTTAGATTGCCAGTGTGTGGACTGTGTGGTGGTGGTGGTGGTGGTGGTGGTGTATAGAGGTTACGGGTTGGATGGCGTAGTTTTGGAGTTTTGGACCTCGCTTGACTAGGGTATAACCAGCTTTTGATACCGCGTTTATTGTTGCGTACTCTATATAGAACAATAGAAGGTTGGAATTGTCTTTTGATTCAACTGTTGTGGTTCGATAGAAATTGAGATTTGATCAGTCTTTGGAGTGTGAGTACTCTACTGCTGATAGTAATCTGCCAAACCTGATATGTTGGACTTGGCATGGTGTGTGCTAGAATTCATAGGATCAGCAGATTGGGGGAGAGGGCCCCACCCTGGGGTGGAGCTAAGAGATATGAAGAATATATGATTGTTAGGGGCAAGATTACGTATGCTTGGAGCTTGCTTGACCTGGCAGTTACCTGTTTCGATTCTGTGTTGACTATGGTGTGTATAGAGGGTTGGATAGTATTATTGAGTTAAACTGATAGTTTTGAATACTGAGAAGTTCAGAATCCACCAAGCTACAGAGAATTCTTGTTCTAGTGTTGAAAGTAAATGGTGAAACCTGGATATATCGGACTTGGTCGGTCTATGTTTGACTTACAGGTTTGAAGTAATCTCTACAGCAGATTAAGAGAACAAAGTTCATTTGCAGATAGTGAATATGATGTATATGGTTCTACTTATAGACACGATTTTGATATTCTGCTGGTGAGTAGATCACTAATCGGATTCTATAATTGGTGCTATGGTGGTGCTTACGTGTTGTACTCTATAATTCCATATGGTATCTGCTTTAAAGAAAAGGTTCTACCCCTGATCTATGTTATGCTTGACATAATTTTCCTTCTGTCCTCATATCTCCCTCCACACATAAGGTGTCTTTTTACTCCTTATTGTTGCCTAATGTTGAAGCACTATGTAGAGTGGATCATCTTTACTTTTGTTGTCCGCTGCACTTTTTCAGTATCTTCATTTAACTGTTGTGAAATATTAGTTTCTTGTGTTGTAACTTCTGTCCTTTTTTAGCTGATAAACTTAATCTTTCCTGCAAATGAGCATTGCAAGAGTGGTGGGGGACAGAGAAAATTCAGCCTGAACAGGTGTTGTATGTATCACAAACTTACGAGCTTACTTCTGGCATAAAAATCAACTTAAAAATTATTTTCTAGCTCTTCTTTAGTGGGAAAAGAGACAACAACAACAACAACATCAACAACCAAGCCTTATTCCCAAAATGATTTGGGGTCGGCTAACATAAATCGTCATCCAGTAACCGTCTTGCCTATGCCATAAAATCTTGAAAAACGTTGTGAACCATTTAGGGATATTGAAACACTTTCAAAAGGAGCTTTAGAAAGTCATCAAAATAAATAAAAAGTCTGAAAAATAGTGAAAAACATAAGAACTTTGAACACATAGTAAGGAAAAGTTTTGGGAAAAAATTAGGAAAAACAAACAAAGAAACCAAAAAGAGTCAAATTAAGTCTTCCACACCGCCCTATGCAACACCATACTCTCTTCAAGCCCTAGGAAGCTCATATATATACTAAGTGACAGATTCTGAGAATGTTGGGTCCTGAATGGTACTTGAGTGGTTTTTAACTTTGCAGCTCCATTTAGACCCCTTATGTACTCCTAAGTCCAGCCTTTCTTGGTTTGAATTAGAGAGATTTATCAGCAGTTTCTCTTGCGGAACAGGAATTGAGAAAAGTTGAAGATCTACCATATCAGAGGTTTTTGTGGGACTATAGTATGGGCAGAATCTACACTTATTTCTTATGGTAAACTTCAGAGGCACAGACTTATTACCCTAGGTCCTAACATAGTAACATGTGTGTTAGCTGCTAGAAATACTGTGAGATAGAGGTGCATGGCGCGTCCGTTATGATGTTGGTGTTGCTTATTCATTATGGTTAAGGTTATTTGGGTATTTTTAAGAGCATCGGATACTTCCTGTTTGGGCATTAATTGTTGAGTTTTGGGTAACATTGGAGAAAGGAACGTTATGAGATGCAGGGTCTTAGCTTGCCGTGCTATTTTTGAGCTCTTGGTACTTTTCGCATCGTTGATACTTGGAGACGATTATCTGATAAGTATCACATAGTGAACTTATCATAGTAGTGGAATGTAATTTAATTATGAGTATTCTGTGTAGCTATTGTTTTTCCCTTGATGCTTTTAAAATCAAGGGATATGTGTTCACTGCTGAGTTTGCGAACCACAAAGAACAACTAATAGATACTGTATACAGACTCATACTTGCAATTTTTTTGGAGGGGGGTGGGGTTGGAGTGGGGTGGAGGATCCAATATTTCTTATTTGAATAACAGCCAATTAATAATTCGACTATAGGATCTATCATCTCAACAAAAAGACAACCATTTAGCTAGGTTGTTATGATATGTCATGAGCTCCACCTAGTGCGGCTAGTTTTGGACATGCTTTCTGTTTCCTGAACTCTCGCTTAGAGTATTTTGCATGCTGCTGCAGAAGTGCAGGAGTCAGTGTTTGAAAGTGATCTGACAGAAACTCGGACCTGGCAGGGGGAACCAGTCACAAATTATCAGTCAAGTTGATGGTGCTGTTTCTCCATTTCTTCAACAAATTCTTACACACATTCTGTTCAAAATCTGAACCAATTAGTTATGAAAATCACTTTTGAACACGAAAAAGATAGAAAATGTGGATTGATGCCATTTTAATGCCCAAGCAATCCATGTGTGCTATGTTGTTTGATGCATAACATTCATCTCAGATTTTGGGTTCTTTGTTGTTGAAGGTATCGTGCCATAACCAGTGCTTATTACCGAGGAGCTGTTGGTGCTTTACTCGTGTATGATGTCACCCGGAAAGCCACATTTGAGAATGCTGCAAGGTGGTTGAGAGAGCTGCGGGAGCACACTGACGCTAATGTTGTAGTCATGCTTATTGGCAACAAGTCAGATTTACGACATCTTGTGGCTGTGACGACTGAGGAAGGAAAGGCTTTTGCTGAGCGGGAAGGGCTCTGCTTCATGGAAACATCTGCTCTGGAGGCAACTAATGTGGAGCAAGCATTCGCTGAGGTTTTAACTCAGATCCATCGTATTGTGAGCAAGAAGGCTGTTGAAGCCGGAGATGGTTCTGCATCAGCTGTTCCATCTCAGGGGGAGAGTATTAACATCAACAATGAGGGCTCAGCTTGGAAGAAGATGGGCTGCTGCTCGACTTAAGGTGCTTCTCATAGAAATACTCTGTTTCTAATACTGCTTTGTTGCTATGGTCAAATAGACTAGTCCTGATAATGATAACTACTGGTTGAACTTGGCAAACCTGCGCAAGGGGTCTGCCACCCCACTACCCCTTCCGCGCCCCTATATAGGAATGTTCTACATTGTCTATATATCCATGTTCTGGAATCTGGATTTTACAGTTTTAGGTAGTGACAAGTACTTCCTTCTCCCTTCGAACGCCTTAATTTCCTTGCATGATTTTATAGAAGAAGCACTTTTATGCTCATCCTGTTTGTTGAAAGTGAACTTTCCTAGTGTCACCAAAGTGATACACGTCTTGGTTCGCTGGCTTAGCCGGCTTCTATCATCTTCTTGGATGTTGGTTAGAGGGCGGTTTAATTCGCTGTTCACCAACCATTTATTTGTGTGTCCGGATCCCAGAATTGAACACTGAAGGAGTAGATACTAGGTTGTTAGTATGGGCTCTATTATCTGAAAAGCTTAGCTTCTGCTGTTAGCCTCTCGTGAGATCAGCATTGCTGAATGTTGATGAAACTCACGAGTCACCTAAGGGAGTATAAAAATAAATCCCGAAAAACTGAAGGATCACGACCCTTTACCCTCCGGCCTGTCGTGCCTACGTAGTCGTACATGTCCTTCAGACACTACCACTTTCCTGCATGAAGCTTAACTGTAACTGGAATGTCCTACAGGAATGTGCTGGTGAAGATCCAGTTCTGTTATATAAGAGTAGTAAAATCAATATTTTAATACAAGTTGGTGGAAGTCCAGACTAATTCAGACTGCCTGGTTTTTAAGAATCTTTTTATTTTTTTTTTTTGTTACAAGTAATAATAATAATAATATGAAAATGGCATCACCACCAATTATTGAACAAATTGAGTAGTGGGTGAGACAAAGCGCAGTGGTTGGTGTGTCTCAATTTCTAGCTTAAGACGTCTTTTGCATGTATTTTGTTCCAACTTATTATTGTAATGTGACCATTTTGACATTCGTGCTGAAGTCTAAGTGATGTTTTCACGTTGAATGTCAATTTATGTCATCAAGTTTGACATTTAAGACAAAAATGCCAATCATTTTGCGGACCAAATTAAAATATTGGTCGTTAATAGGACTTTCTTTATGAAATAAGGGAAAAAGAATGCGAAAAGATAAAGATTAAGCAATACTCGTAAAAAAATGCAAAAACGTGTTTTGATGTATATTATTTCAATGCTAGTATATGATTTACAAAAGAATGCAACAAAGAAACTCATATGCGGTCTCACTATTCTTGTGTACAAAACTCCAAACGTAAAGAAGAAAATGTATGAGGAATGGGGAAAAAAGAAAAGAAAAAAGTATTCGAGTTATCGACGTGCGATGATGACATGGCTCTTCTCCTGCACATTCATCATGAAAATAACCTAGAAAAAAGGTAAAAATTTAAAACACTACTCTCTTCGAACCAAAATAGCTACCACCTCAACTATTATAGTCGTGTTAAGGAGCCACGAGAATAATTTTGATGTGGACGTATCTCGATCTTTCCAAGTGAACTAACTGACATCCGCTACCAATACTAAATTCTTCGGAAAGGTTTCAAACATGGACTATTTTGCGACGAAGAGAGTAGTAGTAAAACGAACATGAATACAAACTATGATGATCATGTACTACCACATAGGGGAGTGGCGTGAATGCACATCTCTTGAGTTCGCCGGAACACAGCTGAGCACTCCGGTAGCTCGTCCAAGTCACCAAACAACGACTCATCCTCCTCTCTCATCGGAAACGTCGTCACCTCCGTGTCATCGAATTTGGGCCCCACAAAAGCCGGTGTGTTAAATGTGAAGTCAGATATCCAATTATATTCAACCCCGAGATTCCCTAACATCAACGTGTCCCCGACAAACTCTAGATGAGGTGGGTCCCCGAACGGGTTAATCTCAACTGGCGATGCCGGCTGTTCACCACCGTCATCGGTGGAGTCGTCGGTGGCGACCGGTGTTGAAGGGGTGTCGACGGGGGGCGGGGTGGATGGAGAGGCGGCATTGGCGGTAGAAGGGGCGGTGGTCGGAGGTGACTTGTGGTGGTGGTGGTGGTGGTGGTGCTTGGAGGTGGGGAGAGGGTGGTTGTGCTCACTAGCGTAAGTGATGATGAGCATCGTGGGGTCCACGCGGCTCCTTTCGACTTGTTTTCTAGCTGGGCATCCTTTTGAGCTACTGCATCGATAATATCCCCTGGATAAGACAAATACAAACCCATAAATACAAACAAAATACACATGAGAATTAAGAATTCAGTCTTTTTTTTTTATATATAAACTGCTCAGATTATTCAAATTAAATGCAAAAATTCCATTTTCAATCAAGTAAAGTTATAATTAGATAACACCTCGTATAAAATCTATATCAAAGTACTCTTTTTGATAATCCGATGCATACTAAAATCACTAAAATATATTTCGAATTTACGGACGACAACGTTATAACATGGTGCTATGTTTATCGGATTCGGATCCTCTGGAGTTATTTTTTCTGGAGTTCTCTGGAGTTTACTTGAAATGCAAACATCACTCTACCAAGTAGTGTTTTCCCTAATTTAAAAAAAGACAATCATAAATTTATTTTTCTATTTCAGGTAAATTCCAGAAAACTTTAGGATAGATAATCCCAGAGGATCTTGATCCTATGTTTATCATACCTTAAAAACTCGTGGAACGAGAAAATGATAATTGAGAAATGATAAAGTGGAGGTTGGTTTACACGTAACACAACCAATAAGGGTGAAAGAAATGAGGAAAAAGAGTTTGCTTTTTTTCAGAAACGCGCGTATAACAATAAGTTTTGTCCTGCCTTTTAGGAAAATGGTCGGCATTTGGCAAAGATTCACCTCCACTCTAAAACTCCCCAAGTTTTCATGAAATCAATTAGACTCATGTCCCATTTTTTTGTTATTTTTGGAAATCATTAGACTTGCAAGTTTTTGGATAATGTTTTCCTCTAAGGGTATTTTTGTATTTCAATACGCAAACCCACTCAAACGTACGGCCTCAAATATTTCACACTTTTTGGACATGTTCTACCATTTCTCTTTTAGTCTTTTATGGACGTAATATTTTTGTTGTACTTTTTATCGATAAAATGTCGGTTTAGTAATAAAAACATTCATTGAACTTGGAGGACATGAATTCAAATCCGAACGACGGCTTATGGGATCCTATTACCGCCTTAGCTATTAGCTCAAGCCTCAAGTCTTCTCAAAGGAATTAGAATGTGGCCCCAGAATTGGATTTGGCACTAGGCATTTATCTTGGAGGGTCTATCTTTAACCATCCGAACAAAAAAAGAAACCTAGTCACATTTCTAATTGGACTAATTCTTTTGGAGAACAACGTGCTAAAAACACTAAAAGGTCACATAAAGATCGAAAATTGATCAAAACAACTTTTGTTTCCGCTCGTAATTTGATTAAAAGATTAAAAAGAAACACAAAGTCATATTCAACGCAAATATAATGATGTTGGCACAAAGCTTAGGGAGAAGGTTTTACATTTCATGGACTCGTATAATTTTATAATCGTTTGATCTATTGTGAAATTTACTAGTATGTCATACAATGTAAGTTGTTCTACTGAGCAAAATTTTCAACGAAAAAAAATAATTTTATCTTAAGAAAAATAATGAAAAACTTGGTAAAAAATTAAAGCAACTAATCCAAAACAAAATGTAGACACAATTTTTGGGGAGCAAAAAACAAAAACACAATGTAGGACACACATGTCTAAAAAAAGATCTTGCCATCTTGAAAAATGGAACTACTCCGTATATCTCTCTCATTTCCTTTGTTTTCTTGAACAAAAAATTTAGAAATTTTACTCCCTCGTATCATAAAAAAAAGACGGTTTAACGATCGGTTAAAACACCGGGAGTAATTCAAATCAGACGTTAACCATCCAAACGAAAGAAATAAGTAAATTTAAAAAAGAGATTAGCATGAATCATGAATTATGAATCATGAATTATGAAAGCCGCATAAGACGGAGCGTGATAACCACGAACATTAAATGAGGTGTGACCACTCTTATGATTGGTTTCCCACCTACTCCTCTACATCCCCCTGCGCACGCTAACACAAAGCCGCCATCTTTCTCTAACGTACGCCTCTCCTTTACCTCCGGACCAGCCCCGCCGGCTCAGCATTTTTGGATATTCGCGATAAAGTTTTTTTTTTTTTTTTTTAATTTAATAAAAAAAAGAAATAAAACCCAGAGAATTGTGATCCTCTACAGTAGAGTGTACAATAACAATTATACACACCTGGGGTATGGAGACCCTTTGATTGGTTTCTGACCGTACTTTCTCCATGCCCACGAATCCGACGGTGGATATGCTTCTGCTTTGCTCCTTGATCCTTCTACTTCTCCTATTGGTACTTGTACCACTCTCTTTTGTATGCTCCTTCTACTACACAAATTTAAACAATTCTCATTAGCAATAACACATATTCCGCAAACATTACTTTACCGGTTAAGCTAGCTGAGCCGTAACATAACGGTTAACGTCCGCCCTCGTGTCTGTATCTAAAAAACACGAGGGCGTGACAGCGAGTTGGAATTAAAAAAATTTCGATGATTCCAACATTTGGTGGAGATCAAAATATCAAATAAAATTATAAAATATAAAGAACCAACCTTTTCTTAGGAGAAGGAGCGGTGGTGGTGGCGGTGGCGCGTTCGTCGCCGGAGAGTGGGGAATCAGCACCATTTTCCGACGAGGTTTGTGGGTCATCTTGATCTGTAGTGGTAACGTAAGAGCTGCTGCTTCGATATTTAGTCTCCATAACCATGATTATTAGTGAATAATTTAAGCTCCAAATAAATCTTCAGCTAATTATTATTAATTAGCTTTGTTGTTGTTTTTTGTTGTGGTTTAAGGATCACACAAGAGAAAAAGGTGAAGGATTAAGGAGAGGAAAAGGGGAGGGGGATGGAAGATATAGGGAGGTGAAGTGTGAAGAAGAAGGATTAAGGAAATGGTAGGAAATGGAGAGAAGTGAAGGGAATTAAATTTTTGTTTGGGGTTTTTAATTAGTATGTTACAAGCTAGTGGTCTTGTTTACAGATTGGCAATTGGACAATTTTTGTTATTTTATTTGAGTCGTGCGAGCAATTACGCAATCATATGATCTTCTATTGTGTATTAGGAGTAATAATAATTAAGCCCCCAATTAATCGTCGGTTTTAACATAAACAAGCAGCTAATGTTATGTTACCGATAACAGTGTGGCTTGTGAGGAAGGAGGTTACATTTCTTCCCCGTTTGCTTTTGATGAAAAGGTCGGATTTTAATCGGCTAGCTAACTAGATTGTGTTTAAGAAACCATTTCAAATATCACGAAATATACAGTGTGTAGTAACTCTTTGTGTTAATGTTAAATCAAATAAGTAATATGTCGAGTCAAGTTAAACTACTAGTTAACTTATCTTTTAAACTAACTTAAACAATAAGTGACCTAGGTGGTAATTTTTTTTACTAATTTTACTTTCATTTCTTGTTTGCCATTTATTGCTTGGAATAAGATTTGTGTAGGTACCCATATTCACAATACATCTCTTTCATACATATATGACCATTATTCTTCTTCTAAACTCATCCCCCCAAATTGCAAAATGGAGCTTTAGTATGAGAATCACGTCTTCACTCTATTTTCAAAATAGAAGCTACATATTCAACTAATGTTATCTCATACTTATGTACTCCATATAGTTTATCAATTGATATCGTTCTATTACTTATAACAGCTACTCCTTATGTATCGTTGAGTTATTAACATGTATTGTGGTTTTAACTACTTCAACATATTGAAACTAAACGTTAAAAATTCGAACAAAATTGTATATTGTTTTACCTATCTACCCATTGATATACTTTTGAACTAATATTTGCTAGTTTTTATCAAACATATCTAAAAAACGATAAAACCCCCTTTTTTTTTTTTTTATAAATTTCAAAATCTACATTTTATTAGGTAGCTCTTTATAAGTTCAATAGAATAATTGGAGTATTAATTTAACTCTTCTTTCTCAAGGTTATAATATATATGTTGGTCCAGCTGACGTACATCGAGAAGAAGACAATTTCTTAGCCTGCTATTATATTTCATAAAGATTTATCATTATTTTATGTGTTATAGAATTTTCAATGAAAGGGTTGTTGCGTTCGTCGTGGAGGGATCGGGTGTATTACTAGTTCATTTTTCTGTGTTGGTTCTACTTAGCTTGATTACACATACATTTACACAATTATTATTATTATTATTATTATTATTATTATTATTATTATTTATTTATTTTATACTGAATGAAGGTTCAAGAATAATTTACAAGAAATTGGTGGGGAGCCGAGATACTATCTGAGCCCCACACCTTTCGCTATGGAAAAATCAATCCTATTAAAAATAAAAGTCTGCGCACCGATATCCTACATCCTGGAGAACTGATAGATCCGTTTGAGCAGAGCAACAATTATTATTATTATTATTATTATTATTATTATTATTATTATTATTATTATTATTATTATTATTATTATTATTATTATTATTATTATTATTATTATTATTATTATTATTATGTTACATTGTTGTACATGTACACTTTTATAGTCTTGGTTGTTCACTATTGTATACCATAATGTCCATTACATAATGACTGAATTTGCGCTAGAACAAAAATCCTAAAAGAACTTCGTCTTTTGAGATTGTTTTGATAACACTGTTGCATTTGTCATTCTTTGCGAATGAACTAAAATTTTATAATGTAACATTGAGGAGGTCTATTGATTTGTAATGGTGTGAATTAATTAATAATAAGAAATGGTGGTTGCTTATCCAAATGATGTAATTAGTGGGGAAACGAAAACAACTGTATTTCGTCAGAGCTAAAGCATCTTAGCTTATCATAGAGGATTAGAATAAATAGAAATAATATATACTACTAGTAATATAATTTGTTGTTGATCTGCTTATATTATTTGAATAATATGGACCTGTTTCATTCATTAATCAGTAATCAGTGTGACAATAAACTGCAAGACTTATTCTCAACATTTTATAAAGTACATAAATTGACTAATTCTCATGATATGACAAAGACTGTAATATCTCAATTTTTAGGATAACAAATCTTGATTTTGATGAAGAACGCGTTGAATATGTAATAAGAAAAAGAAAAGACAATTTTTGGGGTTAATTAATTTTTCTTTGTAATTAAAAATATGTGTAATCTATTTTTTAAGATCTTCTAGTGTGTGACTGGTCACTGATGGTACAATCTTTTTTCTAGAATCACTAATTAAGTTCGGGTGCCAATATATAATGACGTAAAGGGAGATTCGAACCTGAAATCTATTATATCCGGGAGTTTTTATTGAATTTCTTTGTTTTTAGGCCAAGAATTAGGAGTAAAGCACAACCACTTCTATCATCTAACGTATTCGACTGTACTCTTCATGCCCTATATCGTCTTTAACAATAAGTTATTTATTCTGTAATATAAAATGTGAAGGTATAGCTGCCTTCGAAGAGCTTCTAGTGTGTGACTGATTAGTGGTGGTGAGATAGTAAGCTGCTTGTTACATATCATAACTAGTTTCCAGCTTTCAACATTTATATTCCAAAATGTCATTTTTGTAATAATGTATGTACTACTGATTGATTTGTTGATTAAGAGTTATACAATACAATACTCCGTGTTCTATATCTTAGAACTAAGTGAGAAGAAGCCAAATAAAATCAATTACTCACTTGTCCTAGAAAACTAAGATAGTTGAACCGTTAAAAAAAAAAAAAAAAAAAAAAAAAAAAAAAAAAAAAAAAAAGTTGTAAAGTGAGTGTGAAAATTTAGGACACGGACAAGATCGATGTACTATATAATTCCGGGTGTCAAGAGGGAAATTATTTATTTTATTTCTCTCATTTGATAACCTTTTATATAATCTCCCGACATGTAAACAGGCTATTAAATTAGCTAATATTTCGTTTCGTCTTGATATATGGATTATTACCTTGACGGACTACTAATGTATTACCAAGTTAGGCTTTGGACTATGGTCGCTCTTTTCACGTGTAAACATAATATTAATGTTATACTACTCAAATAATTAACTCTTTTGGGTTTAGCTAAGGAAGAGATAGTGTGTTAATTACGTGTTTTAAGCTGTGAATCTGCGATCATTTTCACGTCCATTGTGGAATGATACTTTTATGCTTTCACAGAATCTCAGAGCGAGGATAGACGAATTCAAAGAGATCACAACATATTAGTATTCTAAGTGTACCAGATTAATGGGTACGCAGCTATACATATTCGTAGGAGTGCCGGCTATGAGATTTTCAAACCCTTAACATCGAAAGCTACATCGCCCTTACCAATATTGAGATTGTCTTAAATCAAATCGTAACAGTCCAATATTCTCAGTACGTTCATGATAGTAATGAGAGACGAGTTGAGTATTGAACCACGTTTGCTACCGTCACACCTCCGACCATAAGATCTTTCTCCGTAGAAACGGACATTATGCAGAACATCAAAACGATAAAAATGCAATCGTAATTCTTAGCATGTACCTTCATAAGAATAATGACATTGTTTGTAACAGTTCTGCTCGATACGATAATCTAAGATGGTCGTGATAGGAGCAGAAATGAAGAGGTACATGCAAATTCCAAGCTATACATATATGTACGGATGACTATAGGACGAATCCAAAAGGAAAAATTAATGTGTATGTCACATATACGCGCATTCTATGTGTTGTTAGTCCTTGTTAGAGACCTCCACAGCCTCGGGAAGTTTATACGCTGGAACTTTATCTGCGCCTTTCCTTGAATACTCCCGCCATCTACGAGCAGCTGCAGCAGCTCGCTTGGCTCGCTCTTTCACCTCTTCGTCTGGCAAAAAAGGACAACCAGAGTTTCAATTAAGTGATCTAAAGTCATCACAAAACACACATACATGCAGAGGAAGTCGAAAATGGTGCAATCATTTCTTTGATGAAACATGTCATATGTTACTGCATGCCATCAAACCTCATACAAGCCCAAGTAAACTTTTGTACAATAGTAAGCATATCCTGTTACCTGTACTCTGGTAGTCTTTCTTCTTCCCCCAGACATCGCTCCAGAACGAGTCAGCAGAATCAGTGCCCTTCTGTTTCATCATCCTCATTTTAGCTTGCTCCTGAAACAAATTAAATCTGAGTGAGGCTAGCCAGGCTACAAATGGGGTTTTTCTACATTGACGTTGGCACTAATGGTGAATTTCTTTTCTAACAAATGCCAGAGTTATAGCTTTGTAAGGTTCGGTGTTCTCACCAGAACTTTAGATTGCCGTTTCTCCCAACGAGAACTTGCCTGAACACATTCAAATGCAGAGATTATAAGGAAAATGTTGGCAAAGGCTTAAAAATTATCATAATTGGAAGCGGAAAAGACATACACACTTTTTTTAACTTTACTCCACATTAGTATATTCCATCTCATCATTGAATCTTAGAACTATCACCAATTCTCAGCAAAAGTGCTGATTCCATGCCTTTTCCAAAGTTTCACAAGTTTTCACCTCGGATGTGGAAGTAATGACTACTAATAACAACATAACCCTATACGCCTCAACTGTACCGAGATAGGTAACTGGTAATATCATTGTTAGGTAGGCGATGAAGTTGTAGTTCTCAGTTCTCATACATTAATTTACTTTTGTCATGTAAATTAGATGTTTTTACTTTGGGGGAAACAGTAGGTAAAGATCTGAAGTATACCATTCTAAACACATCTGTTGAAGCTCCCATCCCCGTCAGCATCAGCGCGACCTGATCATCATTGCAGAGAAAATTGTCAACATAGTAGTCAACTAACACAACAAACATTAGAACATTCCATTGGCTGATATGAGTAATGTGAATGTCAGAGCTGTACAAGGCTTATTTCATTGAGGTTTATACAGTTGGCAAGTTTGAAGATTTCAAGCAGCATATTGTATCTGAATCTAAGGCGGCCGTGAGCTGGCTCTTTGTATTAGGAAGATTTGTTCAGGAAATACAGACTGCTCCTACTGTCTTAGACCATTGTTTTTAAATTGCTGCTTGAGCTCAGAAAGGATAAATAAAACTGAACTAAAGATCAAGAGAGAAGCTTGAAAAACACGAGCGAATTGTGTGCTGAGCGACGTGCCTTCACTTGCCAGAAGAAGAACAATAAAAAGAAAGACATGCCTTCACCCCATAGATCTAGACAAATTCAAGATCTAGAGGAAGGTGAAGAAGATAAGATTGCAATCTTATTCACTTTCGTAGGCAACACATAATCTCAATCCGGTCAATACAGGGTCTGAGGTAAATTCTGCCGCATTTTAATACTGGGACAAAACGGATGGATCGCATCTAGAACTGATCCTACTTTTACAGGTGAACATGAGAAATCTCATTAGTAGAGTCTTGCTTATTGTTGACAATACAGTATCCATGATACAAATTTCCATCAAAAGATTCGAGCTTTCAGAAATCGGGAAATCAAACAGATGCCTTTTCTGTACCTTAATAGGTCACCAAGACATTAATCCTTCACAACTTGGTTCCCATCCCATTTAGAATGTGGTACTTTTACAAGCATCAGAAATAGCTTGTTCATTTGCATATCAAAGTATGCAATGCAGAAGGGTGTTGACACTTCAGACTATCGTAATTTTAAGTCTCACATTCCAGAGATTGTACTGAGATAATCGTTAGGCATGTGAAGATGGGAATCCAGGCAAAGAAAATGGACAAAGCAGCTGGTGACTTACATTTACTCGTTCAACTCTCCGCATCTCATCTTCAAGCAAAGACACTTGCGCAGCAGAAGTCCAATGTATACAATCAACCGGACTGAAAATAGAGATACAGTTACAAAAATGACTTCAGTTGCATCTTGAGAAGGAGAATGGTGTAATAATCATAACAACTACAACGGCTTATAGAAAGTTACAACACAGATTCACAGTTTAACTCAGTGGAAACTTTTGAAATTTTTGTGGAAGATGTCATGAAAAAACAAGAAAGCCCATGTTTCTAGTTCTCTCTCACTCAATATTTTTTTGCAACTTTTCTGATTCTTGAACATTAACAAAACAGACTCACAGCAATACATTGTATCTACTTAAAGTTCTCTACATGCAGAACAGAAGTATATTTCCAGGGATATATATGCTCCGGTAGCAAGTCCAGAAGTACCAAAGCCGATTAAATTACATACCAGGTTTCAATTGCTTGCTGAACTAGGTCGGCATACCCACATTGTCTGTGCACTCTGGCTCTTCCAAAGTCTTCCTCAATTTCGAATACATCAGGTGCCACATTGGCGCAATTCTTACAGCCTGAAGTGAAGCATATGTTAACGATAATGGATGACAAACATTCCCACACGAAGGCTTACTGAAGGTTACTAACTGAATATGTAAAGGATTGTCAGATTCAAAGCACTTCATCCATCAACACACACCAATGCAGCTAAACTCGTCAACAAACACATGATCTCTGGGGCTTGAATCTTCTATGAACGGATTTATTGCTGTCAGTGAATAGCCATGAATTTCATCATACACCATACGCTGTACTGGATCACTTAGAACCTGCCGGACAGGATTTCATTCAGTTACCAATGACATTAAAATATGTATTGTTGCTCAACTGCACCACTAAGTTTTTCCAGTGACGTTCTAATCCTCCACAAACTCACCTCATATACTTCATTGATAAATATGCAAAAATTCGTTGTTTCTGGATCATCACCGCTTAAGTCTGGGTGGCAAGCTTTCATACAATTGTAGTAAGCCTTTTTTATCTGTTGTGGTGTAGCGTCTGGTGTCTGCAAAAGTTAGTACACTTTCGTAAACAGAAGCATCCAGGACAAAACAAATCTACAGTACATACATAAACAGAAGAAGATAATGTACACCAGTTGAATAGTTGAGCCAAATCTGTAAGACTCAATCTGAGCTTCTCACTGATTCATACACAGCAAGAATAACCTGAGACTATTATACAGTTCTGTGCATGTCTGTTCATTACTCACAAAGATGAGACAGATCTTACAAGTTTAAATATGGGTACAACACGGGCCATAATTCTAAACTAATTTACCTCCAACATCTCGAAACCAAAGTTTTATCGAATGGCTTAAAGCTCATCACAACCATGAATCTAGCCATAGTTTATTATTCAAAATGATTCCTGTTTTGGTCTTAGATAAATGAAGATGGTACATAAACCGAGAATCAAAGCAACTACAATGAAAATTTCTCAGGTGAATATCCTTGGAAGCTAGGTCTTTGAAGCTCCAGATACAAACAGTAGCAAAGACTCATTTAAAGCTCTGATGTAATAACAAATAAGGCAAAAAAAAAAAAAAAAAGCGCACAGTTTAGCGAGTCATTTGGGTCATTTACATCATATTGCAAAGCCGAAGAGTAGCGAATCTCGAATTCCATTTGAAATGGAAACTAGAAATAGGAATGACAAAGTTCAAAGACATCAACTTCAGTCTAAAATTCTATACCTATGTCAAGCCAATTTCCTCCTTTCAATCTTGAGCCTTATAGGAATAGCTAGTACAAGATCAACATGCCAATAACAAAGGATTCTGCATACGCCGAGGATTAGATGTATTCTTTGGCTCTGGAATATAATGGAATAAAGCAAAATGACTCATAAAACTGTCTATGCTTCTTATTTTGTGAAGTAGCAGTGAGTCGGTACGGTTCTCGAAACAAATTTTATTTCGGGTGATCCATGCGCAGCCTCTCTATGTTTCAACAGGGGTAAGGCTTGAGTGCATCCGACCCCCTACCCCCTTTACGGCACAGGGGTAAAGATGTTGTATTAGATATGCGCAACCTTACCTCTATGCATACAAGTCTAGCACGGCAGTTCATACAATCACACCTCTACAATCCCAGTCCCCAAAAATTATCACAGAAGTTCAAATTGATCCAAGATTATCAAAAACATGGGAGTATAAACTACCAATTTCATGATTTCATGCCCATGATTTCCTAGAAAGACAACCCAATTTAACATAAAAACACAGAAGCAAGCAAATAAAAGATCATAACTTGTACCAACAAAAAGAAGATCAGATAAAGATGCTAAGCCAGAATTCAGAAGCATTACCAGACCCAGAACAGCATAATAATCATCAGCAAAACCACCCTGAAACCTTGCTGATTCATCAGCAACTGCTCTTAGCGCGCCGAATCCCCTCTTCTTCTGACCCTTCATATACAATTGCTGGTGGCGCGTAGGGTACACGCCCCACCTACTTCTACTTGAACATACATTATTTATAAAATTCTGAGTTGGGTTCTGCAACTTGAATTGATCAGTGCATGCTGGAGTTAACAACTGCGCCATTTTCACAGTCTTACAGGTATCTTCCTCTGTTTTCACTTAGAAAATATTTGCAGTAAAGATTTGTTATTTATTTAAGAAAACAATAATGAAGACATTATATGAGGAAGAGAAATTTTGTAGCGTACGGAAGAAGTGATGAGGTGGCAGGCTGTGCACCAATAGATTCACAAGAATCTGGAGAAGCTGTGAAATTTGGAGAAGGACAAGAATCTAAATTGTGGGTTTCACTGATTGAAAGCATGCAAGGTGATTGCTTGCACGTGTCAAAGTGTGGAAATACATTTCTTCCTAAAATTGCCTAACGTTTTCCTGCGACATCTTTGTCTTGTTTTATACAAGACATTTCTGCAATTCTTCATCCAATTACGCGGGTTATTGACTTATTTCTACAATTATTAGAGTTTCATGTCTTAACATTAAACAGATTGGAGATGAAATAGAGGAAAATTGGGGCATTGTAGATTTTCGTACAAGCAGATTAGGGCAAAGGACGGAGAAGATAAGTTTTTCGGGGTTTTCTTTATTATTCACGACCGAACAGGACTTGGTCTCTATGAACATAGGAGGGATAGGTCTTTGTGGTCGTAAATCTTTGTGGGATGGTAGATGCCCACAGCCCACACCAATGTATCATCGTCTAAGAAGTCTGGAATTTGGGCAAAAGAAAAGTTTTTCCTTCACTAAACATGCAACCACACGAACCTAATCATACCAAGAACTTTCAATAGGTAAAACATCTAATAAAGCACCAAACTAGAGTGCCAAAACGACAATCGTCTTCACTAATTAAAGGGCCGATCCCCCTGACTCAGAGCAACAGATTATCACGGAAAAGATTAGGCACAGAACACCAGTAGCTGCTCTATTGATAATATGGTGGTGCAGGTTTTTGACAAACTAAAATAAAAAAACAGCATCAAGATCTAGTCCCTATCAGGTGGAAACAAGCAGGAGGAATCACAAAAACACGAACGATTTCGCCCTTCACACAAAGGAAGCCCTTCAATTGAAGTCGATAAACATAGGTCCTAGTAACATAGGATAAATGTATAGCAGGAGCAACAGATCTAGAACCATTAATCTCGAGTACAAAGAAATAAACTACAAAACGTCGATTAAAGGACTTTTAACTACTGGAGTTTTACTGTTCTCAAGGACCAACACTAACTTGCCAAAAATCACACTGTGATCAGAAGAAACGCAGTAAGCTTAAGAACCAATGTTCTGGGCCTTGTTCAAGATCACACCTTCGTATTTGACTTGGAACCACTTCATTGCATCATCCTTGGTCACTCTGTGCTGGATACCAACGCGGGACTTGCACCTTCTGCGACGTCCAACACGGTAGCCTGGCCTCTCAAGGACAACATAGAAATCCATACCATAGATACCAGTAGAAGGATCATACCTGATGACAGAAACAAAAAAGGCCATTAAACACAAACAACATGTGCTCAAGCAAAATGCTGAACATGACCAACTGGTGTGCTCCCATCAACCGCTACTATGCCGAGGACGTAGATTAACTATATACTAACAGTAACTATAGCATTCCATCATATTTAAACAGTTACTATAGCATTCCATGATATTTTAACATGTGCCCATTTGAAAGTCCAGTCATTGAAACAAAATGGACATCAAGATGTTCCCATTCTATCCAAGAGACCATAAAAACGCTACCCAAAAGAACATGAATTAAGCACGGTTGTGCAAAGCGGTAGAAGAGCTCACTATCCAATGGTTGACATAACAAGGCAGGGAAAACAGCACAACCACCAACACGGTGGTAAAACAGCTTAAAGCATACTAGCTCATACAAAACACAACATCATTGCCTTAGAGGCTCAAAGGCACTCACCATAAGGAGGGAAGGGGGATCGGATATACGTAATGAAATCATGCTAGCTCATAAACATAGAAAATTACAGAAATGATACACATATATGGGTAACACAAACATTAGTAACTGATACACATTTTCATATAGTTGGCAAAGATACTCACTTGATTCCAAGATCAATGTGCTCCTGGATACCGAATCCAAAGCAGCCCGTGTCACTGAAGTTCTTCCTCAATAGCTCGTACTCCTTGACCTTCAATCCACTTTCAAGTAGCTGCATGGCCTTCTCACCTCTTACAGTCACATAGCAAGCAATCTTTTCATTACGCCTGATACCGAAGGACCTAACAGTGTATCTAGCTGTTCAAAACAAACCCAACTACTATAAGAATAAAATTTGATACATTTGCAATTCAAAACCAACAATATGACCTACAGAAATCATCAGTCAGCAAACACAACTACACAAGTAATGCAATACAGATCAGATCTACAAGAACTCCCAAAACAAACAACATAAATCATACAGCCTCGCAACAACAAACAACAACAACACAGTAACTAGAGAGACGCCCCTTCGTATTTAACCCATCAGTCATAATCTTCAAACAGTCAATTCACATCATTGACAGGATATATTGAAGTCCAATACAACACTCTCCGCTCTCGACATATGGGAACAATGGACTAGGCTACTTTTGATGTTGCAACATACAAAACAAAACAAAAACCGACAGTGTCCGAAACAATGGACTTAACCCATCTTAATAGGAATACATACAGAATTCATAACACAGACGCTCTTCATTCTCGACATATGGGTAACAATGAATTGTGCTACTTTCAATGTTGCAACATACAAACTCCAAAACAAGGACTTAATACATCTTCGTAAAAATATATACAAAATTACTAACCTTCAAACCGAACAACGCTATTGTTCTAAACTGCGTATTAGATACGTGAACAGTAATCTAACCGTATACATATGAAACTACCCAAAATCATGACTTTCATTTCAAGTTCAAACAATTCATCTCAAACAGAAAGAATCAACACAAAAGCGGCCAACATAAAACCCTAATCTTAAGTCTTAACAACATCAAGCGTAAATTATACTCAACACCAAAAACATACATACAGAAATCTATACATGAAACTTAGATCAAAATATCATATTTACAGCAAAATAAAGCCAAAGTTAAGAACTTTACCCTTGGAGTAAACTGGTGTTTGCCCACTGAGTTGCTCCAAAACCTAGAAATCATCAAAAACCCACAAATATTTACTCACAAATTACAAAGTAACCCAACAAAAAATTTCAAAACTGTTAAAAAGATGAAAAAGTTATTACCTTGGCGGCTCTGGTAAGACGATCTCCACTCTCACCAACAGAAATGTTAAGAACAAGTTTCTGGACCTTGATCTCCCTCATGGGGTTAGCGAGTTTCTTCTCCGACGCCTGCATTTTTTTTTTTTAAATTCCAGTCACAAAAAATTCGTTAAAAACCCAGATATAATTCAATCGAAAAAACCCTAGAAATCCAAGTATAAATAGTTTAGATTGAATTGGGGATGAGAGAAAGGGGTTTTACCATTTCTCAGAAAATTTGGAGATGCGGCAGACAATGGAGGAGAGAGAGAGAGAATGAATGGGAATGTGAGGAGAGTCGATTAAAAACCCTAGCTCACGCTTTAGGGTTTATATTTGGAGCTGCGAAATGGGGTTTCTTTTCTTTTTGTGGGCTTTCTTCTTAATGGGCTTATTGGTCTCTCTATTGGGCCTTCTCGTGTTTTTCTTTTTTTTTTTTTGGGTAGAGTATGATTGAAGATTGAAGATTTGAAGGTAAGGAAAGTTGTTGATGCCAATAAAAATTTTCTTTTTTAGGGTAAAGTTTGTAATGGCTTTAATAATTCTGAATTTTAGAAGGATTGATTAATGTAGTCGAACTCAAGGACTGGCAAATCTGATCCGAGTCAATTAGTTGATCCTAAATTTGTGGCTCGGTAGGATCTAAAATTGTAATCAACCCAACCTGACTCGACACGATCCATCGTGAACTGTTACCCGACAATGACCTGGCACGTAGTAGGTGCCAGAAAATTAGAATGAAGTGCATAAATATAAATGACCATCAATAACTATGCCCGATTTTGACAAGACTCGGAACCGAACCGACCCAACTCAATACGAACCTACCCGACACAACCTGACACGATCGACCCGTTTGCCAACCCTAAGTCGACGTCTAATCAACTTTTAGTTTATTTTTATAATTGAGACATGTGCTCTTACTACTCACATAAGAAAAATCCGATTATAATGTAACAACAATTCAAGTTAGATTGAAAAATTTCAGGAAAAGAGAGCGGACCTTTTCGCCCATGAAAAACATGCTTATTATTGGCACATAGGTGTCGTTTGAATACCACTGGAATTCACGGAAGTTGGTAATTCCCATGAATTAGAAGATCCATGAGTTGTTTGGTTACCAAATGTGTAGAAATTGGACGTTGTTACAATTCCTACAAAGTTTAGGAATTTACTACCTTAGGCCTTAGGGAGTAGGAAGTAAAATCCCATGGAAAAGTTAATTCCCATGTTCATCCAAACAAGAATACAAATTTCTCATACTTTCTTTTATATAGGAAGTGCAAAGACCCAAAACGCTAATTTCCTGTGGGCATTAAAAGGAACATATAATGATTGCAAATTTGTAAATATAATGTACTGATTTATCTCCTTGTAGGAAATGGACCTTAAACCTAGGGTAGTGTATGTACAAAACAAAGCTAACCTAAGAACACCATTTTGAAAGTTTCAACTCGCAACATCAACAAAGAGGTTCTTGTAAAGCAAATGTTTATTACCCTTGAGGCCATATTTGTAATGTTCTTGATCATTTAATTTTTTTAAACTTTGTCATACGTAAATTCTCACATATTATACACCTTTTCATGTTATAACGGGGAATCCATTAATAAGAGGACGACATGAGTTAGATGACTCGAGTCATCAAGCCTCCAATACCAACTCAAAGAAACATTTAATTAACTCAATAATGTTAACTATATATAGTTTTGGTTGTGTGAATGAGACTTAAAAGTCAGTCTATATTGATCATTTGAGACCCTAAGAGTTTTGGACTCAAGCTAAGTCAAGAGAACTAGCAAGCTAAATGGCATCATGATTTGAGTAAGACGGATCAATAATTTGCCAACCAAAAATGTGGTGGCTACATACAACACGCACGGTCCATACACCTAAACATATATTTGCATTCGAGATGATGATCATACACAAAATTAATTACAATGAGTAATTTGGTAAAAGAATGAGATGATCTTAAAAATCAAAAAGTTTAATTTATCTAAAATCATGTACTCGATTGCTATCACTTATCAAAATAATTTAGAAGGATGAATTGCCCATGGTATTAGAAACGCCATCACGAATACTGCTAGCATGAAGTTACACAATGCCTTTGTCCATCTATGATGACTATCGATCGAACTCGAACTCGAACTCGTCGCCATTTGAGCCGAAGATATGATGCCTACTCCGATATCCGATCCAAATGCTCGAAAACCCGTGTCTTCGATCCCTTCTATGTTTTTGGCTGGCGTTCCACATATCTCGCACGTCCTGTTTTAACCAAAAAGTCGTTAACAAACATTCAAAATCCATCTTCCAATTGCAACATTACACGACCCCGACATTGGCTAACAAGTAATAACGACCTCGTCCAACTAGAGATGTTTAAATATACGCAACCTTATTAAGTCGATAAATCGAACCAAATAATTAATTACTAACCTGTTTCCTTTTTGCCGAAACCAAGCATAAGCACAATGATAATGTGAAATGGCAAGATCACCTTTGCAAGCACAACCAAGGAGTACTAGATTAACATTCTGTGGACTAGCAGGTAGTTGATCACAACTCAATTGACATATTCTACAAACTTTTTCATCTTTTTCATCTACATTATTTCCAATATCAATTACACACACATTTTCCTCATTACTCTTTTTCCCATGTTCATCACTCTTAAGCTTCAATAACCCATCATCATTTGCAGCCTTCTGATCATTTCGCTCGCCGCTCTCGCCCGTGATCAACGGTGGAGATTGCCCGGCAGCACCCAGAGTTGCCACTTCTTGTTGGTGTTGGGGAGGCCTTGTTTGGTTTTGTAAAGGAATTGGTGAAGTTTTGATCATCTTGGTAAGTTGATTGTGTGTGTTTTTGTGTTGGGCACAAACAAAAATACCAAACAGTCCCTTAAGTTATTGAAAATGATGACTTTAAAAGATGTTAAAGAGGCAAAAAATGAAGACTTTGAATGAGTTCTACATAATAATAATAATAATAATAATAATGAAAATGGAGGAAAGGGTACACAATATTAAGGATATTTATCTACTTGTTGTGCTACTATCTCAAAATACATTGAACTGTGCACCCTCTTGGAAAAGAAACAGCTTATCAATAATATTTGTCTTGTTGTGGTCTTGTGAAGATTATAATGGATCATTAGGAATTTAAGATATACTCCAGTTTTCAAACAATTATGCGTAAGTATGTTTTGATGAGGATCCTCTAGAGTATTCTGAAATATCTCGGATTTTATATTGCATCAGTGTAATTATGAAAAGCAATACTATCTGCTTAAATGATTTGGATTGGAAATAGATTTACAAATTCGTTTCCTTTTAAAATTGATTGGTGAATCTCTTTGGTGATTCTTGTTCTATTTTGTGTAAGTAAACTGTCTGTACTTCTTATTTTGTGAAGTAGCAGTCGGTGTGATTCTCGAAACAATTTTCATTTTGGCTCATCCGTGCGCAATCTTTCTATGTTTTAATAGAGGTAAGGCTTGCGTGCATCCGACCCCCCTTACCCCTCCTTATGGCGGGAGCCTTTAAAACACTGGGGTTAAAAATGTTGTTGTTGTTTGTATAAGTAAACTAGCAGAGTTATCAATACACTGATCTTGTTCGCAATCTTACTAGTGTATAATAGGTTGATATTTTAGGATACTCTAATTGGAAGCAGTTATTATTGAGATTGCGTTATCACTGAGTCACCCGTGGTTAACCAATGTAGCGTTTGCGTGATTTGTAGATCATGTCGTCCAAAGAACAATGAAATAAGATACATGTGCGTTTTAAATTTAAATTTTCCACCTTTAAACTCGCGCTTTCAAAAATTTATTTAAAATTTCAAATGAGCATTAAATAGCATAACTAAGGGCCCAGTCGGTATCACCGTCGTTGTCAGTTTTTGGTTTTTTTACGTAAAAAAATTAGCTAAATAAGTTGCAAAAATTAATTTAAAATGTATGTTCCTATAATAGTCATACAGAAAATGAAAACTAACAATTGAAAACTGAAAACCACTTTTTATGGTTTTCAAAAACGGGATTTTGGTTTTCAAAAAAACAGAAAACAGAAAACAGAAAACGATACCAAACAGGCCCTAAAAGTATGGTTTTTCTATTTTATATTTGCCCGTTTTACATCCGATACTTTCGTCATCATTCTAACCGTAATGGATAAACGGGATCATGACGATTAATTAGCCTAAAGAGCTCAAGCAAAGCATAAAGGATAGGTTAAAACAAACCAAAAATCCATCAAAGTACAAATCCCTGGAGTCAATTGCATGCAAAGAACAGAATAACTTGACTTTCATAGGGCTATACATCCTAAATGTATCCAATTTTATATACAGTAAACCGTTATGGTTACATTTCCTATGGTTTTGTAAGAAGCCATAAAAAAAAGGGCCGATACCAAAGTACGTCAAGTCGTCAACCGACGATCTAACCAAAGCTTATGATTAAGTTTACATGTGAGCCCATTGTCTATTGTAGAGAGTACAAATACTTTTTTTTTTTTTTACAACAACAAAGATTTCATTTAACAAAGCAAATAATTTCTTTGAACATAAAGTGGGAAACAAATACGGTAAACAAATGACCAAGACATCTAACGCATAAGGTGGGAAACAAATTGAGCAATGAGACGAGAGTGCATACACGTTTTTTTTGCCTAACGCTTATTTTACTAAAATCGAACAATAAAAAGTTGAACATCTCAATTCAAAATTTTGACCAACACTCTTAATTTCTTGTCATGCAATCTTACACGAAATTTTGATTACTTTATTCCTAAAAAAAAAAAAAAAAAAAAAAAAAAAAAAAAAAAAAACTACAAGTAATCCACCCTTGTCTCTCTCGACACTATTCTCATCTCACTTGCTTAATTTGGCCTTTGCCTCTATAGGCCAAATTACACCATCATTCATCAAATCTCCAATTTTCAACCCCTTTTTTCTCTTTTAAAGTAAATGCCTTTTGAAGATTTGTAGTGGTTTATAAAACTTTTTGTTAAAACGACTAAGTCAATTTATTCGTCTTTTTTACGTAATACTCCATTCGATTCAAAGAGTTTTTTTTTGCAGTGTTGAGTAGTCATGTTGGAGACTATTTGTTTCCCTTAAAATCAATTGAAGTTGGTAAATTGCAATGCTGAATGAAATATGCACTAATTTTTCCAATAAGTGCACGATTCATTTGATCTAATCTAAAAGTACCTCCCAACATCACATACACCTACAAACTACAAAAAGAAAAAGAAAAATCTCTTTGGACTAGTTTTAAGCCCTTGCGTTGCACGGTTCAAAAATCATATCTTTCTTGATGATTTTTATGTTTATAACAAACTATGCTATCATTTCAATTAAAATAATCCATATCAATTGTTGTGATGTTGCTTAGATGTATTTTGAAATCTTGATCAATTCAAAAAAAAAAAAAATACAAAATTGTCTAGACTGTTCATGTTTAAATAATACAACAACATTTCTTATCTATACTCTGGAAAGAAAAACCTTTTTATAATAAAATGATATATGTTTCAAAAGTTTCTGACACGCCTAACCAATTTTATGATCAATAGTTCGTGTTTCTATAATATAACTTTATGTACGAGTTTCACGAAAATGAGAATCCTTATGCGAATTGTTAATAATTAACGGTGTAATTTATCCTTTTTTTTTTTTTTGCTCTTTTACAATACACCGAATTCTTTGAATATTTATCAAATTATGAACTCTCTTTGTTGCTCTTCCACTATAAATTAAACTCATTAAATATTTCTTAAATGATGGACTCATCTTTTATATTTTTTTTTTTCTCTTTCAACGTATACTAAACTCTGAATATTTGAGAGAATAAAGAAACAAATAATAAAAAAATAATTAGAGATGTGGCAGTAGCACCTGAAGAGTGGGGTATAAATTTTAAATAGTCCCAACAAAAGGCAAATTTGTCCAAGTATCTCCCTCTCGTCTTTTTTTACTTCCTTCACATTCACTCTTCTCTCTCTCTCTCCCCCGATATCCCGCACGCATCGTCTTCTCTCTAATTCTCTCTCTCTCTCTCTCTCCTCGCTCAATAGCAGAAATGGCGGCACTTCGAGCAGTAGCAGCCCTCAAACTCACAACCAAAACGACACCGTTGGGTGCTCGGGCTATGTCGACGTGGTGGGGACACGTGGATCCGGCACCAAAGGATCCTATCCTCGGAGTTACCGAAGCTTTCTTAGCCGATCCTTCTCCCCACAAAGTTAATGTCGGCGTTGTATGTCGTACTCCTTACTCTTCTTTATTTCTCTCTCCTCCCATTTTTTTTTATTTGGTAAAGTTTTATGCTTTAATTTGTTAGATACTAAGAATAATTATTTGGACCGCATACCAAACTTTAGTCATATGTATATATATATATATATATATATATATATATATATATATATATATATATATATATATATATATATATATATATATATATATACGTTGGATTGTTGATTACGCTAATTTTTTATATGGGTTTATTGATGTAATCCTACTCGACTCGAATCCGGAATATTGAATGGTTTTATTTGTTGTTGTTGTTGGAAAATAAATAGGGAGCATACAGGGATGATGATGGGAAGCCGGTGGTGTTGGATTGTGTTCGTGAAGCTGAGGCCAGAATTGCTGGTAATTTGAACATGTATGTATATTTCGATATCTTTTATTTATGTGAATTTTTGGTTTGGGTTTATAGTTTTTACATTTTTTGAATGATTTTATTTGGTAGAGTGAGCTTCTGTTACATTTTGGGTGTTTGTGTATGTAATCAGAGGATCATTGCACTTGGAGATAGGACTTAGGAGGAGAGCTTGCGTGTGTTTGAATCGAAAAATAAATGAATTTAGTTCTCTTTGAATGGAGCAAAGTTGTGTTGATGAAAAGGGTAGCTAAATGAGCTCAGCTGAAAACCCTGGACTGATTATCAAACTAATCAAAGTGTCTAGCTTTTGCATTTTTCGGATGCTTGTAGAGCGGTGAAAGGCGCAAGATGAGGTTGTAGGACAAAAAGTGATGCACAGCATAGGGTAGATTGACTGGAAATGTGTCTATTTGAGCTGAAAGCAACTGTAAATATGTGAGCATACAGGTTTACCGGAAAAATTAGGCTAGTTTTGGTCCGAGTTGAAGTATGTCGTTGCAGTTACAAGCTTTGAGATGTAGGATGTGGACATGTTGATGTGGGGAATATTCTTCTTTGTATGTGTAGATGTCACTGGAAATGTACTACTTTTCTATCTTGTTGCTGCCCAAATCGAAGTGGTTGTATGGCATCTATTGGGGGAAGTCTAACATGAATGCATGACATAAACTAAAGATGTGTAACACCGTAAGAATGAAAAGAGTGCAATCTATGGGCAGGGAAACATAGATTCCCAAAGGGCAGCCCCATGCACATTGGCACCCCTGTAAGGCGAGTGTCTGGGGAAGGGTCCCACCACGAAGGTGTATAAGGGGCAAGCCATCTCATATCATTTTTGGACAAGAGGCTGCCCCCAGGACTTGAAACTGTGACCCATCGATTGCAGAGCAACACCTTTACGGGTGAGCCAAGGCTCCCCTTCGGAAACATAGATCCCCAAATTTGTTTTTCTTTTTTCTTTTTCTTTTTGGTATGTGTGTGTTGGCCGTTAAAATGATGGAGGGTGGGCTTGTTGATGCCTGGTAATTGCTCACTCTTTTAGAGTTAGGTAAGGCCTTTTTGTATCTGAAATCCTGGTAGTCTTAGTTGACATCCTGCTTTCGCTCCTAACAATGAGTCAATGAGAACGATCAGTTACACCTACAACAATCAACGAATGTAAGAATGACAAATTTATCCAAGAAAAATGAACTCTGGACAGTTGCCTATGTCTCCAGGGGTTAGGTGACTTGACCTCTTAGTGACCACTGGCCACTAATGGAATTTACATCCTCTGATACAATAGTGACAGGTGATTAGTTGACCTAGTGCAAATCTTCAGCCACAAACGGCCTCACATACTTCTTTTTTGTATTTGATGGAAACATTTTGTAAAAGAACTCATGTAGTTCTGTCTGAGAAAAGGTCACTGTGCTACATATTTGGATGCTGAGTACATTGTTAACTTAAATTTCACATTGTTTGTTGGTAGGGAATATCTTCCAATGGGTGGAAGCAACCACATGGTTGAGGAAACATTGAAGCTCGCCTATGGAGAGAACTCTGAGTTCATTAAAGATAACAGGATAGCAGCAGTTCAGGCTCTCTCTGGCACTGGAGCATGTCGACTCTTTGCTGACTTTCAGAAACGTTATCAGCCTGAATCTGAAATTTATATTCCTGTTCCAACCTGGTCTAAGTGAGTAGTCTTTACCATTCACATCCTGCCTCAACCTCAAACACAAGGGAGATAGAAGAAAATTAAAAGACAGCAATATGATCAAAAGTTAATTCTTCTCCAATGTCAAACATATCTTGTGGGGCTGAATGAGTTTTTATTTTTATCTTTCAACAGTCATCATAACATTTGGAAGGATGCACATGTCTCGGAGAAAACTTACCATTATTATCACCCAGAATCGAAGGGGTTGGATTTTTCTGCAATGATGAATGACATTAAGGTAAACGAATGATGAAATGTATTATTCTTACTTCTTGTAACCATTAAGTGTGTTCAGGGCTAAGTTATATTCTTCTCTTTTCTCTCTTTGACTATATCAGAATGCTCCAAAGGGATCCTTCTTTCTGCTTCATGCATGTGCCCATAATCCTACTGGGGTTGATCCAACAGAGGATCAGTGGAAAGCTATCTCACAACTTATGAAGGCAAGAACTTCATCATAATTGTTGCTTCCTTTGTATTTTTCTTTTTCAATTGTTATTGTATTTACGAATTTCCATTTAACCATTTCCAGGAAAAAGGGCACTTCCCCTTTTTTGACATGGCTTATCAAGGTTTTGCAACTGGTGACCCAGAAAGAGATGCAAAAGCCATCCGGATATTCTTAGAAGATGGTCATTTACTTGGAATCTCCCAATCATTTGCCAAAAATATGGGACTTTATGGTCAGAGAGTAGGCTGTCTCAGGTAAATGAGCATACCCTTTATCCACTTTCTCGAATCTGAGTGTTCTTTGTGTTTTGGTGCGTTTCTCACTTAAAATAAGACTGATACGGAATAACTGAATAGGTAATTAAAAAATGTAAATTAATTGGACATCATCTTCAATTACCATGCAATAATAAGATCAGGAGCTTGTGGAGAAGTACCTTAAGAATTAAGCTGGAACATAAGTTCTTAGTGCTGAAAACTGAAGCCAGAAAAAGAATACTGATAGTGAGGGACTGAGGGGAGTAAAGAAAACACCTATAGCTTTTAAGTTTCGGTTTAATACTTCTACCTTTAGTATAGCTTTCAGCTTCTAGGCATTACTTAAGCACTCAAAACTCTCTTTTAAAAAAAAAAAAAACATCATGTCGACTTGGTGAGAAACAGGGTTCATAACTAACAAACTTGGTCATATCCTGCTTTGATATGGTTTTGTGGAATCAGTGTTTTAATTGGAACATTTGGAAGCTGGTCATATTCTAAACTGCATGCCAGAACTTTTGGTTCTATTGATTCACTACTGGCCCCCTCCAATTTTTCAGTGTGCTTTGTGAAGATGAAAAGCAAGCAGTGGCAGTGAAAAGTCGGTTGCAGCACATCGCAAGACCAATGTACAGTAACCCACCTGTTCATGGCGCTCTCCTGGTTTCAATTATTCTTAGCGATCCGGATTTGAAATCATTGTGGCTGAAGGAAGTCAAGGTATGAAGTTCTGTAGCCTCAAAGGTCTATTCTTTTTGCAATATGCTGTTGCCATGATAGTATCATAGTAGAGCAGAGTTCCCCCCACACACACACACAAATTCCAAATTTTGGACTGAGCGAGTGACATTTATGGTATGATGATGAAATAACGACATCAAACTTAGTTCTCTCTGTAGTGTTTGGAGCTGTCATTTCCATTTCAGTTGCAGCTAAAGACTCACTATTCTTTAATTGTGGAATAAAGCAAATTGACTTGCAATATAGCCTGTGCTTGTACTGTGAAGTAATAGTCCTTAGTGTGATTCTTGACGCAATTTTCATTATAGATCAGTCAGATCACTGATAGAGGATGGAATAGGAAGATTCTAGAGTCAAGGATTATTAGAGTTTACACCATTCTGCAGTCACCCTTAAGCAACCTCTCTATGTTTTCAAAATAAAGCTAAAGTTTGCGTACATCCAATACCCTTTCTTCACCATAGGCGGTGGGCTAATTTTGTTGTAGTGCTCGAAGCTGTCCAATTGGGTTAAAAACTTGCTCTTATTCTGAAGGCATGCTTGCATGCAGATGGGTTGTTGTTGTATACATTGCTAAAATCGCGCTTCTTATATTCGATTCTTGTTTATCACACATCATTTTATCTGCTCCTTGACTTGGACATCCTACTTATTTAACCTCAGGGGATGGCTGATCGCATCATTGGGGTGAGAACTGCTTTACGTGAGAACATTGAGAAGTTGGGATCACCACTATCGTGGGAACATATCACAAAACAGGTGCAGTGAATTGTGAATTGTGAATGGTGTAGTGATATCAACTTAGCCTCTGTGACTTCAACAACAACAACAACAACAACAACAACAACAAAAAAAAAAAAAAAAAAAAAAAAAAAAAAAAGAAACTTAGCCTCTGTTGCTCTTCTTTACGCCTTTCTTTGTTTCTCTACCATCTTCAATATTTCTATTTTGTATGAGCAGATTGGGATGTTCTGCTATAGTGGCTTAACACCGGAGCAGGTTGATCGTCTGACCAGTGAATACCATATATACTTGACCAGAAACGGCCGTATCAGGTAATGACTAATGAGCTCTACATTCAGGGCCCCTGCTGGTTTGTTTGCCATCTACTTTCAGTGCTCATTTTGGTGTTTTGTCGACTTTCTCATTCTGCAGTATGGCTGGTGTTACGACAAAGAATGTTGAATACTTGGCAAATGCGATCCACGCGGTCTCAAAATCATCCTAATCGGATCCTACCAAGTTGCTACTGCGGACTGCCTTGTGGAGTGGAAGAGGCTTTTAATGTACCAATAATTTAAATGTGAGAATATTGATGCCCATTTTTCATGAGGGGCCTTCTAAACTTTACTCCGTATGAAACAGATGAATTCATAATCGAATGATTTAGAACTACATCTCAGCTTACTCACTAATTTCGATTTTCTGTGTACTTTCTACTAATCCAGCCAGTCCATGGCGTGGGAGATGGATTCTTCTACTCGTATGAACTTACATTCCTCCGCAGCTATACACGCCTATACCATACTCCGTATACTTTAACCCATAGTGAACTTGACCCGAACACTTTCTTCTTCCATACATGGTGTCTGAAGGCTGAAGATTAAGTAGTCCTCTTCATTCAGCCCCAGTCGTAAAAACACATCGTACTACAAGTCATCCACCCGGAAGCCGAAACATATCAGATGGTCATTTCTGAAACTGTGTTTCACACGTCTGAAGGAGGAAACTGAAATGCTCAGTTTTCATGTTAACGTTTTAGACTTATAATCGCCGAAACCCCAACGGGGAACATTAGGAAGGAAGGGAGATAAGACGAGCACATAAATACAATGGGAAGATAAGACCAGCATACCGTAGGATGGACACAATAGGGATGGCTCTAATAATTTGGATGCACAAGTATGGACAAAACTAGTACTAACATGTTAAATACCTTTTGACCACAATTAAGCAGACAAAAAATTTTAGGTCATACAAGCCAGCTTACATACATTTGAGCCCGTTGGCGCTCCGACCATCTATTTTAGCATATCCTATCTAGCAAGATATCGCTTCGAATCTTTGGTTAAACTTTCCTACCTGATACATTTACGATCAAAATGACATACAGAGCTTAATGGAGCAACAGTACAGAGACCAGTCATGTCGCTTCAGCATGTATACATCTCTGCAGGTGAGCAAAAAGCCTGGGCTGATTTACGCAAAAGGCGGACGGAAAAAAAACTAGGGTGTCCCATAGTTTCAAAACTCATCTGCAAGCACAAGATCCCACCCAGGTCTAAGGCTTTATCCAGGGTGCTGGAAACCAGTTTGGCGCCGGACATGTTCTGGTATTAAACGGTTGATCAATTCAGGTGAAACTCCAGCTATCTGCAAGAAGGAATATCAAACTGATCAATTTTCCTCAGTCAACTCTGTATGATGGCTACCTAGCAGTACGAGCTCAAATACTTCACGGTTCAACCACATATGCCTCTTTTACTTTTGATGTCTATACTCTATAGTATTGAGTGAGGGGAATTGAGAGGACTACACACTACAATTCAATACTATTACTGAAATACACAAGGCTTGTATGAAGGAAGTGAGATCAATGACATACTTCCTGTTTAAAGTTGAAAAGAGGTGGCAATGATCGGCCATTTGGAAGACGTGCATTAGGTTCACGAAGCTCATCAAAGAAAGAGTGAGCACATGCTTCCAGCTGCAAAGAGAAGTAAGAGAGGTCAGGTTAATAAATTAAGCAGAAACAATAAAGGAGATTAAATTGAAATACCAGAAGAATAGCTATAATCATTCCAAGAAATAAATATGTTTGGAACCACTTATTCTTAGGACAGTGTAAGTGAGCAGGGACCGTGGTTTTAGGTGGGGGAATGCTGGCGGCCTATTTACAATAAATTTAGGGTAAGAAGAGCTACTTACAGCGGTGCAGCGAAGACTAGGAGAATACTGGAGCAAGCGTGAGGCAAGATCGATGGCTTCAGGTGGCATTCTCTTGTGGAAAACCTACAATGCAAACCATCTTTAAGTTAAATAAAGAACAACACTACTTCACTTAGCTATTATCGTCTCAGAAATGATTTTACATTCTCTTGTAACTCGTAAGCATCACATGATGCACAAATGCCACATGCCATTCATAAAACATGAACTCCTAGTACATTTTGTACTAGCACTAAAGGTTGCAAGCATGGAACTATACTTGAACTAAATGTACAGGATAATGCAAAACATGGTTGCCAACTAAAGATTCACCAACTATAAAAGCACCATATCCTGCATAGAGAGTTGTCATGTTACCTTGTGCCAGGGGTGAGCTTTGATTTGTGGGAATCTGAAATCAGTATAATTGGGATTCATGCATCTGATTTCCTCTCTGGTAGGAGTACCAAGAACCTGAAGCACAATCATCGATACAAACAATTGTTTAAGCCTTTCTACTTTAATGATCATGTAGAAATTCGAGCAAATAACCAGTAGTCGTACGGACCTTGATGATCTCCACAAGTTGGTCTACTGCGTTTTCTCCAGGGAACAATGGCTGAGACAAATGAAAGAATGTGAATGAGAAATAGCGTGAAGATGATTATGGTGGGTAAGTAGGGGAAGAGTGTCTATAACTCCATATGCACTCAGAAATCGAATGTAGGCAGTATGGTATCACAAAACAAACCTGGCCAAGAAGAAGTTCAGCAAGTACACAGCCAACTGACCATATGTCAATGGAAGTTGTATATTCTGTTGCACCAAAGATCAGTTCTGGTGCACGGTAGTATCTGGAACAAATATACGAGATGTTTGGTTCTCCCGTGACCTGTACCAGGGAAGAAAATGAATCTTAGGCAAGCACAAGGTACATGAGTAGCCAATACTCCAATAGTAGACATCAGGCCAACTAAGAATACCCCTCTCATAATCGACTTTCTAGGGACGTCATGACTAATATTTACTTTGTTTCTGTTACGTCACCTAATTAAGTGTGTCACAGCAAGTTGATCTAGCACACAATTTATAACTATCAGACGACAACGCTTCAAAAGCATAAATTCATTTAATACATTTAGTATGAGATACAAGCTTAATATCACTTTTCAATTCAGATAGAAGGAGGAGCACACAGTCAACAAGATATTCTGATTCTGAACTTCATTTAGAAATTTTCCATCATTTTCAAGATACTGGAGAAATTGTATAACTTGGACCTTTGAAAGGCCAAAAAATTTCACAAACAAGTTTCGACTTCTAGAGAAGAGTCTCAAACAGACAAAGTAATGGGCCCAGACTTCCACAGAAACCATCCAGAGGTACAAATGTAGACCATGAAAACACACACTTACCAGAACTTTAGCACTTCCAAAGTCACAAATCTTAAGCTGATGAGTAAGGGGATCAACCTGATAAAAATGTCAAACACAGTTAAAAGTGATTAAACTTCAAGGAATTATGAGGTTGTATAAGGTTTCAAAAGTACATAACTAGACCAAAAAGAAATTAACATACAAGGAGGTTTTGAGGCTTGATATCCCTGTGACAAACACCAGGAACGGTATGGATATATGCCAATCCACGGAAAATCTGCAAAGTAGGATTAAGTAAATTTAATCAGATTAAGGGAAAACATTAAGCTAAGAATCATGCTACCACCAAAAAAAAAAAAAAACATGCCATTGGTTGAGAGCAAGTCTCTCTAAAGGAGCAACAGTTTGGTTTACTGATGGGAAAGGAACATGGATCCATCCGTTTCCTTGCATTTCCCTGCCACCAACCACATTTTAATAGTGGAGAAAGTTTCTCCTCTCCCTATTCTCACTCAACGTACCCCTCTATCTAAAGCATCTTTAATAGTCTGCCTGTTGCGCATGAACATATCCCAACAACATTATTGTACACAGACGGCCACCTTCATCCATGACCTCTGAGCCTCAGAAAACTACATGAGTTATAGTTTGCCTTACCTCCTTTTCGAGATGAGTCGGTCATATACAAACTACCCTTCACTAACTTAAGCAAAGTCAGAGCCTGCTCTACAGCCACCAATACAACTAGACATACTCTAAAAACATGATGCAAAAAATGGTATAGTTAAAGATAAAAAGAAGGAAAAATGGGGCAGCAAAGCTGTCCTGACTTGTAAAAATATAGACACCACGTTAGCAGTCAAAATAGAAGAGTGTGACCTTCAGTTGTCCATTGCTCATGCAAAAGGAAACAGACACTGACACAACAGAACGGAACACAACACACGATAACATGACAGGAGATGAGAAAGTTGAGAATGACAAAGCTGTTAGTACCTGATATGTGTACAGTTTGACATATATAAGCGGCATCCTCTGGTTTGAATTACTGTAATGCTTGAGAGCACGATACAAAGATTCTGGCACATATTCCATCACTAGGTTCAGGAAAAGCTCATCTCTAGTGGTTGTTGAGTAGAAACAGTGTTTGAGCGATATCACATTGGGGTGATCTAGTAAACGCATCAACTGCAGCTCCCGATTCTTGTAACGCCTATCTTGCAAGACCTTCTTGATTGCCACTGTCTCACCAGTCTCCAAGCATTTTGCCTGAAAAGTACGAGTCAACAATGACCAAGGAACGGTAAACACCCAAGACAGATATAGCTGCAAGGAAAAAAGACTCTTAGCATAACATACCTGGAACACAACCCCAAATGATCCAGTACCAACAACGCGCTCTGCCATATAGCTTATAGTCTGCAAAATATACACAAAGCCACATGCGTTTAGTTTCCATTAACAACAAAGCCAAGATCTTAATTAGACAGAAAACAGATAGTATATTTCCACAAATCATCCTTACCCTTTTTGGTTCACCATTTTTGCCGCCAATAGTTGTCGATATAATGTGGCCCGTAACCTGATCATTTCCTTGTATCACAGCAGGTGTCATCTCCTGCAAAAGACAAAGACAATTTCAGCTTAGACAATCAACCCACACCACAAATGGCAACAAAATCACCACTACCAATCACAAAAATATACCCAAGCAGTACGACTTCTTAGTTGTTAGACTTGTTACCAGCTAAGAAGGCGAAAATCCGGTTAAATGGTATATACCTAGGTATCTTTAATAACATTGCTTCCACGGAAGCATTAACACCAGGAAAAGAAGGCATTGAAGCTTCAACTAGAATCTAAGTATAATTACCCAAGGAAGCAAACCAAATGTTGCAATTACTCCCAAAGAATCAAGTTTAATTCCTTCTATTTTAATATTTTATAACAAAAGAGGCAATAAAATAAACAGAAACTCCAAAAATGTGAGAAAATTAAGCAGAAGACCAGCTGGAAAAGAGATCTGAAACTGGGATTTTTTTCTTCAAGAAAATTTTTATAACAAAAAAAAAAAAAAAAGGAGGCACAAAGAAACCCTAGAAAAGTACTAATCACTATCACAGCACAAAGTACCAAATGTAGTAAAAGGAGGTGCACAAATTCAGCAACACTTAGAAGCTAAAACACCCAAAATTAAATAAACCCAAATAAATAATTATGCATTTGGACACACAACACAAAATCTACTAAGATTAACATAACTAAAAAATACCCAGAAGAACTAATGCATGAAAATCTGAAAACCCAACAAAACCCAGAAATCTAAACAGCAAAAAAACAAGCAGATCTCTTCCAAAAAAAGTAACAAAAACCCAGAAACAGTAAGAAAAACAACAACAACAACAAAAAATAGGAAAAGAAATACCTTATCTTCAGACATGTTAGAGGAGGGAGGAGGGAGTTTAGGTTGTTGAGAAATGGGATTAAGAGGGGGATTAGTGAGGTTGTTAAGGTCAGGAGGGTGAGGATTAAGGGGGAGTGCAGGTGGATTATGTGAGTGATTATTAGTATTATTGTGTGAGGCCATGTGCTTTTCCAGCTTCTTTTTCTCTCTCTCTCTTACTCTCTCTCTGTTCTTCTTCAATCTTCACCAGCACACTACTATAGTACTATAGTATAGTGTTGTTGTTGTCTCTTTGGTTTGGGACTGTTTATATATGATGCTATAAAAGACCAGTCAAAGTGTCAAATAGTTTGGCCCTTATTGGTAAGGGTGAGGGTAAATGTTGTAGACTTGTATTTTTCAAATATTTAGGGTAGGACATAATAAATGTCCATTTTGGTTGTTCTAACTTTTGACTCATGTATTTTGTAGCAATAATAATAAATGGAGTATTTAAAAATGACAAATTGAAATTATACGACCTAGATTTTGTGGTAATGTACTCTTTTATGTCAAACACGAGTAAGAGTCTAGCGAGAGATTAGTTATCGAGAAAAGGAATGAAAATACTGATTTCAAAAAAAGGGATGAAAATACTGATTTTTTTAGACAATCGGCCATGTAGTTTGGCCACTAATAAAGGGCGTCTTGAATTCCAAAGGGAGGGAATTTTGCTAACCAAAAATCCTAAATTACTCCAATGACAAGCTACATGTGATGTAGTTTTGTTTTCACCATGGAAAAATAAAATTAATCTTTCTTTACATTAATTATAGACACATCAGTTTACATTTTTGCTTTTTATTTAATATCCAAGCTACGTAGCTTAGGGAGGCGACGTTGCTTATCAAACTGATGATGTAAGCCGGTTGCAAATTCTCTCCAATAATATGATCTAATAACACAAGGACCTACCAAGCTAAACTACAAAGCTTTTGTTACCATCGGAGATGCTCTAAGCTTAGTCTTATCCAATTCTTTAGTAACAAACCTTGTGAATACCATTAGAAATCTCGTTTTCTCCTCGAAAATCCACAAGGCCAACAACGAGATCGCGGACACCATGTCAACAAATCGCAGCCCAAACGGCATTTTACAAAACGGCATTAGACAAAATTATGAACGAACTAACGTGAGACACAATTAACATTGTCTATATAGTTACCAAAGGGCAAGAACAGAAATTAAGCCGAATGGCGCTCTGGCATAAACTTCACTTTGAATCTTTGTTACATTCCCCTACCCGAGACATTTACGATCAAAACGATGTACAGAGCTAAAATGGACAATAGTACACAGGAGTCAGGACCAGTCATTTTACAGGTTAGCAAGTATATGTATACAACTTTGCGGGAGTCAAAGGCCCGGTGAAAAGCCACACAGGCTCACAAATTCAGATACCAGGAAGTGCTCCCCAGGCTTTCACAATCCGTCTGCACGCAGTAGATTCCAGCTCCGCCTTCACCACCAGGTCCAATCCTTTATCCAGGATGAGGGCAACCCGTTTGGCGTCGCACATGTTCTGGTACCAGGCGGTTCATCAGTTCGGGTGAAACTCCAGCTAACTGCCACAAACAAGGAGAAACTCATCAATTTTCACCCAATCAGCCACCACCATATGATGGAGACCTAGAATAGCAAGTGCAAAAGTGTCCACAGCTTCAGCCCCTTTGGTGCCTACTTTATTTTTGATATTTTCTCTTTGGGAGCTGAATTTACTCATTTAGAGGAAGCTAGTACGAAGGCTTCAAGTTTAAGGTTACTAATATACTTTGCGTGCAAAACGGTTTGATAACATACCTCCTGTTTGAAGTTGAAGACTGGTGGCAATGGTCGGCCATTTGGAAGACGCGCATTGGGTTCACGGAGCTCGTCAAAGAAAGGATGAGCACATGCTTCCAACTGGTACAAGAAAAACAGAATGACAATTAAGTTAGACTTCAAGCAGAAACAATTGCACAAAAACGAACATACACTTGTAATGGAAAAAAGTTTCCAATTAAAAGAAATTATATTTCGCCAGAAAATTCTATGGACATTAATCGTAAGTGTGAGGATGCAGGCGAGAATAATTTCCACTTCTGTGTAAGGTGTAAATAGCTACTTACAGCAGTACAGCGAAGACTAGGTGAATACTGAAGCAGCCTTGAGGCAAGATCAATGGCTTCCGGTGGCATTCTCTTGTGAAAGACCTGAACCACAGAGCATTTTCCAGTTAAAGGAAAGACCAAAAGCTACCAAATGTAGATAATGTCATGTAAAAGATTAAGAGTGCAAGTTTAAGCATCAATTTAGGCGCATACAGAACACGTCAGACGTTCATAAAAAAAGGCAGTGCATTTACTTTTAGTATATAGTCCATGATTATTCACTGTGCTAAATGGAAGGAGTAACAAATGAAGCTTTGCATGATGCTCTAAACAATTCCTAGAATAAAAGGGGCCTAGTATGAAACAGCGGCTATAATTTATTCCGAGTTGTCCTTTTGTGGGAGGTCTCAATCAATGGTCACTTGGCATACTTAGCTTTCCACATAATACGTAAATCTTTATGATGATAAAAATAAATCTGTTCCCCATTATTAAAATGAATGACGAGCCATCATAAATAAACACAAAGGTTGCAAGCCAAAGTTTCACCAGTATCACTATACAAATTGAACTATCGGAGCACCAAGCCGAAAGATGAAATGTGATAGTACCTTGTGCCAGGGATGAGCTTTTATTTGAGGAAACCTGAAATCATTATAGTTGGGATTCATGCATCGGATTTCCTCTCTAGTAGGAGTACCAAGTACCTGAAGATTAAATCTTGATTAATAAAATTGTCTGAACCTATTGTTTATACAATCAGGCAGCAAATTCACTAAATTTTCAGTACAAACCTTGATAATCTCCACAAGTTGGTCGACTGCATTTTCTCCAGGGAACAATGGCTGAGAAAATGAAGGAATGCGAATCAGGAAGATGATCATCATGGTTTGTAAGTAGGAGAAAGACAGTAGAATGCACTTCAGAATGCACGCAGTAAGATAGTATTTGACCAACCTGGCCGAGAAGAAGTTCAGCAAGGACACAACCAGCTGACCAGATATCAATGGATGTAGTGTATTCTGTTGCCCCAAATATTAGTTCTGGTGCACGGTAGTATCTGGAACATATGTATGAAATGTTTGGTTCTCCCTTGACCTGCATCAAGAAAATTAATTTTAGGGAGAAAATAAGTAACTAGTTGAAACATATCAGAATAAGAATGGCCCAAATTCGACTTTCTTCAGATTTCACAGCTGATATTTATACTTATTTAAGACACCATATCCCAGCAAGATGATCTAGCACATTAGTAATGATATAATCCAGTATCTTAGTAGTATGATAGTATCATTATAGACCGAACTTACCAGAACTTTAGCACTTCCAAAATCACAAATCTTAAGCTGGTGAGTGAGGGGATCAACCTGGCAAAGCACCAAACACAGATAGAACTATGAGGAAATTGAGGTTGAACAAGGTTACAAAAGTACATAATCAGACCAAACAGAAATCACCGTACAAGGAGATTTTGAGGTTTGATATCCCTGTGGCACACCCCGGGAACACTATGAATGTATGCCAATCCTCGTAAAATCTGCAATGCAGGTTTGTTCAGCAATTCATCAGTATAAGATCAAACATAAAGTTAAGAAACACTAAGAAGCATCTTTTTGGGTATATTGGGTTGAGGGAGAAGGGGGGGGGGAACTTCGCAGCAAATATTTAAGCCAAGTCAACAAAAAACTCCTTATGTTTTGCAAAGCTGCACATCATGTCGCCCAATCCCAATGGCACTCTCGTGCCACCGTCAAAAGTGTCAAAAACATCTTGCAGAGAAATAAAAGCTTAAATACCATTGCAGTAACATATTAGCTCTCAAGAACATTACTCTGTAATACTTTGCAACTTGGCCTGAACATATCCGAAAATAGCAACATGAGTCATGTACAGTCAGCGCCCAATTGCATTTAGAACCTCATCATCCCAAGATTGTTGATATCTAGTATCTACTACTTCACAAAACTATTGACAAGAGAAGCCAGCCAGTTGTGTTGCTCATGGAAATGAAAAAGACACAATTCCTTACAACGGCATAAGAAAGTTGAGAGCATTGAGAGAGGATTCGGTACCTGATACGTGTACAGTTTGACGTAAATAAGGGGCATCCTCTGGTTCATACCACTGTTAAGTACACGGTACAAAGATTCTGGCACGTATTCCATCACCAGGTTGAGGAACAGTTCGTCTTTAGTGGTTGTCGAAAAGAAACAATGCTTCAGCGATATCACATTGGGGTGATCGAGTAAACGCATCAATTGTAGCTCCCGATTCTTGTAACGCCTATCTTGCAAGACTTTCTTAATTGCCACTGCCTCACCAGTCTCCAAGCATTTTGCCTGCAAAATTACGAGTCAGCAAGGGCAACACACGACAAACAACCCAGAGACAGTTAAAGCTGCATATAAGAAGCCTTCACATGTATACCTGAAACACAATTCCAAACGATCCAGTACCAACAACGCGCTCTGCCATATAGCTTATAGTCTACACAACAAATCACATCCCACATGTTGGTTTCAATATTCAGCCTCTTTCTTATACAAACCACAGTACCACATAAAGATACATCATGTTTCCACAAATACTCTTTACCCTTTTTGGTTCCCCATTTTTGCCGCCTATCGTTGTTGATATAATGTGGCCTGTAACCTGATCATTTCCTTGTATTACAGCAGGAGTCATTTCCTGCAAAATTTAATGCCAATTTCAGCTCAGATGGTCAAAAGACTCCACAAAGAGTGGAGGACTAGGGACTTGTTGGAGCCTATAGCCAAACTACAAAATGAGGCCACTTAACCATATAATCACCAAGGATTACTATTTTTATTACAAGGGGCAAAGCCAATTCATTGAATTGTTTTCTACTTTCTAAGGGGGCTCTAAAGCAATGGCTGTAGTATGTATCTTTACTGTCACGCCAGCCCTCACCGATTCACCACTACTAATCAAAGCAGCATGACAATTCTTTTACCAAATGTACCATAACCTTGCTGAGAAATAAACTGAATTTACACATAAATAAATGGAAAGGAAATTCCTTTGGCAGTATACAAAACCCATTTTCATTGATTAAAACAGAAAGCATGAATAAGTACTTAATTAGGATGAGACAAATAAGCAGGGAAAAAAAAAAAAAGATCTGAAACAAGCTTCCACGACAAAAGTGGGTTTAATAAACCTAAAAATATCATGAAAAAAAACCCTAGAAAAAAGCAATCAATCATAATGAACAAAATACCAAAATGAGGGAACTTAAACAACAAGACTAATTATAACCCAGGATACCAAATACACATCTGACCACCACAAAATCAACCAAATTGAACATTATTAACAAAAACCCAGAAATCTAAACAGACAAAATCACTAAAAAAAATCAAAAAAGTTAAAAAGTTAAAAAGGAGAGAGAATAATGAATGGACCTTATCTTCAGACATGGTGGTGAGTTTGGGATTAGTGGAGAGAGAAAGAGGATTAAGGGGCATTGGAGGTTGATTAAGAGGTTGATGATTATTGAGTTCCATGTGCTTTAATAGTTGAATTAACAGACAGCTAGCTAGCTGATCTCAGTCTTCAACAACAAGCTACAACTAACTACTTCTCTCTCTACTCACTCCCTTATTATGTGTAAACCATGTGCTTATCCAGCTGGGTCTTTTAGTATTAATATTTTTCTGTGTGTTTTTTTTTTTTTGGGATTAAACTGTGAAGTTTGAATTGTTGAGTGAAGATGAATCTAGAGAGAAAGAGAGGTGTTTTTGGATTGAGATGTGGTGTTAAAATAGAGAGAGTGGGGAATTAAAAGTGGAAAAATATAAATAAAGTGCAAATTTTGTGGAATCAGAAATGACGACTCATGTCTCTTTTGCTTTGACCCACGCCACTCTTGTTCTGCGTATACTTCACGTCTTCCTTGTTCTTGGCTCTCAATTATGTCATGACCTACTGTGCCGTACTGTGTAGCTAGTTGCCAAGTACAAGTATGATTGTATGAGTATGAATGGAATTCTCGTTCCGTTTCTCAGAGGTTGTTTAATTGTGCTCATATGCTGGTTTCGAATGGGAATAACTAATGAGCATCAACGGTGATAGTAAGATTTATGCATGTTCAATCTTCACGATAGATAGTAATAGTGTCGCTCTAATGAGTTGGTAGTCAATGATATTACTATATCAAAAAGTTAAGGTCGTTAATTGAATTCAAATTACAATATGAGGGCAGTTATTTTTTTTACGGTTTCGGTCAATAAAGTTTGTTTAATTATATGGAAACGTATCGGAAACAAATAACGTTCATGACACTACTCTTTATGACACTACTCACACTTATTGGAAATTCTCTGAGTGGTGTAATGTAATAGACAAAACTGTCATCGCAAAATTTGTATTAGTTCAATTGATTTAAATTCGAATCTGTAGTGTTAGTCTGGGTCATGAGTGATGTAGGATCTCACATTCTCAATGGCCTTAAGCCAAACACAAATAAATGTGGGTGAAACATATATATTAGGTTGCAATGGTTCACTATAAGCAGGATCACGGTAAGGTTAGTCTATATTAGGATAAATCGATTGTATCTGGTGGATAAAGATAAGACAACCATATTTCCATGCACCATTTCAACCACAACATCCACGTGGTTAAAATGGTGCGTAGAAATATTGAAACCCATTAAGATAGAATTAGGGTGTGTTTGTGTAAACTCTTGAACCGACTTTCGGCACCTAGAATCTAAAAACTGCCCAACACACAAAGCTAAGATACAATTTATACTTTCTAGTTTTTCAAAAGCGATTCCGGTGTCAAATTGTTCATAAAAAATAATAGTTCCTATTTGAAACTCGTCTCACAAATAATTGCTCATAAGTACATTAAAAAAATGATTTTTTTTTTTGTTGAACCACACCTATTAAAACTAAAATTTGGTTAGATTACACCTGATATAACTATTTTTGTCCAACCACACCCTTTAATTTTTTTTTTTTTTTTTTTTTTTTTGGTTTTACACTTGTACTACACTGTATACCAACTTAAGGCTCTATTTACGCCCCATATCCACCCAATGCCGCCCCTTAACCTTTCAATGCTGCCACCCCACTACCATTCCAACACAACTGATGTTTCCCCCCAAAATTCGATTTTTTGCTCCAAATTTTTTCCCCAAAATCGATAATTTGGGGGGTAAAAATCAGTTGTGTTGGTAGTGAGGTGGCTAGGGGTGGCATTGGATGGGTACGGGGCGACATTGGCGAGTATGGGGTAGAAATAGAGCGAAAAGTTGGTATAAGGTGCAATGCAACAAAAAATTAAATTTTTTAGATCGTCTTTATTTGGCGTCTCAAATGAGTCTCAAATCAAAGAGGATAAAATGAGACTCAAAATAAGTGACCCCCAATTAGAGTTGGCATTTCGTGGCACGTGAGCTGGTACGAGCACGACACGACACGAGATTCGAGCGGGCCGACACGGCACGTGTTACGCAAGGCTCGCCTCGTCCCACGATTGCAAAATCGGATTTTGGTTGTGCCTTGGCACGCTCCGACACGAGGCACGTCGGGTGTGGCACGTGGGGTGGCCCACTATGGCACAATTAAACACGATAAAAAAGGAGAAAAACATAAAAAAGTAAAAAAGTAGCAGTTAGTACGCGGGTTGACACGCCGTGTCAACATGCCACGGGCCGTGCCGTGGCGAGGTTTTAAAATTTTGGCACGACACGACACTAGTACGCCAACACGAGGCCGTGTCCGAATTGTGCTAAGTTGGCCATCTGGCACACCGTGCCGTCACGAAGCACGACACGACCCGACACGTATCCAACTCTACCCCCAATGTAGATGAAGGGGCAGAGTCTCAAAATTTGATACGATCTCTTTTTTAAGAGACGGTCTCAAAAGTCTAAAGACATAAATATGTGGGGTCTACGAATAATTATAATTAATTTAATATTATTTTGGCCTATGTTTGAGACCTAAAGTATAAGTCTCACAATTGAGAAGTAAGTCTTAAATTGAGTCTCATCTCTATTTAATGTCAGTATGATGTCATATATTAGTATTTGAGACTTAGGGTGTGTCTGGTAGTCGTAGCTGTTCAGGTAACTTTTACCTGTTGAAGTAACTGTTAGCAGTTTGACTAGCTATTAGTTGTTAGCAGGTAGATGTTAGATGTTATGTTGGATGAAAAGTAGTTGTTAGCAATGACGTGGTTTGTACGATCAGTAGATCTCGAGTTATTAAAATGATTACCACTCCGTCCCAAATTAAACTTCCCATGAAATTTGAAATCCTCTCACATAACACTATTTCATGGGAAGTTTAATTTGGGACGGAGTGGTATATCGTTAAATTAGAATATCAGAAATGCTACTTTCTAGGGGAAATGCTACTTATTATAGCATTTGCCAAATGCCCTTTAAAACGCTAAATGCTATTTCAAATGCTAATAACAAATGTACAGCCAAACATATCAGGTAGCATTCTGACTTGGTCAAAACGCTAAACGCTACCTTCTACTTGGTTATCAAACATACTCTTAATATGAGTTTCACAAATAAGGATATTGTGTGTGGTTGGACAAAATTGATTATATTATCAAGTATAATTAGACCAAATTTTAGTTTTTTTTTTTTTTTTTTTTTTTTTTTGAGGTTAGATCAAATTTTAGTTTTGATAGGTGTAATTTAAACAAAAATTCAAAAAATAAAAACAAAAATTGAAACTATATATATATAAAAAAAAAAAAAAAAACTCTAATAAAATCGCCTTGTCACATACATAAGCCACCTCTACATCTCGATCAAAGAACATAAAAGTCGGTCAAAGAGTCAAATGGGCAAGTTGAAAATCCTATGAACTCCCTATGTGGCTACTGGCTAGCTGGTTAAAAACTTAAAAAATTTGGGATATTAGGCAGCATAGGGATACAAAGACTGGTCATCTGGCACATGCAAGTCCAACGCATTGCTAACGTACATGGTCAATTTTTCCAGAATTTGCCCCCAACTCACATTTGGTATTCAAAGCCTCCAGAGGGCCAGATTGGCTGTGGCAACCCGGCCATATTTATCACACCTCAGACCTTACTGTGACTGTCACAGTAACGTACAGTTGCATTTCTTGACTGAAACTTTGGAAGGAACAATAATGTTTTACGTATCACTATATAAACAAGAATAGTAAGGTCTCAAATACTCGAGTTTATATATAGCAAGGTAAAAGTGGACGATATATGTATCAACATTGCTATATGTTCACATTTTAGTTTTTGCATTTGTGATTTGGTTACAATCCCATTTGTGAATTTCACTAAAAATGATGGTAGTTGTGAGACTTGTGTCTAGTTAAGTATCACCCGATTCAAAATAGACATATTAGTTGCTGCAACCTTGAGCTATCGGAGTAGATTATTTTAAGTTTATCAGGCCTTGCATGATTCAAAAGATTTTTCAAACTAATTACACCGATAGAACAAGACCACTTCAATTCATTGTAATTATACTGTAATTGTTATTTTTTGTTGTTGTTGTTGTGTTTTGTTAATTGTTTTTAATTAATACATGTAGTATAATTGTTGGTATTAATATATCACATAAGTTCAGTTAAAAATTAGATCAATTAATATACCAACAATTATACTACAATTATTTTCAGTTAAGAATTAAGATCAATGCATCCCAAATCACCTTCTTCTCAACATATATACCATTCTCACTTATCGAGATGAGATGTATAAACGTGAACATAGTTTAAACGACAACACCAAAAATTATAAATTTATGATACTCATTGTAAAACCTTATTTTAATACGAATCTAACGAGTATAATTTTGCCTATATAAATCCTAATAGTTATTTGTTAAATTGAAAGTCGATGGATCACCTCAAAAGTCGAAAACGTCATATATTTTGACAAGGAGGGAGTAGAAAATTGTACAATTAAACAAAATGTCATGGATAAAGAATAATGTCAAAAAGTTGAGAGTTGAGACGTTGGCAAAATGAAAATTGATGGATTAATGTGTTTTGGCAAAGTGACGTGACTGGGCACTGCATCCTTAATTAACTCACAACCCTGGTTTCCGTGGGCTATGATTTCGGAACAGAAAGGCTTGGACTTCGTTTGATAATACATTTTCGGCCCAAATGTCGAGCCTGGTCGGCGTTGTCCAATAATCCTCAGGTGGTTAGTTACTTGAGATAGAATATACGGAGTATTCCTTAATTACGGTATTGTAAATTTGTAATGCATGGATGAACATTGAAATCATGGGATTGACGAAGAATTACAGGGCCGTCTATAGATTTTGAGGTGAGGGAGGATGTGATGGGACTCATTACGAGAGTGAAGATAGGGGGTGTGGTTATTATGGGTAGGATTAGGGTGTGTTCGAGTAGTGTACCTTTTTCTTGAGGCGAAATTTTTTAAATCGTTTTATATATATGATGATGCCGACTTACTTAGTGCTTGTGTAATTTGGAGGGTATTTTATAGGTTTCAAAATCTTTCCACATTTTGAATACTATTTTATTTAGGGGTACTTGTGTGTGGAGAATATGTACAAACGACATTGCCATATACTTACAATCCAACACGGCAACATCGTTAGGGTAGTAATGTATGCCAATTTAGACCCTGTATGATACAACTTAAAAAAAAAAAACATAAATTTCAGTTCAGAAGCATGAATTTGGTCTTTATATCATATCAAATGAGATGTTGTCAATTGAATTATAAAGAGTCTAAGCGTATCGGTAACATGTTTTGACATATACTCCGTAGAAAATGGATTTTAACTTATCGATAACTTATTACACAGAATAAACCTAAAAAATGTTGTGTACGATGTTCTAAGTATTTTATTAAAGGCTATCACGGGGTTTGGGAGTGCAAAGAGTTTGATGCTCGTATGGCGTATCCGTATCATTATATTCACGGGTCAAATAGTTGGTAGTTGGACCACGCGCTGAGACATACATCCATGTACTCCATAATTTCGGGCTTTACTAGTCTCTCACTCTCTCTTATCATTGACGTACACAAATTAAAATCCATTCAAGTGATCGAAATTGCGAAACATTCGATTCAAATTAAACCCTCTCAAATGTTACCATGATTACATTCATTCAATGACTTTCTTATAAGAGTAACTGTGTAGAATCGAGTAGTCTTACGTACATTATTATTGACTTATACGGAGTACTCGTTTTACTGCTATGTTAGTTACTGACTTACGGCTGATAGTATCCCAAAGATCGATGATTAAAATACGATACTTACAACGTGAAAGATATAAAGTCAAAACGTTAACCTACAAAAAGAAAAAAAAAGCACGCAACTCAATAATCCCATATCAAATTCGAATCATAATCCACATAATAATTGACATAAAGCTATAGCTAGAAACAGATCATATAATTAATTAAGTAATTATAAAGTTCCTCTGATGACGCGCCTGTATATACCTAGCTATAAACATTGCTTTTAATCTTCACAAAGCAATGATTATTAATCTTCACAATCCACAAATGAATCTGATTAATTATAATTAATTAATTAACAAACCTGCAATGCCTCCTAATCTCACCATTAATCCCAGTAAGTGGACTAAGATGGCTCATTTTAAGCATAGCTTCAACAAAGTCGTTAGCAAAGGCAGCGTTACTCTTTGCATAAATCCTAACCCATGCCTCTTGGGGCCCACCACTACTGTAGAGCACCTGGTCCGAGTGAAGCAGCCCTTGCTTAGCCTCCAGGTTCTTGAAGTAGCCGTTATCGAACCGTGTGGGTGAGCCCGAGTCGAGCGGGGTTAAGTTGTCGTCCCCACCCATTGCAGGGCATGTAGCCTTCTTGGTCATGGCAAAGTTGACATTTATGTTGTTGGGTTCGTTGTAGATACGGGTCCGAAATGTCGTGCACCGTGCCATGCCGATTGTGTGGGCCCCGCTTAGCGCTGTCATGTCGCGGGCGGTCAGGTTCTTGGTGGCGAAGAGGGAGATGAGGGTGGCTAGGTTTGCTGTTGGTGGTGGGAGGTTGGCATTTGCCGCACTTAGGCTAGCTGTTCTTGCATCCCTTCTTCCTAGAGGTACCTTCCATTTCGGCCCTCCTGACTAAAATATAACAAATTCATATTTCTTAATTAGTCCGGACTATGAAAGAAAAACGATCAAAGATAAAATTGCAATTATAGAAAAATTGATATGGATGATACAAAATTACAAACATAGACAATTATGATCGATATGTAGTATGATTTGATTTGACAAATTGGTACGTAGTTGTCTAATGGTCGTCGTTAAACATTACGAATAGAAAGTACTAGTATTATCATGAATATATAATAGCAACGACTGTTTTTGACATGTTGAGTACTCTGGTATGTGATATTAGACACTTGTTGTTACATACGTACATGTCTACCCATTAGACCTTTAACCATTGGCTGAGAGATACCACACACTCACCAGCATAACTGCATCCCGTGCCGCGAGGGCTAGAATGTCGGAACAGGATACCCTGTCCCTGCATACAGCTTCTACATTTGCTTTGATTCTATCAATGAGCTTAAAGCCCTTCAAAGAATTATGATTTCCAGAACATGACTTCTCACCTATGAAATTAGGCCTGTCTTCCAACAATACTGATGCATCACAACCCTATAAGACATAATATATATGCACATATTAGTATCAAAGGAACTAAGAAATGTGACATATATATATACGTACCAATGTATGTACACATGCAAATGTGCATGTACGTACACAATGTTGATTAACTAGGCATTATGTGGACCATTATGATTTTCCGTGTTTGTTTCGCATTTAGGAGCCACTAGTAGAAAAAGGCAAAGTAGCGTCGGTTGGAAATTGCAAAAGGCATCGGTTCTTGGTCGACGCGGATTGAGGTGGCGCCTTAAGTATAAGGGTTAAGGCATCGATATCGGTTGTACAAACCGACGCCTAAAGTAGACTTAAGGCGTCGGTTCTTGACCAACCGACGCGAATAGAGGGACGCCACTTTATGTTTTTCTACTAGTGAGGTCTGTATATAAGTACTCACATTAACGAAACAATCATGGAAGTGCAAGCGAAGCATTGAAGCAGCCAAACGCGGCTCCCTGGCAACAGCTTCGGCCATCGTAGAAAGCACGATGGATTCAACCTCCGGGCAAGTTCTTGCATAGAAAGCAGGCGTAAGATGTGCACTAACAGTGGTGTCACAAATAAGTAGCAACACTTGAACATAAAAGGCGGCACCAACAAAGAAGTGGCTTAATGATGAAGCCATGATACTAATATCAGCTCAAGAAATTTCTCACTCACTCTGTCTCCCCTCAAAGCGGCTTTTTGTGGCTGCTCTTTATATATGTATAGGCGTATAGCCACGCAACAGGCTGTAGACAGTTGATGTTAAAGGGACATGCATGCATGTTCATTTTACCCAGCACTCCGTGACTTCTTTAGTTGAAACATTATCATTGGTATTATGACAGCCTTGTATGGTTGTGACTGCTGTGAGCGAGCCAAAATAGTGATGTACGTTTCTATTGAGTTCTCATAATCGATCTTTAATAGAATGTGATTTTTTCGGCTCTAATGAGATTCAACATTATATACGTATATGGGCGATTGTAGCAATTTCACCCCAAGGGTTTGATCAATTGTGCAATTGAACCCCTTACGTTTTATTAGGGGCAATTTAGCCCCAGATGTTTGATAATTTATTCAATTAACCCTAATACTAAATTTCAACCCAATTATTGACATTTAAAAATAATTAAAACAACGTTCTTATCTAAATACATCCTAAAATTCATCCTTAATAAATTTTAAATACATGGAATCTCTACGAATACGTACAAAGCTTATTTGCTCTGTTTTCGAATGTTGTCTCCCCTCTCGTGTACCCCTATGCCCCTCTTCATGTTTTTTCTTTCCTAAGGCAACCAATCCTTATTATCTACCCATGATAAAATAAATAAAAAATTAAAAAAAAAGTGAATTCAAAGTACCTAAATTTGAGCAAAATAAAATTGATTTTCAAGGACGAAGAGGAAGCTCATGATAATCAAGTCTCATGATCAAGTACCTAAATTTGACCAACATAAAATTCCGACTTCTTCTGTTTTATCTTCTTTACTTGTGGTCTCGGAGTGATTGGGAAGAAATTTAGTATTTGGGAGTATCTAGTTTGGAGAACAATACAAGTGACAAAGGCCGTAAGAAAGATCTAAAGAACATTAAGCTGATTTTTTTTTGAATCAGATTAAGTTGAACTCTTTTTAGTTAATTGTTACATTTAACCACATGTGTTTGTTTTTTTAGGGCTTAATATAATGTATTTAGGATGTATTTAAGATTTATCTAGGATGTATTTTAGAATGTATTTAGATAAATATGTTTTTAAATTATTTTTAAATGTCAATAATTGGGTTGAAATTTAGCATTAGGGTTAATTGCACAAATCATCAAACATATGGGGCTAAATTGCTCCCAATAAAACGTAAGGGGCTCAATTGCACAATTGAGCAAACCCTTGGGGTGCAATCGCTACAATCGCCTATGTATATGTAAGAGAAGTTTAAACCAAACGTACGTAAATGTGTGTTAACAATCTCTGAATTAAAATCATAATATCATTTTTCTTTTAATTTCCAAAGAATTTTTTTTTTCTCATGCATTCATGCACATTTAATTTCCTATATTGGTATTGTATTTTTTTGCTTAATTTCTTGATACTAATTGACCTCCGACTTATATAACTTTCAGACAAATCACTATTGACATAGACGTCCAATATCAAATCGTAAAAATCTCGTGTATATAAAATGTGCGTGTAATCTTTCTCGATGTGATCGAGAATAAATGTAGGGCCGTAGGTGCATGAAAACCACAACTTCCTTAAAGTTGACGATGAAGTAAAAAACCAGAAACGTACGTAAAAATGGGACAGTTTAACGCATTCAGACATGGGCCAAAAATGGCGGAGGGTACGTCGTAGTGGAGCCAGTATGTGTGATATTAAGCATATTGACATATTATTCTCATGAGGAACTCTGGATCTTTGTGTAAAAGGAGACAAATGCCAATAACGCGTTCGTTTCTGTCAAATTACGCTTTCGAAAACAACGGTTTTGCCTTTAGTTAGCCCAATAGTATGTCGGCACTTCCATCGCATTTTTTGTATGTTGCTCAAAATTTGCATGTGAATTATGGCGAAAATTGGGTGTTATTCCACCATGGAATAAGGTAAGTCTTGGTCTCTTGGTATTCTTAGAGCATCTCCAATGGTAAGAAATGATGTAGTTTTCCTTGGTCAAGCCGCTTACGTCATCTGCGAATGTATAGACTGATGCGACTTAATTGAACATTTAAGCTAATTTTGTGTAAGTTTGTCTCAATCGAAAGAGTTATGTAAGAATGGCCAAGTTTATCACTTCAAGAGACCAGAAAAAAAAAAAACTTGGATCGTTAGGCTTGAGACTTACTTCGACAAAGCCACAAAGGCCTTTGAATTTGTTTAGCTAAGCAAGCTAGACGCCTAGGGTTACCCTTTTGTCTACCCAGCTCCGTACAAAGATTCTTTAGAGCAAGTGCAGTGGTGTGTTTAAATGAAATAGAGAGTTAACCCTTGAGCAGAAAGGTAAAAAAATGAGTTAACTTCACTCACAGTGATGTGCTTCAAGATAATGGAGAGTTATTAGTTCTCCATTAACATTTGATGTCGCTAACCCTGCATTTGCAGCACACAAGTGCTACCTACAACTCTTTCTCCTCTCAGATACCCCTTCCACTCCCATATAATATGCTACAAATTACTGTAATCAATCACGATTTAACTTTTTTATTAACTTAATTAAGTTCGAGAATAATAATACTCAAAAATAACTTTTTCCTAAAAAAATCATTTTTTTTTTATTTTAAAATTAAATAAATTTATAATATGACGTACCTTTTGATGTCGAATTATTTTATGTAGTATTGACAAATATCTAACTTATAACGATTTTATGGAAAAATTGCAAAAAATGAGTAAAAAATTAGAAGATGTGATAAAATAATACGACTAGGCCCACTAAAAGTGAGGCGGAGAGTTAAACAAGAAAGTGTTATCATTGTACTGGTGAAGTAAGTCACTAAGGTATCGACTCTCTAAGAAGAGATCAAGAGTGTATTTGAGAGTTAGTGTTTCATGGGATAGTGTGTTTCAACGTTGTGCATGACCTAAATGTAAGAATAGATGTGTGCTTGACTGCTTGCTCTAGGGCCTAGGCTATGACACCAATGATTGTACCCATACAGACAATAAGTGAATTAAACGCAATTATGTTAGCTCCAATATATGATACGATATAGTGTTACAAATTAAAGAACATGTGGGGAGCAGTGGGGTTTAGGGTGAGTGGTAGGCAAATATCGTGGGTTGCACCAAATTAATTCAATACTCAACCTAAAACTATGTAGTAGGGTAAGTAGAGTTCGTATCCACAGGGAACTAGGTATTGTCTAGGTACGTAATGTTGATTAAGTAACCAAATTTGGGGGGGTTTTGATTGAAAGTTAATTAACTAAGCAACTAATAAAACAATGATCGAGTTGAATTCAACTAAAGAGAAATCTTGGTTTATGTTTCAATCCACCAACAATTATCAATTGATCATCGAAATTTACCTAATTAAATTTTGTGAGCAAATCGTTGCGAAATAGAAATTCCTATTCTTCCTTTAGTAATTAACTCGAATGAATCAGCATATCAAAGTTAATCCTAACTATTAATCAACCTAGAACACGCGCCTAGATATATTTCAATAGAAGCAATAAGATCTAGAAGAATGTCAACGAAGATAATGAATTCAAACACATGCGGCTTAAATCGAATATAAATCAATTCTCGCTACAACAATCTAACGTTGAATCAGCAATCAATTAGAAAGATGCAGTTGCTACGAATTTAGCGATAGAAACATACAAGTACTATATTAGTAGCGCTCTTAGCAAGAACAAGTATAAATCATGCAATTTTAGGGCAATAGAATTGAAATTACTCACAAAGGAATTGAATAGATGAAAATCTCACAATCTGACGATAATTGACGGCTTCAATCCACAAATACCAAGTTGGGAGATTAGTTCTCCATTAATCTTCAATACAAGTCTCAATAATAATCTCTAGTAGGGGTGTGCAAATGCGGGTTCGGTTAACCGTTTGTCACTTTTTGGTCGACCCTAAACCGTAACCGTTAGTTCGGTTAACCGCACATCGGTTAACCGGATTTGTCGGTTCGGTTTAATCGGGTAATGTTTTAGTACGGGGACACTATTTGACTTAACAAATTAAGTAAAATTGATGGATAAAATATTAAGATTTCACTATACGTCGATACTTCAATTAATTTATGTATTATTTCCCTCAAACAAGTGAATTTTAACAACATATTGGATTAATTATCTTATTTTAGACTTGTGAATTAGTTGACTTATAACCTAATTTATTGAAAATAAGCATTATGTCCACTTTCGGTTCGGGTTCGGTTAACCACATACACACAAAGTTGCGACCCTAACCCGCATTTTATCGGTTCGGTTACCCGCTTTTTCGGTTCGGGTAAATCGGTTTTCGGTTCGGGTTTCGGTTTCACGGTTTTTTTGCACACCCCTAATCTCTAGTTGCAAAGTTATTAGAATAGCCGTAAACCTAGGTATTTATGTAGAGTATAGGAATATAAAATATGGAAAATAACAAAATATGGAAACCGGGCTCTCGTCGCCCACCGCGGACTGCTGGCATTAAGCAGCGGACCGCGCCAAGCCTTTCCGCGGACCGCCGGATTTCAGCCACGGAGCGCGCCAAAGTTTCTGACCTCGTTTCAAACACGCATAACTTCTTCGTTACTTATCCGGTGAAGGCGTGTGACCACTTTTTAGAAAGGTAAGATCATGAACTTTCATCTCTAACTGGTTTCAATGAAAAATTCCAAATATTCTGAGAGGTATGAAGCTCCAAAGTTGGCCTTACATAACCAGATCAAATGATGGCATTCTTGAGATTCCAAATGGTCATAATAACCACTAATTCTTGTATCAAACACAAATCACACCAAATAATATAATTAGCAGTCAAATGATAAAAAAACCAACCTTAAACACCTCAAAGGCCCGACTTTAACGACAATAAAACAACGCATATCAGTGAGCATCGGTCCAGATATATAGTACAGACTGGACCGAAGTCCCAAAATTTGTGGACCGAGGATCCGGACTCCAATGCATCCAGTCCGGTCAGGTTCACTTTTTGGTCCGATTGAAATCCCCTCAGCCCTAGTGGTGTAACACCCCCAAATTTCCTTTCCTTTTCAAAAAACATTTTATCGAGAAATCAAAACACAAATAAGGAAATTCAGAGGTGCCACTCCGCACTCGAGTCAAAGACCCGAATGCAAGGAGATTTCAGAAGCCGAACTACAAATATCTAATGGTCTAAAATAACTATTACAATTCATTAACTAAATTACAACAATCCGAAATATGAAATACGAAATACGAGATAGTCTAAGTATTATTAATGGTCTATAGCTTAAAGTTAAGCTTTATTTGATTCACTAATATCTAGTGAGTCGTCGAACCCGCAATGCATCAAACACTCCAAACCTGTGGTGGATTTAAAGCACAAAAACCACAGTTGAAAAAGTCAGTGAAATTGAGTAAGCTAACACCTCAACTCGTAGAAAACCAAAACCCTTACCTGGATTTGAAAACGTTTTACGTTTTATTTTCGAAAACACACTTAGCACATAATCATATCAATTATCCATTAATAATTCCAAACCAACAATACATATTCATATTTCACAATCCATCATTCAACTCATCACTTCCAATAGCATAAGAAACATTCGACAACTGATATCCAACAAATCAAAGATTAGCGATAAATAGGAAATTCATAAGTCATAAGTTATTATCCATAATTCATAATTTATAGTTCAGAATCCACAATCCATAATCCACACTCCACAATCCACAATCCATAATCCATAATCCAAGACTACTAGACCTTAAGTGTGCACACCCCCTATTAAGTATTTTTAACCCAATAGAGTAGTACTAGAGCCAAGCCCACTTAAAAACCGATGCGGTGAGGCTGTAAATAGGAATCGATGCGATTCCGTCACAATAATTAGGAGCAACTCCGAGGCTCCGACACATTAGGGGCAACTCCAAGGCCCCGACACAATCATTAGGAGCAACTCCGAGGCTCCGACACATTAATTATACCACCATACTCCTTCAAATCTCCATATCACCATACTCCTTCAAATCTCCATATCACCATCATAGTTCACATTCACCATTTGAATCATTCATAAACCAATCACAACCAATATCACACATAAAACCACTTATATTTTCATTGCAAATAACCACACAAGTACAATGTAATAATCATAAAGAAAACTGAATCGTTCTCCACCTAGCATGATACTAAGTTCTCATCCATCACACAATTCACACATATAGCACATAATTTTGAAAGGTTTCTACAAGTTTAAGAAAGGTTGAGCATGCTAGCTTACCTTTTCAATGCACACAAGAACACGACAGCACAACGGTCACTAGTATTCTTCGTCTACGAACTCAGGGACTACAATAATACAACCAATAAATCCCAAATTAATACTAATCTCACCCAATCATTCATCTAATACTTATGTTAGTTCTATTCTATATGCAATGCCCATCATAATCTATATTCTAAACCAACAATTATCAATTACCCAACAATTACAAATCTAATTCAATAATTAACTAATACTACTCAAATAACATTCAATTTATTATAAAAATTCCCAAGGGCCTAAAATTAGTTTAAAAACAGAATCTAACTTATAAAAATTAACCCTTAATTATTCTAATTTAATTAGAAATTATTTTAACCACTTAAACTATGTTTTATTAATCAAAATTAATGTTTTATTCCATAAAATACAATAAATACGAAAATAATAAAATAAATTAGTAAAATCAGAAAAATAAGTTCATAAACAACCAGATTTCAAAACCTAATTAGTGATATAATTGAGCTAATAAAATAAAACCTTAATTTCAATCTTAAGACTAATAACAATTTATACAAAAGATGAACAATTATAGCTTTAATTCTTTAATTAAAATTAAAAACCTAATTAACAAATTATAATCATCCTCACAACTATAATTTTCGAAGTACATTGATACAAAACGAATAATTAAGCTAATTAACCTAAATTTCGTAATTAGTGAAAATTAATCCAAAACCAACATCAAACTCAAATCTTTGTGACTTAAATCAATTACCCACTAAGTATAACAACTATTAGTATTGATTGACAACAATTTAAAGCATAAAAATTGACTTATCGAATGATGGTTTAAAGAGGGACGAAAACAGGGGAAAACAGAGGAAGGGGGTGATACCCGCGACAAGGAGAGAAGGAAAGAGAGGTAACGAGGTGGTCGGGCGTCGAGGACTGGCGGCAGAAGCGGTAGAAGACGATCGGCAGGGAAGGCTTCCGTGCGTCGCGTGTGGGCGTGAAGAACGACGAACGAAGAGGAAGGGAGGAGCAGCGGCTTTGTTTTATACAGGGGAAGGGGGGTCGCGTGTGGAGAGAGAAAGAGGGTCGGTTGGGTTTTTTTTTTTTTCTTTCTTTTCTTTTCTTTTTTTTTTTTTTTTCCTTTTTCCTTTTTTTTTTTCTGATTTCTTTTTGGGTTGGGTTGGGGTATAAGTTGGTGTTTGGGCCAATGGTGTCGATTTGGGTTGATATTGGTCCATTGGCTATGCCTGACCCGGTTTAGGAATAGGACCTAAAATAGAAATCCCGATTTTAGAAATCATTTCCGAACTCATTTTGAAAATGACTCACAATTAACATTTAAATCATTCCCTACTAGAATAGTCTAATTGAAAATTCTAAAATACTAATATAAAATACTTTGAAATTTCGGGATATTACATCCTTCCCCCCTTATGACAACGCTTCGTCCTCGAAGCGCAAAGTAACTAGATCAACTCAGCAGACACTCATACAACACGTACCAAGTCATAAACAACTCACAAGATGTAAAGGTATGAATGTATAAATACACTCCATGATTTTAAGTTTAATGCAAATTTGACATTACAATCCACCCTCCTTAAAACAAGAGTTCGTCCTCGAACTCACGAGCTAAACAATCCTATATGTAAATAAGTAATATTCACGCCTTGATGTATGAGTCACTCGTAAAGGGACACCATTGAAATATAGATTCTCCTCATCAATTTTGCACTATCAAACCAATATACTTTAGAAGATAGGCCATTATATCAATCTTGTAGTAACCTAAATGTTAAAGCATCGCCAAGATCATTAAATTTTCTTTATAACCAAGGCCCTTAATAGAGTTGAAACCAATAAGACAGACAACCTCAAATAGTTTAATAACTTGTTGGGCAAACTACAAATATACTTTGAAATATAAGAAACCACATACCCAAGAAAACTTACTCATCAATCCTCAAATTGCAAATTCAAAAGACAATCTCTTTGTGTCAAAACTCAACTTCTTTCCTCATGATAACAACATATATATCCAGAAAATCCACCATATTATTCGATAATATAAACCCACATAAGTTGCAATAATGCCAAATTAGAACCTTTAACTATAGTTCTCACTTCCTGTGATATTAAACTGATTTCAAAACAACATGCTTAATTCCCAAAATATAAACCGAGAAATTTTATCAACATATCTCCTCATTTTAATCAACAAAGCTCAACACTATTCGATACACATTCCAAAATTTTTAACCCCTCTAAACAATTTGAGTAGTCATTGTCACACCTCAACTTACCAGAATCATTCCTCGATATTAGTGAAAATATACATCAAAACCCAAAAGATATTCATTATATATCACCGTTAGAAACTCAATTTCCTCGAATACCACAAATCTTATATATCAAAACCAACCAAATTCATTATATCTAAATAGAATCTTTTCGCCCTCATTAATTTAACAAAGACCATACTCTATTTATTATACAAAACCCATAAATAAATCACCTTTAAGAATTATCGCTCAATCACCGAGTAACCCAAAATGAAATTTGAAGCAACCAAACTTACTAAGTTCACTTTGCCAATAAACTCAATTCTTTAAATCATAATGCAATAATTAATCATGATAATGATAGAGATTTTAAACTCCAAAGATAATTAATTCTGACCCAAGTAAATCTCCAATCAAACCTGATCCTCGTCTTAATACAACCTTCATACATAATATATAGACCTCAAAATCTCAAATTAATACACCAAACTATTCCTGAAGATAAACCCATACAAAGAACATAATTAAGAACATGGATCCAAAAATCATATTATCCCAAAATAGTTGTAACCTTTCATAAAGGTATTGATTATAAGAAACCCAAATCCATTAAACAATCAAGTCATATATCTCAAAATAGCCAAGTCAATAAGTTTCAAGTTCAACATTTCAAATACCACCACACAAGAACAATTCAATATCATACGCCACACTCAAATTTCTTATTCACATCTCACAATAACAGTTTCCTTTCAATACTCATGAAAATCACCGTGTAACAATACCACTCAATCATGAAACAAACCTCCATATAATGTAAAATCTATAATTAGTATAGCTTGTCAATAGATCTCCTTATTACGAAAATTCATTTCACCATATAACCCCCACTATATATATCTCATAGTTGACCAAAATCTCATATAAATCTCATAAAGGTCTAAAATGTTAAATATAGAGCATTCCAATAATAATCAACATATTAGTCATCAGTCCCACCACTAAGGGTAGGGCGGGAGGGCACTATCTATATTTTGGTATATTTCCTCTATGTATGGTTAATTCAACCCTTTAAGAATGATGCAGCAATTTGCTATCAAGCACTTAGTAACAATTCCAACACTAATAAATACCAAAATAATTTATGTCTCAATTGAGACACATTCCATGAAGTTAACATCGTATACATATCGAGAATACTTAAAATAGAGATATCATTTTCTCATTCTAATTCAGTGAATATCATTCCAAATATATAAGGTACATTTGACCTTCCAAAACCTACATGTAAATCAATTTCATAGTTTCTAATCCCAATACTACATTACTTTTACCTTACATTTCCAAGCGAATCAAAACATTCACATAATCCAATAACAATTATATATAAAACTCACATCTGGAAACAAGTAGCAATTCATAAATAAAAAGCTAAACACACATACATGAACAAAACAATACCCCTATACCCCCATACGGCTTTGTTCATTTTAATTGTTTTTTTGTTTTTTGTTTTTTTTTTTCCTAAGTAAATTTTTTTTTTCCTAATCTTATTACTTCAGTTTTAACGTGGGACCTAACCTGAGCTCTGATACCAACTGTAACACCCCCAAATTTCCTTTCCTTTTCAAAAAACATTTTATCGAGAAATCAAAACACAAATAAGGAAATTCAGAGGTGCCACTCCGCACTCGAGTCAAAGACCCGAATGCAAGGAGATTTCAGAAGCCGAACTACAAATATCTAATGGTCTAAAATAACTATTACAATTCATTAACTAAATTACAACAATCCGAAATATGAAATACGAAATACGAGATAGTCTAAGTATTATTAATGGTCTATAGCTTAAAGTTAAGCTTTATTTGATTCACTAATATCTAGTGAGTCGTCGAACCCGCAATGCATCAAACACTCCAAACCTGTGGTGGATTTAAAGCACAAAAACCACAGTTGAAAAAGTCAGTGAAATTGAGTAAGCTAACACCTCAACTCGTAGAAAACCAAAACCCTTACCTGGATTTGAAAACGTTTTACGTTTTATTTTCGAAAACACACTTAGCACATAATCATATCAATTATCCATTAATAATTCCAAACCAACAATACATATTCATATTTCACAATCCATCATTCAACTCATCACTTCCAATAGCATAAGAAACATTCGACAACTGATATCCAACAAATCAAAGATTAGCGATAAATAGGAAATTCATAAGTCATAAGTTATTATCCATAATTCATAATTTATAGTTCAGAATCCACAATCCATAATCCACACTCCACAATCCACAATCCATAATCCATAATCCAAGACTACTAGACCTTAAGTGTGCACACCCCCTATTAAGTATTTTTAACCCAATAGAGTAGTACTAGAGCCAAGCCCACTTAAAAACCGATGCGGTGAGGCTGTAAATAGGAATCGATGCGATTCCGTCACAATAATTAGGAGCAACTCCGAGGCTCCGACACATTAGGGGCAACTCCAAGGCCCCGACACAATCATTAGGAGCAACTCCGAGGCTCCGACACATTAATTATACCACCATACTCCTTCAAATCTCCATATCACCATACTCCTTCAAATCTCCATATCACCATCATAGTTCACATTCACCATTTGAATCATTCATAAACCAATCACAACCAATATCACACATAAAACCACTTATATTTTCATTGCAAATAACCACACAAGTACAATGTAATAATCATAAAGAAAACTGAATCGTTCTCCACCTAGCATGATACTAAGTTCTCATCCATCACACAATTCACACATATAGCACATAATTTTGAAAGGTTTCTACAAGTTTAAGAAAGGTTGAGCATGCTAGCTTACCTTTTCAATGCACACAAGAACACGACAGCACAACGGTCACTAGTATTCTTCGTCTACGAACTCAGGGACTACAATAATACAACCAATAAATCCCAAATTAATACTAATCTCACCCAATCATTCATCTAATACTTATGTTAGTTCTATTCTATATGCAATGCCCATCATAATCTATATTCTAAACCAACAATTATCAATTACCCAACAATTACAAATCTAATTCAATAATTAACTAATACTACTCAAATAACATTCAATTTATTATAAAAATTCCCAAGGGCCTAAAATTAGTTTAAAAACAGAATCTAACTTATAAAAATTAACCCTTAATTATTCTAATTTAATTAGAAATTATTTTAACCACTTAAACTATGTTTTATTAATCAAAATTAATGTTTTATTCCATAAAATACAATAAATACGAAAATAATAAAATAAATTAGTAAAATCAGAAAAATAAGTTCATAAACAACCAGATTTCAAAACCTAATTAGTGATATAATTGAGCTAATAAAATAAAACCTTAATTTCAATCTTAAGACTAATAACAATTTATACAAAAGATGAACAATTATAGCTTTAATTCTTTAATTAAAATTAAAAACCTAATTAACAAATTATAATCATCCTCACAACTATAATTTTCGAAGTACATTGATACAAAACGAATAATTAAGCTAATTAACCTAAATTTCGTAATTAGTGAAAATTAATCCAAAACCAACATCAAACTCAAATCTTTGTGACTTAAATCAATTACCCACTAAGTATAACAACTATTAGTATTGATTGACAACAATTTAAAGCATAAAAATTGACTTATCGAATGATGGTTTAAAGAGGGACGAAAACAGGGGAAAACAGAGGAAGGGGGTGATACCCGCGACAAGGAGAGAAGGAAAGAGAGGTAACGAGGTGGTCGGGCGTCGAGGACTGGCGGCAGAAGCGGTAGAAGACGATCGGCAGGGAAGGCTTCCGTGCGTCGCGTGTGGGCGTGAAGAACGACGAACGAAGAGGAAGGGAGGAGCAGCGGCTTTGTTTTATACAGGGGAAGGGGGGTCGCGTGTGGAGAGAGAAAGAGGGTCGGTTGGGTTTTTTTTTTTTTCTTTCTTTTCTTTTCTTTTTTTTTTTTTTTTCCTTTTTCCTTTTTTTTTTTCTGATTTCTTTTTGGGTTGGGTTGGGGTATAAGTTGGTGTTTGGGCCAATGGTGTCGATTTGGGTTGATATTGGTCCATTGGCTATGCCTGACCCGGTTTAGGAATAGGACCTAAAATAGAAATCCCGATTTTAGAAATCATTTCCGAACTCATTTTGAAAATGACTCACAATTAACATTTAAATCATTCCCTACTAGAATAGTCTAATTGAAAATTCTAAAATACTAATATAAAATACTTTGAAATTTCGGGATATTACAAGTGGGGTCTTCAATTTTCCACCCATGGCCCTCCATTTTTCCATATTTGCTATCTAGTGTTATGCTGCCCTACTAACACAGTGTTGGGGCTAACAATTCTTAATCAAATGATGAGCGGCTCGATTTTACTGTAACACCCCGGCTCATCGCCTGAGCCGAGAGTAGTCACCTATGGCATCTTGCCAGGCTGTGGGCTGACCTCACAGACCAACACGGGTCCTTCCGGCGCACTTTGACCTCACTCGTGCGCACCCTGGGAAACTTCCTAGGAGGTCACCCATCCTGAAATTACTCCCAGTCAAGAACGCTTAACTTTGGAGTTCTTATCACATGGGCTTCCTAAAAGAAAAGTCGACTTTGTTGGTATGAGTAGCACTATCATTCCTTTTAAGCACCTCATATGAGCCCTTAATCTTTTAGGGATCTCCTCTGAAATCTGGGGTATTACATTCACCCCCTCTTAAGAAAGCAACGTCCTCGTTGCGACTGGCAGCCAACCATAGTCTAGCTCCAGGATCTTTCCCCCGCTAGGCTGCTGACCTGGGCTCTCCTGACCACAGGATCAACAAGCGGTCGCAGGGTTGCTCTGATACCATTTGTAACACCCCGGCTCATCGCCTGAGCCGAGAGTAGTCACCTATGGCAGCTTGCCAGGCTGTGGGCTGACCTCACAGACCAACACGGGTCATTCCGGCGCACTTTGACCTCACTCGTGCGCACCCTGGGAAACTTCCCAGGAGGTCACCCATCCTGAAATTACTCCCAGTCAAGCACGCTTAACTTTGGAGTTCTTATCACATGGGCTTCCTAAAAGGAAAGTCGACTTTGTTGGTATGAGTAGCACTATCATTCCTTTTAAGCACCTCATATGATCCCTTAATCTTTTAGGGATCTCCTCTGAAATCTGGGGTATTACATTTACTTACAGACATTTATGCACAAGTGTTCATATGCACCTTTGTTCTGTTTATGAACAAAAAGGGAACATTTTAACAACGAACAAAGGAGTTTACCTAATGTGCAAAGAGAACTTGTATGTTCATCCTATGTATATGATGAACAAATAATTTGGTGGAACCCTTTTATTTGAACTCAAAGTTTTAATTTTTCTTGCTTTATTATTCTCCAAAACTTCCTAAGACTTGAAGAGAGTATGGTATTGGATAAGGCGGTGTAAAGAGACGCTATCCATGCGAAAGACTTAATTTGACTCCTTTTGGTGTCTTTAATTTGTTTGATTTTCCTAACTTTTTCCAAAACTTTTCCTTATTTGGTGTTCGAAGTTCATATGTTTCTCACTAATTTTCAAACTTTTTATTTATTTTGATGACTTTCTAACTCCTTTTGAAAGTGTTTCAATATTGCTGAGTGGTTTACAACGTTTTGAAAATTTTGCAGCGTACACAAGACGGTTACTGGATGACGATTCATGTTGATGACCCCAAATCATTTTGGAGATAAGGCTTGTATGTTGTTGTTGTATTATTCTCCAAAAATATTCTATAAGGACTACAAACAAATAATATAACTTTTTATCTTCTACAAATATACACACATGCCCATAAGCCCCATATACTTAAATAACACATCATACTCAAAATATAATTTTTCTTCTTAGTTCACTTAAAGATCAGATACTAGCTCATCATGAACATACTATTTTGTATATATGTGTTTATCATGGTGACCACTTACCTCATAATCTCATAATCTTCACAAACTTATATAAATATGAGGTGGAAGACGATCTGAGAGAAAAATGAACATCATTTCTTCATTGATAGGAATGATCTAAAGGAGTTCTCATGTTCAAGTCGTCCCTACTTGTGCAAACATTATTACCAAGTGCTTACATATGATGAGTCACTTTATATACTCCGTATGTCATTGGAAAGAAACAAAATTTATGTGATGAGCAACCGAAAAAAAACCTAATTTATCCTCTGCAAGAGCTTTGCAAATTAAATACTTCCTCGGTTCTATTATTTGCCTTTTCCATTTTAGGGTGCATTTATGAATTTTTTTACCTTCTTTAAATTAGTGTATACATTTGCCCGGAACTATGTTTTACCCTATGCTTGCGTACTCCACTTTTCTATGTGGTGTTATATAAACAACACTACTCTTTCTCACCTCTTTATGCTTTGGACCTAATCTGTTTGATAGTCTTAACTGTTTGAATAGCTTTTAACCGTAGAGCTTGTAATACCCCAGATTTAAGAGGAGGTTCCTAAGAAATTAAGGGCTCATATGAAATGCTTAAGAGGACGTTGGTTGGCTAGACTATGGTTGGCTGCCAGTCGCAACGAGGACGTTGCTGTCTTAAGAGGGGGTGAATGTAATACCCCAGATTTAAGAGGAGGTTCCTAAGAAATTAAGGGCTCATATGAAATGCTTAAAAGGATTGATAGTGCTACTCATACCAACAAAGTCGACTTTCCTTTTAGGAATCCTATGTGATAAGAACTCCATAGTTAAGCGTGCTTGACTGGGAGCAATTTCAGGATGGGTGACCTCCTGGGAAGTTTCCCAGGGTGCGCATGAGTGAGGTCAAAATGCGCCGAAAGGACCCGTGTTGGTCTGTGAGGTCAGCCCACAGCCTGGCAAGCTGCCATAGGTGACTACTCTCGGCTCAGACGATGAGCCGGGGTGTTGCAGAGCTAATTGTTAGCTGTTTGACTAACCGTTGGTTGTTAATTAGAAGGTAGCAATTAGTTGTTGGCTAAATTATTGTGGCTATTACAATAAAATGTTTGATACGATCACTATTTGTTGAGTTATTAAAATGACACATATCACAAAATAAAAATAAAAAAATTAGAAATGTTACTTTCTAAGTGATAGTTATTTATAATAGCATTTGGCATATACTCCCTAAAATGCTAAATGCTAGCTACTCCAAATGCTAAGAATAAGTGTACAACTAAAATATCAAGTAATATTCTTACTTGTTCAAAACACTAAATGCTACCTTGTGGGGGAAAGATAAACGAATTAAATCAGCGAAATAGAAAGGAACAAAGAGTAGTAATACTCCGTAGCTTTTAAAATCCAATTTGGTAAAACAATATTAATTTATGCATAGCTATATAAATTAAGGTTCACCACCTTATTGCAAGATAACAAAAAGGCTAACAAGAGGCAAATGCTAAGACGATAGACATATATATTATTAAACCATGATTGACAATAACGACAAGTATGACAAGTACATACAATACCATATGTTTAATTTCATATGCATGGAATATATGATATGCAAAAGGCATTTGTCTACCGCGCGAGCTTCATTACTTTACAAATCAATGTGTCAATTTACAAGCTGTTTTCATCATTGAGTGGCCTAAACTTAATTTGAGTTGCGTTACTTGAGAACACCTAATTATATGCTACTTATGAAAACAATATTGGTTGTGTGCCACTTGTGGCCATTGTTCGCAAAGTCGATCTTCTTTATAAAAAAAGACCATAATAACATAACAACCAACACTACATCCCTTTTATTGGCTTATGATAAAATGAGAATTAATTTATTTTTGGTATGACAACATCCTTGGCTCTTGACTAATCATATAAAAAGAATGTGACCATAGACGTTCTCTTGTCGATTTCCCTAGCTAATTATGGGAAACGACATTGTCAATTCCGACACTATATATAGTAATCATCATTATTACTGTAACGTCTATAGATTAAGAATAATTTCTTTCACAGCTAGTCATTGGACACACAATAATCAGTTATACAAAGACTCGACAATTATTAGTAATCGTCATCTCCATCTTATTATATTAGCGAGATCTTATTATTAAAGAATCGGACAAACATATAATACAAGTAGGATATATCATTTTCCATATAACATGGACAAACAAAATACCATAATAATCAGTAAATTTAGACATATTTTTATGTCTAAATATTTTCATTAATGACTTTTGACATGTATACTTGCTTGAGCAGTATTACATCATACAAAAAAGAAAAAAAAGAAAAGAAAAGAAAGAGCATTCGCAGGTTTCTTTCGATCACCACATTACAGCCAGCAGGCCACACTGTACTAATCCACATGATTAAACGTGAATTAATTGACTATCCTACAATTGTTCCTAATCTCCCCACTTGATCCAGTAAGTGGACTAATATTACCCATCTTAATCATGGCAGTAACAAAATCATTAGCAAATAACCTAAAATTAAAGCTATATGCCCTGACCAACCCATCTTGTGAGCCTCCATTGAACAACTCCTGGTCCGAGTGAAACAACCCACGTCGATTTACAAGGTTCTGGAAGTAACGGTTGTCGAACCTGTTGGGTGATTGGATGTCCATCGGGGCCAGGTTGCTGTCCCCGGTGCCGGCAGCCGGACCTGGGCACGTGGACTGGCGAAAGGACGCGAACCTGGGATCAATGTCAGTGTCGTTGTAGATGTGAGCACGGAAGTTGGTGCACTGGGCTAGGCCAATGGTGTGGGCTCCGGACAAGGCGGTCATGTCTCGGGGGGTTAGGTTTTGGTTCCTGAACAAGGAGATTAACGTGGCCAGGCTCGCGTTTGGTGGTGGGAGGTTCGCGTTGGCTGCACTCTGGCTAGCTGTTCTTGCGTCACGTCGGCCTAGTGGTACGGGCCATGCAGGGCCTCCCAACTACAATACATAGATTAAAAGTTGCCTTGTCATACATGTTAAACTTTACGAAAAATGACTGTACGTGAAGAATTGAATGAAATGCGTAAATGAAATTATTAGATAATTAATTATCAGGCTTTACCAGAAATACTGCTTCTCGTGCTGCTTGTGCTAGAATATCAGCACATGAGACCGTTCCAGGGCAAGCTGCTTCAACCTTAGCCTTGATGGCATCGATGACCTCAAACCCTCTAACAGAATTTCTATTAGGAAACGCATTCTTTTCTCCGGTGAAGGTAGGTGTATCATCTAACAGAATGGATCCATCACAACCCTACACATTCCACAACGTAATAAACACACATCAATTCAAAACGACATAATACTTTGAAATTTCAACATACATGCATAAAATAGAGCTTTCACTTTCATATATATATATATTTTACGTATAGAAATAATAATGAAGTATCTATACGACTATACTCACATTTACGAAACAATCATGAAAGAACAAGCGAAGGATGGAAGCTCCCATACGCGCCTCATTAGCAATGGCTTGCCTCATTGTGTTACGAACTATAAATTGAACATTTGGGCACGTTCTTGCGTAGAAAAACGACGAGAGTTGTGCGTTACTAGTGATCGTGATACTGAATAAAATGAGCATAGATAAAACAGAAATCTGACTCATTGAAGCCATGACTTTGAGATAGAAATGCTAAAACTTACGACGAAACTAATTTCTTTTCTATTTGAGTCTTCTCGTACACTCAAGTAAATGATTTACAATGTGATGAGTTGATGAAAAGCTTACTGAAAACTCTTGTATTTATAGTAGCAAACGAAATTAATTAGGCGCTTAATTATTAAGAAGCGGACGTAGACGTGCATGCATGGGAAGAATAGTGGGATGATTTAGTTAGAAATAAACGTACGTAGCATTATTAATTATTCTATATTATATACTAGTATATCTTATTACGGAGTATTATTGTCAAAGATGGCAGCTGAGCGTGTTTGTTATGTAAAATTCAGAGATTTCCACTCTCATCAGTTAGAATCTAAATTATGATGTAACATTATTGTAACAAAAAGAAGAATCAGACAAATTAGCCACTTTTTTTTTCTAGTAATAGTTGACCTGTAACTATGCGATTAAACAATTATTAAAAAGAGAGTGTGTTACTTACACTTTGTTTTGACAGTTGACCTCTTTGTAATACCTGCATATTACAATCATTTATGATTTTCAGAGAACAGATATACAGTAGATCGATCACTTTGACTTGCTGGGTACTCTTTAAGTCTTATTAGCAGCGTGTTATATTTTTCCTGGTGTTAATTAAAGTGTCTTATGACATTCTATCTTTATTAGACTATTGAGTCAATTTAATGGAATAGTAGTTACCTTTAGATACAAGTTTAATTTATTTCTTCATTCGCAAAAATCGAACATTTGGTTACGTAATTATCTAGTTAGTGATTGAATTACAGCAGGTAGTACATATTACTAATTTTGGCAAGTCGTAGTGCACTATATAAAAATGATATTTTCTGACTTTGTATGACGGATTCAATCCTTGTCTTATGCGACTACATTTAATTTGCCAGCAGCAAAGATGGTGGGAATACAATACCTGGCTCATAGCCATAGGTCGATCGATCGATAATATTGCTACTTGGAGCCGATGAAATTTAGACTTTGATAAATGAGACCCTACTTCATTCGAGTATAATAAAAAGCAAACCCGTATTGTTTCATGTTTCATCATTCTATATATATGGCGGCTCGATTATTTCCCCATCAATGGTTTTTTTTTTTTTTTTTTTTTTTTTTTTTTTTTTGGTGTGTGTGAAACGAGCAATAATGATGTATCTTAAGTCTAGCTAATAGCTGGATAACAAATCATGGACACTCAATAATCAATGTTATACCATATCGTCTATATATATATATATATATACACACACACACACTTGTAAAAAAAAGTAGATATGTCTTTTAAGTATTTACTGTTGTCTCTGTGTCATATATTGTGCTTTTGGATCACGTAAAGTATGAATATACACAACATGATCTCTCGTTTTCTATTATTTCGCTAAAAAGTACGATGTAATTTATCTAGTCATGATAATTAAAAACTCATAAGACGGTGACATAAAAAGAGAAGGCTAATTAAGCTAGTTGAAGTAGAAGGTCAAGTGTCAACGAGTGCCAGCTAATTAAGGTGGCCGGCAAGATGGCATAAGATACACGAGAGTTAGGGACAATTCCATCATATCTGTTTCGTCTCTAAGTCGTAAATCCATGATTTCCAGGGCATCTTTCGTTGAATAATGTTAAAAAATTATATATCGGACTCAGAGAAAGAAATCTAACCAACTTCATTAATTATTAGTGTAGCTTTCTCATTTCTCATGCATCAGCTGGTCATACAATGACTATATATCGAATTAATTAATTAATGTATTTGTTGTCAAAATGAATACAACTCTAACCTTATCCTTTCCCTCCTTTATTTCCCCTGCCTAAATTCGATCTCTTATCCAAAAACAAAGCTCTTACCTAGTTACCTCTCAAAAGTGGAAGAGCTATCATTCACCAAAAAGCCGAAGATTAGTCATAAATAGTCGATATAGGTTTTAATATGATTTCCTTGTATAGCGTGTTTCATAAAGTATATTGTCCTATATCGATAGAAGTATCTAGGTTGAAGAAATCGATTTATAAACTGCACTGTTATTAATTGATTTAGTTTTTTTAGTACTCTCATTTATAAGATCTTTTGTCCGATTTTATTTATTGTTAATGCATGAATTCAATCGTCGATCACGTACTATTGTTTGGAAAATAATCAACCGCATAAAAAAAAAAAAACTTTTCTAAGGACGACCAGGCCAATGTAGGTTTTTATTGCTCGTCGATCTACTTATTACTATTTTGATAGTTTATAACAAGATAAGATTAGTAAAGTTATCATGCCTTATGTTTATGAGCTAATTGAAATCTCATCAGTTAATGTATTGGTGACTTGGTGAGTTACCTTTCAAGTAAGTACGGATGATGATCGATCGTAATTAAAAACGTACGTTATTTTATTAATAAAGTTTGAAGTGTCTACAAAATGTTGCCAAGAAAGATGAGGTAAGAGTTTACTTTATTTCACCGTACCATCTATAAGATATGGTATTGTGTTAGTTGGTGTGTATTCCTTGGAAGGTAATGTAACAATCGCATGGGACAATATGTGTGATGGTCTCATGTCCTTCGTTGTCGTTTTTCGCAAATGGGTCCAGGCCAATTAGCTTAATCGTAAATGAAAATGGAACCGATTAGATAGAATTCGAATTTTCGCGTATATAATTCCATTTAATTTTGAGATATATTCGAGTCAAGCTTATGTTACTATATACCTTGCCAAAAAGAAAAGAAAATAAATAAATCTTGTGTTAATACTACTTAATTAATTAATAAGGTAGGTACCTCACGAATATCTTAATTTTCAATAGCCTCTAACATATATAGTGAATTCATGATATGTGTGAATTACATGTACAGGTGTTTATACAAGTGTTTATTGAGATAATAAGTGAGGCCAATAAAAATAGAACGGGATATATACGACGTATCGTACGTAACAAGCAAGATTTACTAGACTTATAGTATACCTAATTAACGAAACGACAATTCTTCCTGATCTCACCATTAGTACCAGTAAGAGGACTAATATTACCCATCTTGATAATGGCAGCAACAAAATCCTTAACAAAAGCGGCATTATTATTACTATAACCTCTAACTTGGGCATCCTGAGAACCACCGTTGAAAAGCACTTGATCGGAGTGAAGTAGGCCACGTTTGTTCACAAGGTTAATGTAGTAACGGTTGTCGAAATTGGTTGGTGTTTGGAGATCGAGCGGGGCTAAGTTGTTGTCCCCGTTTCCGGCCGCGGCAGGGCAGATGGCTTGGCGGGTGGCGGCAAAGGTGGGGTCGATATTGGTGTCGTTGTAGATGTGGGCTCGGAAATTGGTGCACCGGGCTTGGCCGATGGTGTGGGCCCCGGAAAGGGTGGTCATCTCTTGGATAGAGAGGCCTTGGCGGCTGAAGAGGGTGGTGAGGTTGTTGAGGTTGGAGGTTGGTGGTGGTAGGTTGGCGTTTGCGGTGGACAAGTTGGCTGTTCTTGCGTCTCTTCGCCCGAGTAATACGTCCCATGATGGGCCTCCTAGCTACAATAACACATACAAGAATAACTATTACGATCATGCATGTTATAATTATGTAAAGAGTACGTGGACTGTATGTGGACGATGTGAAGAGTATAGATCAAGTTGTTATGTCAACTACGTACCAAGCAAGTGACCTTCAAAATTGAAAGGAATTTAATTTTATGTCGAGACGGACGTATACAAATTTTCATATCTATATTATTAGTAGGTGTATGTCTACCACACGCACATTTGTTATCCTCACTAGAAAATCTTTTCTTTTTTCTTTTCTAATCTTGTTTTGAAATCAAAATAATTAAAAAACAATCACTTGCCCTTTTACAAGGGTAGTGATAATTATAATTGATTGATTAATCTGAACTCTTTTATTATTATTATTATTATTATTATTATTATTATTATTATTATAATCAAGACAAAAACAAAAATGAATTTTGTAAAGGAAAGTGACCAATTTCTGCTCTATTGTCCGTTATTAACTTATTATGACAGTTATTAGCTTTCCGCTATTATGCATGATGAGTCTCGTCAAGTCGTCAACAAGAGTAAAGAAGCTAATTATCACTCTGTTGATGTTAGTCATTTGATCACTAATTCTCAAATGAAATTACCGTTAAGTAAAATTAATGCGAGTTAAAAAATACCAGGGTTTTGTATAGCTTTCTTATCTAGCTTGTTATACACCCATTTTCCAATCAAGTTTAACTATATATTGCATGCATGTTTACGTATAGACTTAGCCTGAAACAGTTTGGCTTTTAATTTGCTAATATGCTGTAATTGTAATTTATTCGATCCTTTGGTTTTATGATAAAAGTTGCTTACCAAGACAACTCCATCTCGAGCAGCCAAAGTTAGAATATCAGCACAAGACACAGTACAACTGCAAGCAGCTTCAACATTACTTTTAATCGCGTCTATCACTTCAAATCCTCTTGCTGAACCATTTCTATTTGCAAACGCCATTTTCTCTCCTTGGAACGTTGCTGTGTCGTCCAACAATATGGAACCATCGCAACCCTAGTTAATTTGAACAAACAACACATTCGGTAAGTCGTTAATAACCAGCCCATAATAATGTTAATTATGGTAATACTGCTGCATGCGTGCTAAGATAATATCCTTAGCATGCTTGTTAATTATTTAAGACGAGGTTGTGAAACTCGTTCAAGATAACTTAACTATGTCATTATATCAGGAATAAACTCAGCATAGTATCGGCAAGTATACTATGTACTCACATTGACGAAGCAGTCATGAAAATGGAGGCGCAAAATTGAGGCCCCCATGCGTTGTTCCTTACTAACAGCTTGTTTCATAGTATTAAAAACAATATTTTGAAGATGAGGGCAAGTTGAAGCGTAAAAATTTGTAGAAAGTTGTGCATTGGACACACATATGGAGAGCGTAATGACAGAGAAGGTGACACATAAATAGACTATTTTGAGTGCCATGACATAGGTGTTAACCAAACTTTATTAGAAATGTATATCACAAGCTATATTTCAAAGCTAATTAAGCTTGTGTTGTAGTGGATTGTTTGAAAAGGATGATACAAAAAAATGGTTTGTTTTTGTTGTATTATATAGGAATGAATTTTAGAAGATATGCCAATTGGGGAATTAAGTGCATGGAGGTGAGGAGGTCCACAACCAAGTTGTTGGTGTTAGACTACTGGGAGCTAGTTAAGCGTCAAATCAGTTACTGAATTTAAAAAAATATTATTTAATTTGGTGTCTGTTAACTTTTATATATCAAAATGATGTCTCTATCCACTCCTGTTAACTCATGGCAAAGTTAACCAACTTTTATACACCAAAATTTTGATCTTTGATCAAATCCACTCTAAGAAAAAATCAATCAATCCAATTCTACGAGCCATTCAAGTCACAAATCCTCAAAAAAACTATCAAGAACACAAAATTGCAAACTCCAAACATTGAATCGCCAAAAAAAAAAAAAAAAAAATCCATTACAACTAATTCAGAAATTAAGAATGATGAACAACTTCAATAATAAAAATGAATCCAATTAAAGAGGGGGGAGGGAGGGATTGAGAATGATGAACCCAGAAAATTCATAAACCCCGAAATTTTCAAAACACATCTTTGTTTTAATTCTACAAACCAAACATTCAACTTTTCGACAATTTATATAACTTGTCAAACCAAGTCTACACCTTTAAACTTGGTTTGACAAGTTATATAATACCCTACAAATTAACTAAAGGAAGTGACAACATTTAATTAAAAGGCAATGAGATCATAATTCTTGGAGTAATGCAACAACAAACTGAACTTCGACGATGCATGGGAACTACACTGTACTACTCCGTTAACTTACTTGTATCAATTAATAATGTTCAGTTTAGAGAGCGAAAGGGGTATCCGTTAATTTGGTGTTCCCTTCATTTCAATAAAAGATCAGAAAACTTCGTCCAAAATTCTATAATTAAATTGAGCGATGATTGACATTCAGCCACTATTTTTATACCTTAAAAATTGAGATCGATCATATTATGGGTATGTAAAATTATAACGGTCATCAGGTCATGCATTATCGTTTTTAAGAAGTTGTTTCGTAGATTTACACAAACATACAACAGATCGATTAAATCACATAATGAAGTTTTATGCATGTATACTATATATGATGAAACAAGTATTATGTGATAACGTGATGACTACTCTAAGAGTAATAATATTAGAATGGAAAACAATACACGTGAACCCGCGAAATGTCACATATTTGCATGAAAATGATGAGCTTAGACTTTTCTCTCGAACACGATTTCTTTGTCAGATGATCTCGTCCATCGTTGTAATTACACTAATTAGACATCTAGCTTTCTGGCAAGAGCAACAACATATGTCGGTCGTTAAAATAACGTCTAATTTTAACTTTTAGAGGCGTCAAATCATAAAGATATTTTTAGTCCTTGATCTACATATTTTTAGAACAGTTCACAAGCAATTGAGAGTTTTCTACGTATGGAGTATTTACCTGAGACAATTACCAGCTCAATCTCGTTAATTTACGCAGAGGTGTGTCGATTGATGTTATTATTAACATATACTCCCTTCGTCCCCCTTTAAACACCCCGGTCCTTTTTTCACGTGGATTAATGTAGTATAGTTTGTTTATTATTGTTGAAAATAATATGTGGTTTATTTATTATCATTAAAGATAGTGGGTGGTTTGTTTATTATTGTTGGAGATAATGAGTGATTTATTTATTATTTGTAGAGATAACGAGTGATTTGTTTATTGTTTTTGGAGATAGTGAAGGACTGATGTAGGTAAAAACTTAGCCCATTTAGAAAATTTTGAAATGTTGTGTTTAAAGAAAGACACCCCGAAAAGAAAATTGGGGTGTTTAAAGGGGGACGGAGGGAGTAGTTGTATTATTAAGGTGAATAGAGTCTGTTTTCTTAAAAAGAATTAATTAAGAGTTATGACAAAATAGTATATTGTAAGACAACTAGCTAATCGATCACTACTTAATTAGTACGTAGAAATTAAGCGAGTGCTCATTTAAAATAAATTTGAAAGATAATATTTACACGAATTCATTGAAACACACTTCATTCGTATCGATGGTACACGTACACTGCTATCAAACGACATAAATGAAGAGAGTTTATAGCACGATCAATTTAACTACTCCTTATATATGGATCGATAAAGATAAAAATATCTATGTAATTTTATTGCAACACTTTTTTGTCTCGACAGATTGTTGTTGTGTATCTATCTTGCACATACATCAACCGGGGGAGATCAACCTCTTAACATATACTCGTAGATTATAACATCACGCCATTAATTATTACATCGATCTCACAAGTCATAGCTCGTAAGTCGTATGAAAACCTTAGTGTAAAGACGTAAAGTATACACATGTTTTTATAGGCGTTTATTTTAACTCAATGGGGCCAATAAAAATAGAACCGATCCACAGATGATAAAATTGTGACGACTACGACTTAATTAACGACACGACAGTTGGTTCTAATCTCACCATTAGTACCAGTAAGAGGACTAATATTACCCATCTTGATCATGGCAGCCACAAAATCATTACGAAAAGAAACATTGTTAATACTATAGCCGATAACCTGAGAATCCTGAGAACCACCGTTGAAAAGCTCTTGATCAGAGTGAAAAAGACCTTTTTTGGCAACAAGGTTTACGTAATAACTGTTTCCGAACACCGTAGGGGATTGTAGATCGATCGGGGCCAGGTTGCTGTCCCCGTTACCGGGGGCGCGAGGGCAGTTTGCTTGGCGTAGGGCGGCAAAGATGGGGTTGATATTGGCGTCGTTGTAGATGTGGTCACGGAAGTTGGCGCATTGGGCTTGGCCGATGGTGTGGGCCCCGGAGAGGGTGGTCATCTCTTGGATAGAGAGGCCTTGGCGGGCGAAAAGGGTGGCGAGGTTATCGAGGCTGGCGAATGGTGGTGGCAGGTTGGCGTTCGCGGTGGCTGCGCTGGCTGTTCTTGCGTCTCTTCGTCCGAGTGGTACCTTCCAATATGGGCCTCCTAGCTACAACACGTACAATTCAATAAAAATACGAGTCAAAACATTCATGCATGTTACTATGAGAATAAAGGTTAATTGAAAATAAATTTTACGTGATAGTGTTTACCAAAAAAAGGTAACAATAAATATATCTGTTCATTTATTTGTGCTTTTGAGATCCTCTTTATTTTGTCTTATTACCCGTTTTGATAAAACTCTACCAACCCTATAAGATATGAACTCAATAGGATTCTCACTCGATCAAATTATATTGTACGAAACATTTTGACTAGAGATTGATAAAAAATACAAACATCTGATGATGTATAGGAATAATCTTCATACATTAATTAGGTAGGTATTAAAAGAGATCGAATTTTGTTTTCTAATTTTTTTCGTTTGGTTTGCGTTCTTTTTACATATTTAATTATTTATATGAACTATATAAAGATCATTTTCACATTGTATGTTGAATCACAATTACGAATATCACGTGCTTTTCTAATAATTATAACGATTATAATAAATTAATCAATTGGTATTATTGGAACATTGTACATGCACGTAAATCAAGTATTAGTGTATTTTTATGGGTGATGATTTTGCCAAGTCATTAATTACTATCGCCAAAACAGATTCATTGAACCTTGTCCATATAATGGACGTATTTGCCTTGCAAGACACTTATTTGTCTTGACAAAATCGTCACCCCTTTTTATTTGGTACGGAAGTATTAGTGTATGCTTGACAATTAAACGATGAAAATGAGTTGAAAAGGAAAGAGAAAAATGAGATCGTGTGAGAGATTACGGTTGCTCAATCACTATTGTCTGATTTGTTTTTTTTTTTTGGTATAAACTATTGTCTGATTTGTTAATTAGCTTTCTCGCTCTATTTGTGCATGACCTTGTTTCGTCTTTTACAAGTTTTTAAATCCATTGATTTGAGACTTTGAGACATATACTCGATCATTCTCATTCCACTAATTTGCAACCATTTTTGTTCATTCTCTTTTTAATAAACTAAAGGCTTACCAAAAAAACCCCATCTCGTGCAGCCAAAGTAAGAATATCAGCACAAGATACAGTAGCACTACAAACAGCTTCAACATTACTCTTAATCGCGTCAATCACTTCAAATCCTCTTGCTGAATTTACATTGGGAAGTGCCGTTTTTTCACCTGTGAACGTTGCTGTATCGTCCAACAGTATAGACCCATCGCAACCCTAGTCAAATTGAACAAACAAACACATACAATAATAAGTCATTAACTAGTCTAGCAAATAACGTTGTTAAAATTAAATGTACCATATTCATGGTCATGAGTAGATTTAAGACTCTTCAAAATAACTTTGGATAAAAAGGAACTGTACGTGACACTCGTATATATTTGTATGTCTCACATTGACAAAGCAGTCATGAAAATGGAGGCGCAAAATAGAGGCACCCATGCGTTGTTCTTTAATAACAGCTTGTGTCATAGTATTACGGACAATGGTTTCAAGATTAGGGCAAGTTGAAGCATAAAAATTCTCAGAAAGTTGTGCATTGGACACTCTAAGGGAGAGTGTAATGCAATAGAAGATCATAGAAACATAAACTAATTTGAGTGCCATGATATAATTTTTGAAATCGACTTAATTGTAAGAAATATATATCATCGATCACAAGCTTGTGTTAGACGGAGTAGTGGATTTTGTTTGAGAAGGATGATGTATAACATAGGTTTGCTTTTGTTGTGTATAAATAAGGATGAATTTCAGAAGTTATGCATGAAGGTCCACAGCCAAGTTGTTGGTTTTGGACTAGAATTTGCAGCTGATCTTCTGTTTATTATTAGACTTCGTTTGACAAGTTATATACGCCACTTCTACTGTCCTACAAATTAAGTACCCTACAAATTAAAGGATCTGTGCAATTCAGAGTGAACTAGATCATAACTTTTTGAAGTAACTAATCCCACTAATTAATTAACTTAATTAATTATTGTGATGATGGATAATAGATTGGTTATATATACATTCGCTTTTATACTTCTACTAACTTGTTAGTCAACTTAAAACATGATGATGACTACATAATATATCTGTATTAACTCATATATAAATATTCTGTATGATATATTTCATTTGCTATATATAATTAGTTATTTAGGCAAACATAAAATATTTATTTTAGTTGAAGAACTAATGTGGATGGGAATTTGAGGTGTATATATATGACCAACCTTATATGGCCACAAGGATGAAGAGGATGTCATAACCTGGAACATAGTTTTACTGCCAACATAATTAATTTTAACATGGAAATTTAGTTTTACCACTATTATTTTTGAAGATAAATCATTTAATTTGTACTATACGCCGAACTATATTTTGTTATCACAATTCCTTTAAACAAATTAATTGTGTTAAACTTTAGATCTCTATGGGAGTCGTTCTTGATTTATACTCCCTCCATTTCAATATATATGACGTTTACAAGTTACGAGACAAGTTTTGACTTCTAATTTCATAAAAAAAATATTTTGTCAAAAATTATAAAAATTATATCATTTGATTCGTTGTGAAATATACTTTCACAAGATTATAATTTCATAAGTTTTACCCTTATACTTTGAGAGATATCAAAGGCCAAATAAGTGTTTTGAAATGTAAGAAAGACATATATTTTGAGAATGAGGGATTATATGAATAACTATTTACTATGATAGTGAGATTAGACCAATTTAATAATGTGTGTGTCTGTTTTTCTACCATTGCATGTTGGAGTTGATGGCGGTGACACTGTTACTTCTAAGGGTGGGACAAATGGAAAATCAAATGCATGCTAAAGGTATAGAAGTATAAACGTATAATAATTAAGGATGATCCTAGGAGTTTATATGTAGACAATAGCAAAATTGTCTATAGTATAATTAAGTGTGGTAAATTAAAGATGGTTTGCAATAAAAAATATGGTTGTGTAGTAAATTTAACGTATTTGCAGTAAATTTATGACATTGGTAGTAAAACAACATTGTTACGGATCTATCAATAGAAGGAAATTTAAATTAATTTAATTCGAAAATCAAGGACACTTGATTGTCTCTCTTTCCTTATAATCCATCATTTGCCAAATTATGCAACATAATTTACTGCACCTTTAATTTTTATTACAAATTAGCCATAAACACTTTTTTCACTTGTCTACATATAGACTCATAGTATTTTCGAATAATTAATTATTAGAATTGGAGTAAATTTAACATCTACTGTACGTTGACGACAAAATTGATTGAAACTAATTAGTTCGAAAGCTCAATTTCACTACTATTTTGTACTCCGTAGTGCACTAGTTAGGTCTCTAGTAAGTAGTAACTAATAGTAAAAATTACTTCTAATTTTCCACTATATAATTAAATATCGTCATTGATTCTATTTCAATTCAAGTAACATCATCGGTGATGCGACAAATTCCACATTATGTTTCACAAACATTTTGTTAATATCTTCTCTATGAGTAATTTCATTTATTTTCATTTTCATTTCCAGACTTAATTAGTGAGTGAAATGAAAATAATAAAAGAATCAGCAGTGAGGTGGTTACACAGATCTGTCAAGTGTAACACCAGGAAAGCTTCATGATCAAGTTATTAATTATTTGTTTGAATAATCTGCTCATTTTCATACACGAGTAGTCTTCTTCGAATAAATAGTACTAGTTCATATTCCCACAAAAAATTATACTACTACACGGCAATGATATCTATCGCATATCCGCCTTGAAATTAAACGACCGTACCCAAGTCCTTCAACAAACTTCCAGCTCCTAGCTAGTTCTTCAATTTGGTTTACATATGCATCACATTAATTACCATCACATTATTATTATCATCAGTACTTTTGTTTTTTTTGTCAAACGTACTTTTGCACTTTTAAGAGAAGGCTTTCGTGTTCTCGTAATATATGATGATTTCGTGTGACTGTTTGGGTCGATCTTGATGCGTTATTTTCAATAGTATCTTCCTCATTAAATTGATTTAACTTCGCTCACTGGGGATTAATTAATAGTACGTGAATATAAGGTCTAATATGATTTGAATTTATAAAATCCAAACGTTTCTGAAACTGATGGAAAAAGATTCGTAGGGGCCTTTGGGCTGAGGAAAGATTAAGACCTAAAAATTGAGGAATGTGATAGTTATTTTTTACTTTAAACCACCATTTCTACATATTGGATAATCCACTTCTATTATTTGATTAACATTCGAGTCGACTAAAATCACAAAGTTTTTCATGTCAGTGAGGTTGCGTGACTTGCATGCGACTTTCTTAAAAGCTTTTACGGGACTCCAGAGTCCAGAGGCATTATAAGGAAAACCCGGATGTACTTGGGTTAATTCCGAAAACTAAATATGTACAAAAAATCATTTATTACAACTCATACTACCAAGAAGATAGAGTATATCGTGAGACATTTTGCTCGGTTTTTTTTTTTTTAAGCCATTACGTTTTTGTTTTCGGCAAAAGTAACTATTACAAGCTTAGAGCTGCTACTCGATCTGACAATAATCAGATTGGAAGACGAGTGATCAGAACCATTGGACCGTCTTTTCTTCCATCTTCAGATTGAGTACTTGAGTGGTATCATACGTACACTCATAGCACCGAGAAAGACGAGCCACCATGATCTGAGCGAGAATTTCAGTCGCCGTCTTTAAGAATGCTCCATAAATTTTGTTCTGACTTCTGAGAACGCGTTTCTGACAGCAGAATACAAGTTCTTTCATGTGGCTCCAGGACTTCATTCTTGGCCCGGTTGCAACAGGGATCAGGAAAGCACGCTAGCTATCATGTGCCACGCTAGATATATACATGTACATATATGATGATTGCCTATTGGGCTCTCATTAGCATAATTGTAGATCGTGGTTTCGACCAAAGACGCTTTACACACACCAAAAAGGAACGATTCCCAAAGACAGGACAGAGGATCAAACAAGCTTTACACACCAGAAGGAAGGGCGCCCAAAGAAGGCACAGAGGTTGTTACCAGGCTACCAGCTAAGTGCACCATGCTATGCTAAGTTGTAATGCAGACTGTTGCCCTACAGAATAGAACCTCGACTTATACAGCAGTGGTCTCCTCAACTGCCTGTACCCTCCAATAATATATGTGAATGTATAACTTGTTCAGGCTCATTGCTATGGCGAAACCCAAAATTGCTGCAAGCAGCACCGAGTAAACTGCATTTAGATGAAGCTGCAACAATTACAGTTGACAAACTGATTAAATACACAACATCAGAGAACTTTTCCATGTGGAAAGCGAAAGACTGGTGTGCAAGACCTGAATAAGTGAATAACTGCAAATTGAAATTTTACAAAAGCAGCTTCAGAAAACTAAACCATCTCTAATACTCACCACATTATAGAAAAGACACAGGATTAGAGCCACAAAGGCAAACTCCACAGCTGCATATGTCCATATATACTCCCTTATTGCTGCAACCAAACCACAAATAAATATATTCATCGTTGCTGTTACAGAAGTAACTGACTGTTGACAGTAAGTACATACCTAGGGTGATCGCCAATGCGGATGCTAGCAAACCCAATGCAAATGCGAATGGTGCTGCAATCACTATAGCTCGAGTCTTCATGTCCTGAATCTGCATCCAAGCAAAGGATTAAAGGGGGTATTGGTAGTAGAACAAGACAGAAGTAGAAGAAGAATGATTTTTCTGTAGTAATTATGTCCTACCAATAGCTGCTCAAGGAAAAAGAAATAGCATATTGAGCTAATCAAGACCAGCACAACAAAATCTTGCCACGGACTGCACAAAGAAGCACCAATTATGTCACCAAAAGAAAGATGATTTTGGGGGGAAAAAACCTAATCAGAATTTCATCAACTCGGGGATTCTCATCCTCTGATTGACAAAGGTCTTCTCTTGCCAACAACAACAACAACAACAACATCTTTAACACCAGTGCCTTAAAGGCTTCCGCCATAAGGCGGGGTAAGGGGGGGTCGGATGCACGCAAGCCTTACCCTATTGAAACATCGAGAGGCTGCGCATGGATGAGCCAAAATGTAAATTGCTTCGAGAAATCGCACCGACTGACTGCTACTTCACAAAATAAGAAGCACAGACAGTTTTATGACCCAAAAGGGTCTTCTCTTGCCATATAACCAAATTCTATGAGCCAAACAAATTATATGATGCTGTTCTATATAGAGCTCGAGGACATAAAGGGGATACAATTACCTGATTGCTCTTGTATACGTGCCTCTGGGGTTTTGATCCCGCCCGTTATTTACTTGAGCAGAACTGGAAATTCTAAGTAAGGTCACTGGCAAGTTTGAGACCTCCTGGCCACAAACTTCACAACTCTTGTTCCCCCTCATACTAAACCACTTTACTGCACATTCTTCATGTATCAACTGCAGGGCACCTCTGCAACTACACTCCATCTTAAGAGTATTTCCTTCTTCACAAGTATCAAAGCAGATCCTGCAAATTGCTTCTTCTTCAGGAATTTCCTCATCCTCATCACCTCCAGGTGAGTCCGACGTTATCTCACCTAGTAATTATTTCAACTATCAGCGTAAACTACTAGTGATGAAATGTCAACAAAGATCAGCCTAAGCATCAATTCTCTGCCTATTTTTTGAGCAAACATAAGTATCTTATAAAAGACTCCAAAATTGGTTTCGCGATTAAAATTGAGCAGCAAATATTTGTCCCCATGTTACTCTGAACTTTCACAGTTTCACTACATTATAAAAAATTCTAAAAGACTAGTTCCTACTCCCTACAGTAGGTAACTCTTTAGGTAATAAGGCTACCTCAAGTCCTCAACCCAAAAAGAAATAAAGAACCCTTATGTAATAAAGCATCTCAAGCAGGGAGAATAACGCCATATCCGAAAGAGTAAGACATAATACAACACATCAAATTGCATAAAGCAGTTGGGCATTATCATATCTGCCATGTGAAAAAACAAGGGAGTCTAATCCTTTCAAGCAGTTGTTGTATCGAAGTACTCATGGCCACATTGTACATTTACATGTGTCTTGTTCAACAATTAAAGATGACTGCCCCACCCCCCCAAAACTAAAATTCAAAAAAAAAAAAAAAGTACGTAAGCTGACTAACAAGTAAAGTCGACATAAATGCACGTCTGTGTGCTTGGATGTCCAAAGAAAGTCAGACTTCCGAGGTGTAAAGAGTGGACGAATGAACCAAAAATGAGCTAAAATCCATGACCAACCATCTTTCAAAGGAAGTTAATAAGATCCATCATTCAATATGGGTTTGGTCAATTTGTGTCTGAAACGATCGGTTCCAGTTATTTAAGTTCTGGAAGTCACCAGCGTTCTATCATTTAAGATGCCATTCCCCGTACCAGATAATTTCCTAAATCACGCTCTTTCCTCTGAGTCTATCCCTTGTTTTTGTTTCTCCCTCACAGAAACTTGTACAGGAAGGATGTATTATGAATCCATCTTTAGGATTCAAACTCATATAAATGTGGAAAACAAAAGTAAGGGTTGGGGGGGGGGGGGGTAGATGTAGTTCGTGTATATCAAAGCAAGCTAAATGGCAAAACGTAAATTGGAAATAGAAGGAACACTAATTACCCTTATGAACATCAGACTCACTCTGCTCCTTATTGGCTGCAAATGACAGGGATCTCACAATTACAATATTTCTGCCAGGTACAGACAAGGACCTTGACACTTTCTTGTTAACTGCACCTTTCTGCATACATAAAGCTGAAATTAGGCAATGCCATGTGTTATACATTCTTTTAATACATCTACTACGGCTGTGCCAATGAAATTTAAAGACCACCTAAAGGACAAGGGGTCAACCCTGTCATGGAAATGGTTACTCGTTTCAAATAGGTTGGAGAAACTTTCCATGTGTCTAAACAATGGATTATTTTATCATTGGGCTTAGAGGAATCTAAGACAACCCGCGCTAAAGAATTTATGGCATTGGCAGTTTGGCACAAGAAACAGAAGCATGGGTGTATATACATCCAGCTTGGTTGGGACACAGAAATACAGAATGGTTCGTTTACATAACTTCTATGAATGCTGCAATTTGTTTAAGTAATCAATGACATGAGTCAAGCTAATCTACAATCAACCACACAAACTTCTTGAGGTATATTGAATCAGCAGATGCAAATCAGACATAAAAGAGGAATATTAGAAGAACCTACTTGTACTTTCTGCTGTTCACTGGTGGTCCTTGCAGAAGCAGGGGTGGCAACTGATGGAGATGGTTCCAATGAAGGTCCTGGAAGAGAAGCACATCTTTCCCAGCTAAAGTTGGATATGCCATTGGCAACCGAACCTGCTTGTTGGTCTGCATTCAAGAGATAACTTTTCTCACCGTCAGGTGGATTATTCTTCTTCTTGAAGCTCAAACCACGCAGAATACTTCCAGAAGCTGATGTAGCACTTTTTAATAGTTTAGGAGACTGGAGTGAGCCTTCACCACTTTGGATCTTTGTAAAAGTCACAGGCTTTGGAGGGATTTGAAGAGAAAGATGCGGGTTTTTTGCGTTTGAATGTGAAGTTAACTGTTCTTCACTAATTTTCCTTGAATGTCGACAAGTACCCTACATGTGAAACCCCTTTTATAAAAAAATCATAATATGTACTAAATAATAACAAATTAAAAAGAAAAACTAGTTCAGACTATGCTCAAAACACAATAGTACTTCAATCTTGTAATCTTTTCAGAATAATCCTGTGCAAAAATCCTAGAATCAAATGGATACTAATCCATCCATAATGCGAATTTTTAGCTACACAAGAGTATCAAGCTTTGCTGCAGAAAGTAGCTGATTGGCATACTTTTAAAGCCAACTACAAAATCATATACGCAAAGAAACGTCAAGATCTTGGCAGAATTTCATAGATGACAGCCGATGTTATCGTCACATTCATTAGTCCAAATGTTTAAGAGTATCTCTTCTAATCTCGTCATAGCTTCTTCAGTCAGCTGTCTACGTCTAATGCACAAAAGGTTCTAATTGGTAGCTTAAGACACAATAATTGGAACATAATGACATTCATATAGGAGACTCGAGACCAGAATGATCGACTCTTGATCGCACTACCAAGAATCAAAACTCGAAATCTAATATGTGATTAGTGTCACTACGCTTGGACACTGATGAACAGGTCTCACCGTAATACACACACCTCGAAAATCTCATCTTACTAACTTACATACCGAAACCAATACAAATTTCTAACTTACATACAATATGAATTACGAAGTTATGACACATTCACATTTCGAAACCTTTCACAAAAACACTCTACATTATGAAATTGATACAAAAGACATACAAAATTTCAGATACTCAGACCTAAAGTTCAGGAATAAACTTCAAAGAAACAGGATGGCTGGGGAAGTGGTACACGCACGTAAGATGATCAAGATCAATTGCTCACAACCCTATTAGCATATAAATGGATTCGAACTCGAATTCGACATCGAAATTAAATATCCAGGTGCCACCAACATTCATGTTAACAAAATTCCCCAAAACAAACAAAATTATGGGCTTTCACTAAAATTATGCAAACTAACAGAATCACAGAATCTTAACTAATCTAATAATACAACAACTTAACTAATTAATGACAAGATCATATGATTCTTACCAGCTCAATCAACAAATTCTTCATATTCTCAACAATTAGCACACCAACTTAAAACACTATACATACATACACTAAATTTTTAAATAAACAAATGAATAAAAGATGAAATTTTATGTAAAATTAAATTTACTCTATTAAATTAAACAAATAAAAAAAAATCCCAAAAACCTGTGGAGTATCTTGGGCAACCGAAATGCAGACTTCCTCTTTTCCTTGCATTATCTGCCCACCAACTGTTCTTCACCAAAAAAAAAAAGAGAATAAATATATTCTGGGTTTTTTTAAAAAAGAAAAAGGGCAAAGAACCCAACTTTTCTGGAATCTAAAATGAAAATCAGAAGCTTCACAAACAAGTTTAATCAGGGTTAAATCAGTGAGATTGAGAGGAGAGAGAGAGAGAGAGAGGGAGGGAGAAATAATGGAGGAGACAGACAGACAGGTATTAAAGAAGAAGAAAAGATGAAATGGGTTTTTGTAACGAAAGCATAATAATTAGCAGTAATAATAGTTTTTAGGTACTATTAATAACTACTTAATTGGAGTAAGTTAGTAGGAAATTCCCCATTTTGGTCGAAATCAGTCGTCCATGGGTCAACGTTGAAGTCTTTAGTGTTCTTCCTTTTTTTATTGATTGAAATTAATGTATTCATTGTTGTTGTTGTTGCGATGTGGATTTATTTGCGTTTGGTTGAGTTCACATGAGATGACGAAAGGAGATCGAGATTAAAGTATGAAACAATGTTGGTGGAATGTTTATAGGAAGATTTTGTCATTTTATAGAATCTTACTCGACTCAAATTCGGACTAAATCAGATGGTGTGTAGAAAATGAAGATTAATAACAGATACATTGTTGCGTATTTGGTAGTGTTTTATTAAGTGATTTCTTTTACATTAGTTAATAATGACTATTTTAGATTATGATTAAATCAAGTGTGAAAATTCAACTCCCATAATACGAAAATGGTCGCTGCTAATTCTTTTAGGCGATCCTTCTAATTTACAAGTGTGGTAATAACTAATGAGCCGCAAAATGGTACTTTGTAAATTGAGTTACATTGTACTTTGTAAATATGTAAGATATTCTTACAATAAATTATATCATAAAACCGTCTCATATAAGATATGTGGAAGAGTGTTTTGATCATCCTAAGTTAAAAGCCACAGTTAATAGATTGAACTCTAAATTATAAGAATAGTAGTCTTGGTCTTAAGAGCGCAATGAACAATCGATTTGGTTGGGTTTCGCCTTCCATAGTGAGAATGCATGGGGGAGTATATATGAGTAGTATTCAATAGTTTCGTAGCTTGTAGTTCAATCCCTTTGTAAACACTCCATTGACTACTTGGTACGAAAATTTTGCCATTTTGGCATAAAGATCACCTTTATATTGTGCTTTTTGACTCTTGTCATGACATTCAATCACTCAAGCTCTCGTGTTCGGTGCAATTACCTAACAATATTCACGCAACGCAACAAAATGTACAATATGTAAATGGATTAGTACGTACCTATTATCACTAATTCACTAGGTTTCCAAGCAACATGATGACAATAAAAAGGAGTAACACACCAACATATAATTAGTCTCAAATATGCTATTTCTGTCGAGAATGAGAGGGGAGAGCATGAAAGAGAGAAATATAATCGTAAATGTTTGAGTTTATTATTGATAAGATGAAGACCATAAATAGTGAGTACAAGATGTGCATACCCTAATTATAATTAGCTAATCTAGGATACAATATATCACACATTAATAATTATTCCTAAAATACAAACCGTAATTGTAGCTATCCTAATTTACAATATCAATTACCCAGAATACAATATGAACATAATTATTACATGATCATGATATGATCATATTCCTTCATAATTTCTTGAATGTGGGTAACTTCCCGCAACTCATATGTAGATCCGATCCCTGTCAAGACCAACACATTGTAAATAGGCCATATATGATTCACGCTACAATCGGCTCATGCTATTGATGGTTCAATCGGGGGGTTGGCGCAAGTCATCTCGGGTTTCATACATCACATTTGAGTTAAAATTTCCATTTAGTACTTTTATTTTATTTTATGTACGAATACAAATTCTAAAAGATCGAGATTATCCTCTAGACTCTAGAGTTATTTTCGCTAGAGTTGTCGTGAGTTTACTTAAAATAGCATGTAATTAAGATTGTATTTCAATTCCACTCATGTAAATTATAGGAGCCTCTAGTAAACTCTGCATAATAGAGTGATGTTTCTATTTAAAGTAAACTCTAGGAAACTTTAGTAGAAATAACTCCAGACGCTCCGGATCCGAATCTAAGACAAGTTTATTACATTTAGAGTGAGATACTATTGCCCCGTGTTGGTTACAATTGCGGGTTTAGTTAGCATGATCATAGATAGTGGTCTTCACTGGAATTTTGACTATCGACTGGCAAAGTACTCCTTGACTCTGAAGTTTAAGAAAAAGTTACATAAACGATTTATATATACATACAACCTTCTCCCATATTAATCTTCAAAGTTCAAACGAACCTCTGCAAGACTGCAATCAGTAGATAACTAATTATTACTGATTCTTCAACAAGAATTCTAAATCTTCCTTCCAAAGTTGAAGCTAGTATTCCTGTAACTTTTCCTACAAGATTACGATCTTGAGCACTCATGTAAACTCCTCCTTCTACCTTAATCTTCGTAATCACGCATTAAGTTTACTATAATGTCACAGTTTTTCACTGTTAGTTGATTAATATTTATCTTTAAAGAACATTTTTGCTCTGACATGAGTAGTGAACTTGCATGCATGCAGGGAAGAACAGAGGACTAAGAGGTGGAAGTTTGATTTTGAAAAGCTTCCTGTAGAATTAATCATCGAAATTCTCTCTCGTCTGCTCGTTAAAAAACTCCTGTGTTTAAAGTATGTTTTCATCTTATCTTCTTTCGTCCTCATTTCTTGTAAAATTATAGTTTCTTTCTAAAGATAATTCTGGGTTCTTGCTGAATTAGTTGAAAACTCAAATTTTCGGTGAAGTTTTCGTCAGTTAATCTGTCATTATACGTCTCTTGTTATCGAAATTCATCTTGAAAAAGACCAATCTTTTTTTATCTTACACGTTATTTGATAAAAATTATGATATGTATATATCTGGTAATAACATCTTTGGCAATTTTAGCATGAATCTTGTGTTGTACTGTGCTTAATTTTAATTTCTTGGTTAAAAATGGTTCAAATTTGAGATCAGAAACATTATAGAAATGGGTTTCTTTGGAATAATATGATATAAAAGTGCTTATTCTGATGTATTATGCTGATATGCATGGTGCATTGTGGTGTTGTTGGTTATCAGATGTGTGTGCAAGGGGTGGTACTTTCTGCTTGACAGTCAAGATTTCATTAAACAGCACCTTATCCGGAGTCGCAATCGTGTCTCGTATCTGATCAACACTTGCACATTACTAAATGACTATCCCTGCCCAGTAAGGAACGATTTGGTTGAGGATCCAGACTATGTTCTTTTCAAGGTGTTTGATGATGATGGCGAAACGCCCCTGGATGATTGGGATGGCTATTCAGACTATAGTAGATATCCTCACTGTAAAGAGCCTGAGAGGCAGCTGGTTGCAGTTCTCCAAGAGGGTAATTTGGACAAACTTATCTACGTTGAAGAACCCAAGCCACGAATCACTGAAATATATGAATCTAGTAATTTTGATCCGTTTTATGTTGATATGGTGGTTGTTGGCTCGATTGATGGGTTAGTCTGCCTGGCTTATAATGATGGGACTTGTGTTGTTATATGGAACCCTAGTACAAGGGACTTGTGTTGTTATATGGAACCCTAGTAGGACAGTAACAGCAGAGGTATATGATTGTCAGACTACTTGCTGGACCGAGTTCCTTAATCCTCCGCAAATGCAATTTAGTGAACTTAAGTGCGCTACCATTCTAAAGGGGATGCCATATTGGCCCTCGGCCTATGAAGTATTGGCTGAGCCAGAGTCTAAGTTGATCATTTGGTTCGACCCAAAACAAAATCAGTTTAATGTGATCAACAGACCTGAGTTTAAGTCAGATAAAGATTGTTACATTTGGACAATTGGGACAAGTGGTGATGCTCTTGTCGTGCTTATGCAAACAGGGAGTGATGAGATCCATGTCTGGATGAAGGATGATGAAGTGTGCTGGAGAAGGCAATTTACAGTTGGCCCTATAGAGGGAATTCAATCATGGGTAGGATGCTGGAAAAATTGGGAGTTTCTTGCTTCTGGGTGTAGCGAATTCAGAAGTGAAAAAATGCAGCTGTATGATGCTCAATGCAAAGAAATTAAGAGCATTCCAGAGATTACACCGGAGTGCATCACCTACAAGGATAAAGTATACGTCAACATATTCTCCGAGAGCTTGGTTTCACCACTGCCAGCTATCCCAGGTATAATATAGTTTTGCAGCAGAAATTACAAATATTTACATGTGTACTTCAATTCTTTTGCATGTTTTCATATCCCAATTAAACTAACACTTGCTGTCAGACAGTGGAAGATAGTTGTTAGGGATTTCAAATCTTCTGTTTCAACTTTGTAAATCAGAGTGGGCAAAATTGTGGATCCTTCAGAAAAGCTGGTCACTGTTAGTTTTGAGCATACAAATAGTGACATGTTACACATGATAAGGAGGAAATGGTCCATAGGGAAATGACATTATGGACACCAGTGTTCAGACCTATTCTGCTTTTCGTTTCTTTAGCGAGTGCTCTTGCAATCTGCACCTCAGGCATCATATGCTGAGCGCGCAACTGTACTAATTTAACCTCACTAGTACAATTGGTACTATCTGTCTGCTTCAAGGCAGGTTAACTTCCATCAGATCCTTAAACTGCTTTTAACTAAGAAACCTGTAATTTCTACTTTCTTTGATGTGTGAATTGTTATGCATCTTTTCCTTTTTGTACATTCTATTACATAGTTTTTCCCTACTCAAAGCTCTGAAGTAATTTTCCAATGTTTTCACCAGTTAAACAGTCAAGGGACACGGCCAAGTGACCAGGAGATCGACCATTCGAGTTCAAGCAATGCAAAGTGAGCCATGAAGTTCAGAAACAGCAGTGCCTAAACACAAGTCGACAACTGCCAATGAGGAACTCTTTTTACTTCACTCTTCTCTTAGTTTCAGGATGATGAACTGATGATGGTGCCATACACATGTAATTTTATTATATACCGCGTAAAATCTGTGTGTTGTGACATACATTTAAGGATGTAACCTCTATAATGTTTTGAATTTTGATACAATTTGTGATCTTTATCTTAATCTGGTAAGAGATTAGTGAGCCATTTTCATCTACTACTCTACAGTTCACAATACAGGAACTGCAGATTGCTTATAGAGCCATTTTGCCGAAGGTTATTTGGAAGCTGAACTTATTTAGGAAACGGAGTAGAACACAGAATGGAGAAGTTGATTTACATCCTCTTAGTTTATCGGAATGGAAAAATGTTGTACACAGGAAAACTGCATGCAGGCAGGAGTACATAAAATCAGAAAGCAAAGAGGATACAGGGAACTCAAGAAGAACAGTAATGTTACAAAGATGCTAACCTAGCCAGTAAACATGGTTCCGGCCCCTTCATTAGTCAAAATCTCGAGCAGTAATGAATGTTATAGCCTACCATCACTTATGCTTGCAGTTCGGATTCCCTGCGCTAGTGACCTTATACAGCAATTTACTCTCAAGTTTAAGCCTCTTTAAGACCCCTAAATATGTGACGCGCGCGGACATAAAACACTCACATCAGAAGCATTTGAACATGAAAATGTCGCGAGCAGTGCCCGTTCAACACCATTGCCGTTTTTAGTTGTTGGTTGTTCGCATCCAAAATTTTTGATTAAAAAAATTACAAAATTAACTTCAAACTCATCTATTTCCATAATAGTCAGTATTAGAAAAAGAAAACTGAAACTTTTTTTTTTTTTGTTAGTTTTAAAAATGGGACTTTGGTTTTAGTATGAGAAAAAAAAAAAAACGGGAATTTGGTTTAGAAAGAACTGAAAACAATATACGACACCAAATAGACCCAATGAAGTCTTAAACGTACAATTGAGTAGCAGTCTAAAAACAGAAGAAGAAAAAAAGAAGAAGTTACATAACGATACAACCCTCTCCCACAGTAATTCAGTTAGTACTAATTAGTAATTACTCATTCTCCAACAAGAAAAACTAACTCTTCGTTCCAAATTTCAAGCTAACTAGTACTACATTCCTCCCAAGATTACGATCTTAAGCACTCATGTAAACTCCTCCTTCTACCTTAATCTTCATAATCACGATTCAAGTTTATAATAATGTCACAGTTGACAGTTTTTCACTGTTAGTTAATATTATTTCAAAGAACCATTTTTTTTTTTTTTCTGACATGGGTGAACTTGCATGCAGGGAAGAACAGAGGAGTAAAAGCTGGCAGTCTGCTTTTGATTTTGAAAAGCTTCCTGAAGAAATAATCGTCGAAATTCTCTCTCGTTTTCCCGTCAAATTTCTCCTCTGTTGCAAGTATGTAATCTATTCTTTCTTCCTTATTTCTTGTAAAATTTATTAAAAATTATTGATTTAGGTGCAGAGTAAAACATTAGTACAAAGAAATTCTTGGTTCTTGCTGAATTGGGTTAAAACTCAAACCTGTAATTGTGTATGTCTGCAATTATCAAATTTGTTTGGGAAACAATTTTCTTGATCTTAGACATTATTTGACAGGATTAATGATCTGGTTATAACATTTTTGGCATTTTTAGCATAATCTTTGTGCAGTGCTTAATTTTAGTTTCTTGGTTACAGCTGGTGTAAATTTTAGATCAGAAACAGTAGAGAAATGGGTTATTTTGATCAATGTTTTCGAAAGAATCTCATGTATAGGCTGATATGCGTGGTGCATTGTGTTGTTGGTTCTCAGATGTGTGTGCAAGACCTGGCACTCTCTGATAGACAGTCCTCAGTTCATTAAACAGCACCTTACCTGGAGTCGGAATAGTCCCTCGTATCTAATTAACGCTTGCACATCACGAAGTGACTATCCCTGCTCCGTCAGGTACGACTTGATTGAGGATCCAGACTCGCCTTGGGATAAATGCAGTGATGATGATTCAGACAGTAGACATGATAGTTTATTTCCTCCCGAGAGGCAGATAGTTGCAGTTGCCCAAAAGGGTAATTTGGGTGAACTTATCTATGTCAAAGAACCCAAGCCACGCATAACTCGAATATTTCCAACTAGTGATTATGATTCTAAGTATGTTAATATGGTGGTTGTTGGCTCTATTGATGGGTTAGTCTGCCTGGCTTAGAATGATGGGACTTGTGTTGTTATATGGAGAACCCTAGTACCAGGGAATATTTCCAAGTCCCTGATCCACAAATCGCGAGACCTAGTAGTAGTCGCGGCAGATACTCCTATGGGTTTGCAGAGTACAATGGCTATAAGGTTGTCAGAGTAATTTCCAGTAAGCCAGTAACAACAGAGGTATATGATTGTCAGACTACTTCCTGGACGGAGTTCCTTGATCCTCCGCAAATGAAATTCAGTGAACTTAATTGCGCTACCATTCTAAAGGGGATGCCATATTGGCCCTCGGATGATGAAGTCTTGGCTAAAGCAGAGTCTAAGTTGATCATCTGGTTTGACCCAAAACAAAATCAGTTTAATGAGATCAACAGACCTGAGTTTAAGTCAGATGAAGATTGTTACATTTGGACAGTTGGGACAAGTGGCGATGCTCTGTCGTGCTTATGCAAACACATGGAGAGCAGCTCCATGTCTGGATGAAAGATGATGGTGAATGCTGGATAAGGCAACTTACTCTTGGCTCTATCGAGGGGGTTGAAACATGGACAGGATGCTGGAAAAATTGGGAGTTTCTTGGTTATGGGTCTTTCGAGAACATATTTAAAGACATACGGCTGTATGATGCTTAATGCAAAGAAATGAAGAGCCTTCCCGAGATTACACCCAAGTGCAGATTCCGGTATAGAATGTATGTCACCATATTCTCAGAGAGCTTGGTTTCGCCACACCCACCTTAGCCACCTATGCTAACCCTGCTCAGGTATAGTTTATTTTTGCAGCTGACATTCTAATAAATATTTGCTTGTATTTTGATTCTTTCGCATTTTTTCATATCCCCTTAAACTAGCATGCGCTATCAGATACTGGGCGATAGAATTAGGGGTCACATTTGTAAATTACATTTTTCAGAATTAGTTTGGGAAGAAGAGTGAGGCAGATTAGAGACTCCTTCAGAAAAGCTGTAGACTGCTAGACAGTTAGTTTTGAACATAAAATGGTGACATTTTACACATGAGGAAAAGGTCTAGGGAAATGACATTATATACACCAGTGTCCAGACCTATTCTGCTTTTCGTTTCTTTGGCGAAGGCTTTTGTTATCTGCACCTCAGGCATCCTATGCTGTGCGCACATCTGTTACTACTTTAACCTCACTAGTAAATTGATACTATCTGTCTGCTGCAAGGCAGATTAACTTCTATCAGTTTCTTAAACTGCCTTTTTTTTAAGAAACCTGCAATTTTTATTTCTTTGATGTGTGATGCTTCTTTTCCTTTTTGTACGGTCTATTACATACTTTCTCCCCAGTCAAACCTCTGAAAAAATTTGCCAATTTATTTCCCCAGTTGAACAATCGAGGGACAAGAACAAGGACAAGTCTCCACGAGACCGATCATTCGTGTTCAAGCAAAGTGAACCATGAAGTTCAAAAACAGCAATGCCTGAACACAAGCTGACAACCGCTAATGAGGAACTCTTCTTTCTTCACTCCTCTCAGGTTCAGGATGATGAATTGATGATAGTGAGTTAGTGACATACAAATATAATTTCATCATATATTGCGGAAAATTTATGTTGTAATATACATTGAATGATGTAATTGTAACCTCTATAGTGTTTGATACAACTTGATCTTTATTGTAAGACATTTAGTGAGTGATTTTAATCCAGTACTTCACACTTCAAAATATAAGAAATGCAGATTGCTTAGAGAGCCATTTTTGCTGACAGGTTTTTGGGAGAAAAAAGAGCGAGTGAAGTAGTTTTACGTACTCTAATATTATGGGAATGAACTAATGTTGTACACAGGAAATTCGCAAGCAGGAGTACATAATATCACAGAGTAAAGAGGATACAGGGAACTCAAGAAGAACAGTAATGTTACAAAGATGCTAACCTAGCCAGTAATCATGGTTCCGGCCCCTTCATCAGTCAAAATCTCGAGCAGTAATGAATGTTGTAGCCTACCATCAATTATGCTTGCAGTTCGCACTCCCTGTGCCAGTGACCTGATGCAGCAATTTACCTTAGGAATCATCCCACCAGCAATCTTCCCCTCTTCCACCATCTTCTTCACCCCAGCAATGTCGATTTCCTTTACTAGACTACCAGGATCGTTCTTATCTTCTAAAATTCCAGAAACATCTGTCAACAATATCAATTTTTCCGCACACAGAGCAGCAGCCAGTTCGCCAGCCACAGTGTCTGCATTAATGTTATAGGATTGTCCCTTATCATCAGCAGCAACAGATGCAATGACAGGAATGTGATTATTCTCCACCAAGGGACGAAGAACACTGGGGTCGACATTAGCAACCTCACCCACAAACCCAAGTTCTGCAGCTCTAGGGGATGGTCGTGCAGTAAGAAGACGGCCATCCATACCACACATACCAACAGCCGTGGCTCCAGCTTTGTTTATTAGAGAAACTAAATGTTTGTTAACCTTGCCCACAAGAACCATAGTTACTATCTCCATAGTTGATGCATCAGTGACACGAAGCCCATTTAGGAAATTCGGTTTAAGGCCAATCTTGTCAAGCCACAAATTGATTTCAGGGCCACCTCCGTGCACAAATATAGGGCGAATACCCACACACGAAAGAAGTACAAGGTCATTGATAACCGATGCTTGAAGTGACTGGGATTTCATGGCAGCCCCACCATACTTGACTACAATGGTCTTCCCCCTGAACTTCTGCAAGTACGGGAGTGACTCTGCAAGAATATCAACTCGACTCTGACCAGGGCTAAACTCGCCTGTCACAGCCTTATCAAGGTCCAACGAAAGAGATGCCTTTACACTTGACATTAGACGAGGTGGTGCATTCGTTTTGCTGGTAGGAGGACGAGCATTGATAAACGGTGGAGATATCTTAGAGTGGTGGCTCGGCCACTTCAACGACTTCTCAGAGAGAGACAGATGATTAACTCCAAGTGTTTTTGCAGCCAACATTGTCTGCCTCTGTGTCTTCACCTGCACGTCTCTCTTCAAAGGCTTACAGCCTGCCACAATAAACGAAATGAAGGTTAACTTGCTGCCTCTTTCAGCCTCTTCAACTACAAATAAAAAACGAGATGATACACATTTGTACATAAAAATTTACTCTTTGTATACAAAGTGCCATTGAATAGTTGCAGTCTACAACAATACAAGGTGTATTGCACAAGCTTTCCTTCCACACACAATGCATTTAGCTTTAACATGAGCAGAATTCGACCACACAAGTCCGACAACGGTAAATATAGAACCAAGTTCTAGGAATCATCAAGCGTACTCTGTAAGCTTCTTTGTTGCATCTAACTCGGCCGAAAATGAGAAATGTAATCTACTCAACATTGTGCTTTTAGGAATAAAAAGGCAGATTAAATGATACGCTATGCACAAATTATAGCAGAAAGCATGCAATTTCTACAAGCTAATCAACAAAGTTAATTACTTTAATCAATTTCAATTAAAAATGTAGAGTATCAAATAAGCTGAAAGAAGAATGAATTGAGAGGTTAACTGCTCAAATAATCTTACCGAATCCGAAATTCAATTAATGGTGTCGACGTCGGCGGCGAAGAATGGACACGGTGGTGCTAGTGGCGGAGGAGGAGGAGGTGGGAGGTTGGTGGCGGAAATGCTAGTGACGGCGCTGAGCTCAGTTTTCACAACTCTCTCTCTCTCTCTCTCTATTCTCTCTTCAGTTTTAACATAAAAAACAAAAAAAAAAGAAAAAGAAAAAGAAAAAGAGATTGTCTTTTATTTTCTCTCTCCTCTCTCTCTCTCTCTTCTCCAATCTTCTTTAAGAAGCTTCGAAGTTGATAGCCTGCATCATCATATCAGGTATGGCGGATTATGATTGATTAAATTGTTGTATCTCATGTTAGCGTGTTGGATTGTTGATACCAGAATTTGATTATAATTTTATTTTAATGGTGTTTATAAATTTGGGCAGGAAGAGAAGAGAAGAGAAGAGAAGAGATGAAATTTTGGGATTGGTATTTGAAGATTGCGTTGGGTTCAGCCATGGTTGGAGCTTCTATGGAGATGTTCATGATTAAAACTGGCTTCTGTATGACACTTCTTTCTCTCTCTCTCTCTCTCTCTCTCTCTCTCTCTCTCTCTCTCTCTCATACTCTTGATGATTTCTGATATAATGATCCGTCTGTTGTGTTGCTCATCTCTGAACGTATCGGGGTTTGTCGATTTTTCGAGCAAAATGAAATCATTTTTATGTGGATTGAACTCCTAGGGAAAGGTTTGAACAATCTAGCTTGGAATTGATTGGGAGCTTTGTTTGGTTAATTCATCTAGTTCCCCAGATTCTGTTTGTGGAGAAACAGCTTTATCAAATTTGGTCCTAGCATTCGCGATATGCCCTCTGATAGAATATGAGTAGGATCAGAAAACCCATGAGCAATTTGTGGAATGCTGGCTTCTTAGACTTGCAGTACTGATTTTTGACGTTGCGAACATAGTTGATTTAGGTATTGTTTTGGTGGCTGCCAGGTTTCACTGATGAGTGATGACCTTCTAGATCAGGTTTCTCTAGTGCTTCTTTACTGTGATGATTCTTGGTCTATTTTCTATCTTTGTCCTTGTGTGTGAGCTTGTGAGCTACGTCAACTATGAGCTAGAATTGTAATTTAGGTGGCCGAGTTCAAGTATGTTGCACACTTGGTGTGGAGGTGTACACAAGTACTAACCGTGGGTGTTTTGTAGACTAATGTTTTCTGATATTCACTAACTTAACCTAAGTAGATGACATGGCTGCAACCTTTGAAGGACTAGAAAATACTCGAGTACAAGGTTTGTAGAGGGTTTGGGCATTTGAGTTGAGTTGTCTAATACATCAAAATTGTTAATTTTGGTGATTTATAGTTTTAGAATATTTGTTTTGAACTCCAGTGAAGGTATGAGAAGAAATCAAAGTGATGATATAGTGAACGGTGGTTGTGCTAGTTTTTTAATGCTGATTAGGGATTTCACTGGTTAAGTACGACTCCTAAACCCCACCAGAATGGTATTTCTCAAGAAGGACCTTTGTAGGATTAAAGATAGTAACTTGGCCTCGCAATGGTTGAACGGAGGATAAGGAGATACTTCCGTTTGCAAGGTATTGAGATCGGATCCCCTACAGCTATAGGGAGAAAGATGGAGCTTTGGCAGTCTGAGAAGCCCCTGATTCCTTTACTATAAGAATCTTTGATCATCTCACTTGTTTACTCCATCAAGTTGGTTACGGAATGCTTGAGATGCATATGTAATAGTTGATCCAGTGCCTTCATTAAGTTAGTCTACTTAGTTTCAGTTTACTTTATCCCATGAATTAAAGTTGTACTGCTAGAAATCTCCTCAACTAATGAGAGCTATAAGTTACTGATTTAACCACTGTTGGTTCCTAGATACGGTGTTGAACATCTTTTCCGCCTACTTGGGTACGAACATTGTTGTCACATGCTATGTGAGCCAGCTCAATCATTGATTTTCTCTTAAAACAACCGTTCTAATGTTCCCTCACGCAGTACCTTGTCAACTTTTCTGGCTTATCCAACCAGCTCGGTATATGATCTTCTCTCAAGTCTTGGATGTGTCCTCGTGTTATTCTTTCTTTACTAAGTTGTTCTGTAATCTGGATTCTGGAGTTTCGTCACCTCCTTTTTGAGGGATGTGTATGTAACTAGGCTGTCACACTTGAAAGGACTTGCTGACTAGGTTAATGTGCATGAGATTCTTGCTCTACTGAACATATTAGGTAAGCAGAAGGACGTCTCTAATATTTATGCTCATTTTGTAGGTTGGCGTATTCACGAAAGATTGTTATGTATTACAGGGGAAATGTTTTGAAAGCGTGCATTTATATGGCGCCCTATGCTAAAATCTGATATGTGTATAATGATACCAATTGGGAGATTGAAAGTACCACCGGAGCTAGTTTTATACAAATATGTGTAGCGTAATCTGTTCAATGGAGATGCCAGTACTAACAGGATACAAGGTTTCAACACTTGGTGATTACCAAGGCAATTTTGCCTTCTGATTTTGAACAATTGCTTGTGCTTACCATGCCTTGTTGCGTGTTTACTACTCCCTAGTTTTCCATTAGAGTTTTGGTTTAGGATTTGATAGAAAGGAAATAAACTCTCTTGTCAAATTAGATATAGTTCTTGAGTCTTTTTATCTCATAACATTGTGGATATAAATAGGAGTGTATATATTTTTTTAGGCCAATTTATTTGTTTAGGAGTAGCATATTTGGGCTAGAACTCTTAAACAGCTTAGAATAGAACTTGGGGGAAGGGTTATAGGTCATAAATAGTCCTCTTCTGTAATGAGTCTTCCAAAAGATCAGATCTGAACTTAATCTGCTCTGGAATTCTTCACTAGAGGTCTCCTACAGGCTTCAGCTCAATTAGTTACTGAACTGTGTTTACAGATGACTGAGTCTTTCTTTTGCCAGGCATTGGGTGCTCCTCAACTTACGTCTGTATCTAGGATGACGAAATAGCTTTTTTTTTTTTTTTTTTTTTTTTTTGGCTAAAAGAAGCACAGGGTGGAATTGTGCAATTGTTTGTGCTTAAAGACGATAATAGCTCCAAACGACTAAGATCCTCTGCTGAATGTTCTGCCGGCCTTGTGCCAACTGTTTACGCTTGTTTGTGTTTTTTTTTTCGACTGTAGTATTATTTCTGGTGTTGATTGTAGTTACTTCTGCTGTTCTAAATACTCATGATGATGTTCGAACTTTCTGTAGCTATTTGTGCAACCTGATGTTGGAAACTTTCTGTTGCTATGTCTGAACCTTGGTGTTCAAATTTTCTGTAGTTATCCCCATACCTGCTCTTTGGATGCTGATGATATGTATACTACTGCAGATGACAAGGTTACTGTTCTGGAGTCCGAGAAGCGGGCATATGAAAATTCAGCTGAAGCTCAAGCTATGAGAGAAGCTTTAAATCCTTGGAGACATATTGATTCTAAAGAAAAGCAGTAGCCTCTTCTTTTTCCTAGGACATCTCTTATAAGACCCCGAGTTAGGTTTTAATATTAGGACTTCACCCATTTCTATCTTAGAAACCTTGTGTTATATTGTCATTTGTCAGGCAATGGTATACAGATTTTTTGTATTAGTCCGTTTACAACACTGTATTTCTTCTGCACAATAGAAAGGTATTACATCACTCGTAAATCAATTGTAAAATTCCGAAGCTTGTGTTGTACAAGTTTTTTCTTTCTTTCTGAGTCAAGCTTGGCTTCCTTACAGCTTATTACCAAGGACAAACTGAAATTTGAGGTCCAATATACCCCTTCTTCAAGAGTTGTATTCAGTCATCCAGTCGTCTTGGTGGGATTTGTCGGCTGGGCGTTGTAAGGAAGTCAGTCCACAGTCCACACCGGACACACCCTTGACGCTGCACTGCATATTTATGATCCAAGAGTCTATATTGCAGAGTTTCTCTCACATACACTCCTGAGACTCGATTAGAAAATAGGATTTCACCCCTCTACAGATCTTGCACCAATAGTAGATAAAAGAATATCACAGAGTGATATTAGTTCAATGTTAACCATGTCTCATTGAGCCTTAAAGACAACATAAACATATTAGCACAGTCACTGATGAAGAGAGTTTAAGAACGTTACTACAGTAAATTGTACCTAAAATTGACAGCCACAAACTCTCTGATGCCATATCTGGTATATCTTTCACAATTCAAGATTGGAAATTTCATTTGGCATACTCCGTAGAGGATCACAGTTAACTAAATTTGACTCAAAAAACGATGTCAATTTGTCTGCCGATCACAAGAGCTTACACATAACATAACATTCACGTGCCAGGAGTCTAACGACCGCTATTTGGGGCTTGAGAATAACTGAAGCTATCAGCACCTGAGGTTGGTGGGTATGCAGGATTTCCACCTGACGATGGGAAAGTTGATGGTGCAGGCATGCTAGTTCCACTGAAGTTGCCACTTACACCAGGATTCTGGAACGCAGGTTGTGGTGCGGTTGGAGGAGGACCATTAGAACCAGGTGCTGTCGGAGGAGCACCATTAGAACCAGGAATTTGGTACGTAGGCTGTTGCCCTGGTGCAGAAGTCGGAGTAGTCATAGGAGGTGGACCTGGAAGCCCATTTCCTTGCATTGGGGCACCAGGAGCACCAAGTTGTCCAGCCCCCGGTGCAGAAACTTGAGGATTACCATACACTGAAAAGATTTGAGAATAGGAAATCAGCAGAAAGCAAAATTATACAAGGTTTGGCAGTCAGAAAATAGAAAACTCTAGCTGAATCTTATGCAAAAATAGGTTTCTACACCAAGACAAATGATTGCAGAGAAACAAATCATACATCTTATATATGATGTCACATTGGGCCAAATTGTTAGCAAACCCAGAAATTTAACAATAAGCCACAGGCAGAAACAACATTTAAAAAACTGTAGAAGGTCCCTGTAAAAATTGGCTAAACAGAATAACAAGAGTGAAGACGTGAATTGACAACTGAAATCAAAGGTTGGGTTGAAATATTCAGGACAGTTGTACAGTTAGCTTAAGATAAATGTTGCTTATGAAGCTCCTTGTCAATATGTATACTATGAGGTTTATATGAAGTCACATTGCAAGTACCAAAGCAACAAGACACATGTCATAAGAATAAGAAAACTCTTGGCCCAAAAGATCAACGGTGACATGTTATACCTCGTTTGAACACCAAAAGTCAAATATGTCAACCCAAGTCACCCCCTTCATCACTTCCCCCTCTTCTTCAACCCCTTTGTCTTTTATACAACAACAACAAGCCTTACTCCCAATATGATTTGGGGCTGGCTAACATGGAGCGTCGTATGAAACCATCATAGTGTGGGAGCAATAAAAACCGAAAAAAAATGTTTTTTTGATATTGATGGAAAACCAGCTCGCTAAACAAGCCACAAGCCTAATCCCCAAATGTAGGGATGACTACTTTAATATCATCATCAAAGCCCACCTCACTCAAACTCTACACCTCAAACTTTTGGTTACAACATTTTCAAAGAGCTATAATCTACAATGTTTTAAATTGCATAAAAGTGCACTTTTTGTAATACAAAAACTTGTTAAAATTGGACATGAGATGAGATGTAGCTGTCTATTAGGTACCTAAAGCCTTATTAATCATCACTGAATAGAATACATAAAGACATGGTTTCACACTACCTATCCATATCAAGTTCTAGCCCACAACTCATGTCCATTCAATTCCCAAAACCCTTATTATTAAGCATAAACGATAAACACAAACTACAGATTCTGGCTTCACTTCAATTTAATCCAAGCATCACACATTCACACTGGAAATGAGGAAATATGAACACAAACTCAACACCACTTGATACAATCTGATCCATGTCTGCCTGGACGATGCAAAATGTTTTACTTCAAACCAACCCTAAGTTGAATTCTCGAAGGATAAATTCCCTTTAAGCCCGGATTGTATCCTTTATTTATTATAACAAGTTATGGTCTGTAGGGAAAGAAGGGGAGCCTTGGCGCACCGGTAAAGGTGTTGTCGTGTGATCGATAGGTCACGGGTTCAAGTCCTGGGAGCAGCCTCTTGTCAATTAAATTGACAAAGGAAGGTTTGCCCTCATTACACCCTTGTGGTGGGACCCTTCCCCGGACCCTCGCTTAGCGGGGACGCCAATGTGCACCGGGCTGCCTTTTATGGTCTGTAGGGAAAACCATACGAAACAGAAAACCTACACAGTGCATTCTTCTACAGTTTGTTTAAAAGACATTAAGCAAATGGCCTCAGCTACTGAACCACTAACCTCCACAGCAAGAAACATTAGCTCATACCCTAAGAATTACATTATAAAATGAGTTACTGCAAAACATTTGAGTTCAAGTTTAATGGGTATAACAAATTCAGGGGTACACCCACTGTTTCAACCACCTATTATGGGAGCATTTGATCGCTGAAATGATGATTGGTGCAACAAAAACTCAAACAATAAATTCTTTCTACCAACTGGAATCTAAAACAGAAATTTATGGGACTTTATGATACTTATCTCCAATTCGAATTTCGTTGTAGGAACCACAATAGGGGTACTAGTAATTGTCGGGTTAGAAGGAGGAAGTACTATGCCTATGGCCTGTGAAGAGATGTAGAATCGCATAATTTCTGAAAGAGCAACAAATTATACTGGGTGTTCCTATAAAAGTTAAAATAGCTCGATTGCATGAAAAATAAAATAATTTATAGATCTCTCAGCAGAAAAGTCTAACCATGCCAACCTATGATGATATGACAGGAGAATAGTACAGTTCATCTCCAGATAGATTCAATCACAGTGAAACCCTAATACCAAAAGCATCGAAACTAACACCATACTCCCCCCCCCCCTCCCTCTTCCTCTCCCTATCTGAACTTAAGAATACCAACACACGTGTTCTGGACAACGTTTTAGACCATCAGACCAACATCTACTCAAACGAATAAGCCAAAACAAGGTGCTTGATTCATATATATACCTGGAATACCCATAGGTCTAGGCATAACTGCTAGCCTAGGAATCGGAGCCATTTGGCCATTTGGAAGCATACCACCAGGAATTGGCATTGGTGCTGGAAGAAGGGGAGGCCTCATACCAGGACGCCAGGCTGCAAATTGGCCACCAATTCCCCCATAAGCAGCTTGCCCAGAAAGATGCTCCTTGATCCTTTGATCTATCAAACTCTGTGTTTGTTGCTCCTCAAACTGTTGATAGTAAGTCCGCACATTTGCCTAAATTGCACATATTACACAGCACAAGGACAGTTTAGTTACTCATAAACAACACACTTCTAAGATTTTTTTTTTAAAAAAAAAAAAAAATAAAAAAAAAAAAAAAAAAGAAAAATATTCACATAGTAATATAAACTCCATCTGCCTTTTGGGAGGAAATAACCAAAGAAGTGAGCTTTACCTTGTGTTTGTACCCGGCATTATGTTGCTTCCGGACAGATGGCTGACAGCACAAAAACAAAATGACAGTAAGCTAAAGAGCATAGGAGAAAGAGAACTACAAACATAATACAACAGAACTAACAGCGTTGACAGAATCAATGGTAGAAAAGATAAACGACTCCAGGAAAGAACTCATGCTCTAGTCTAACAATCTTCATCAAAACAGCGGAAATACATTCAAACCCCTGCTTCAGATAACAAGTTTGGAAGCCTTAAACTAAATATTCAGCATTATCTAATAGACAAAGTATATGACTGCTGACCGCAAGGTTATGATCAGACTAGTCACAGCAAAATTTCAAAACTACACCATTTCAATTTAAAACCCGAGTCCTTTTATCTACAAGCCAGCATCATAGGTTTTTCTAATCCATTATTATGACACAGCCAGTCTAACAGATACGAGATTCTCATAAACTAATGCGCCTTCTTAGACCACAAGCCAGACTCAGGTCTTAGCCTATGATCCAGACTGATAGCAGAGTTGTCTAAAATTACCGCGGTTGCATACAACAATAAGCTAATTATCAACTATGCGCGAAACCCATTACACCATTACGCAAATCATAGCTAATGCCATTGCCAAAACGCGAAACCGAAAAGTTCTCTACTTCAATTTTGCTCATTATGTATTTTCCATTAAAATTACAACAATTTATAAACATTCGAGCACAGAAATCCAATCAAATTACAACCCAAAATCAATAATTAAAACTTGTAGATGACGAAAGAGAATTCTTACAGAATCATGCGTCAAGTAAGTGTCACAATAATCACAGTAATACCTGCAAAGAAAAAGAACACAACAAAATTGAACAAACAAACAAACAATTGTAAAGCAGCAAAATTCACAGTAATCCCAAAAGTAAAAAAGTTAAAAAGAGAACGAACACGAAGAAAAGAGGGAATATTTTACCTCGGCATTGTTGAAGATTGAAATTAATTTGGGGAAAATCGAGAATTCGAACCCTAGTGTAAAGGGGTTTTAGGGGCGGTGGTGAATTGAATTAATAGGGTGCTGCAATTGGGGCGCTAGGGTTTACAATATGACTGAATTTGACAGATGAATGTTTTGATGATGAGTATCAGTTACGCTTCTTCGCCCAGCTCGAAGCTTTCACGCGTTAATGGCAGGGAGAGAGAAAAGAAGGAACTGGAACACTGGGGAAATAGAAAAAATTGGAAGTAACAGAAAAGTAGAGAAAATTACAGTAATATTTCAAGGAACTCAATAAAAAAGAAAAAAAAAAAAATAGGCACCTAATACGGAGGTGAGTCGAGCCGAGTCAAGTTGAAGTGAGTGATAGAACCTAGTGTTCAAGTTCGGGTCTAGGGTTTTTCGGGTTTAATTTTGGATTTATATTTGCTTTTATCCTTGTTAAACCCGTATCAAGCTTGAAAACGAATGTGTAAACTTCGGAAAAAGTGTTGTGGATTTATAATATTTAAAGTAATCAGGCTAATCACGCGGAATCAGACACTACTTGACTAGATCACTAAACGAGTTTACGTTTCATGTTCGTTTATTCGAATCGTGGAACAAGTTTTGCAGCAGTCACTGCTTGACTACTTGTACGAACTGTGAACACATTCATCCAGTTTTGGTTGAGCTAGTTACTATGGAAGGGTACACTCAAGCTTCGGAGCAGAACAACAATTTTGGCAACAGCATGAAACCGTTCATCCGAATCTCGGTCTAGTTACTAGCAGAACTTGTATCTTTGGATCATGATTAGCTTCATAGTCAGAATCGTAGGAACGATCTTTGACATCGTTGGCTTGAGTTACGACAAGTAACATATATACAGGATGAAGGTGATAAGATATGTTGGTGACAGATAGAGTTAATATGGAACTACAGTTACAAGGTAGACTGGCAGAGTCATTTTGATTAACTGATGAGTTGCCCCGCGTTCAGGTACACAGATACACAGCAGAAGAGAAGTTTCTTTACTTCAGTTATGATACAGATTTCACAAAAGTGCCCTAAACAAGTTAGTGATCAAGAGCCAATAGGTGGCATTCCTCTAACTAAGACTCCGTCAGTAAAGTGTCACTGCTCTTAGTTCTACCATCTATAGCTGCAGGAGACTTCGGCACGTGAAAGGTTGAACAGCCGCTAGCCTTTGAAGAGGACCTCTGAAGCTTCACCAAGGGAACAAGAGATTGCACGACATCAGCCATGAGTGGTCGATAATCAGCCTCTGGCTGCACACACATTGCTGCAATGGCTGCAACCTGAATGACCTCCTTTAACGTATACTGACCTTCCAAGGCTGGGTCCATAATTTCTACAACTCTTTCTCTATCAGTAAGGTGTGGCAAAGCCTATAGAAAATTTAGTGCAGACAGGGAAAAGGATATAAAGTTAGTTGACATGCATGGAGTATGGATGGAATGAAAATCAACTGTTTACAATCGAAACAACATAAAAGTTGACGCATAATACTTAGGAGGAAAACGCTTACCCAATAAACAAGAACACCTTCACCTTGAGGTCTCTTCATGTCAACAGGTATCCTTCCTGTAAGCAGTTCCAGTAGGACAACACCATAGCTGTATACATCTGATTTTGTAGTCAGATGTCCTGTCAGTGCGTACCTGGTGATAAGATGACAAGGAGGATGAGAAGATACTCAATGTTCAAAATTGATTGCTTTGAAGTGACCAAAATCAAAAAGGTTGGAAGTACAGCCACAGGTACTTACTCAGGAGCGACATAACCCTGAGTTCCCAGGACTCGGGTGGAAACATGTGCACCTGCTTTTTCAGGCCCAAGCTTGGCTAATCCAAAATCAGAAACTTTGGCATGAAAGTTCTTGTCCAAAAGAATATTGCTGCTCTTGAAATCTCTGTGAATCACAGGAGGGCTCACATGCTCATGGAGATACTCCAACCCCTTTGCAGCATCTAAAGCAATTCTCAAGCGAGTTTCCCAGTCCAACTTTGATATTATTGCACTTGAACCTATGTAAAAACATATTCATTAGATCAGCTGCAATATCGTCAAGGTCATCGGTGAGTGTGGCTCCCTGGAGGAATTAGACACAAGCTGCAAAAGAGGAACAAATGGGGGTGGCATGCATGTTTGTATATCTTACTCAAGTGTAGAACAACATACTATACTCTAGACCCCAGGCCTCGAAAGCTCTCACCAATGGCTAGGTAAGGGGGGAATAAGAAATATGAAGCCTTACCTCTATGATTGAATACATAGAAGTTGTTTCATTTTTGTGAGTGAGTCATTCTGCTTTATTCAATTACTTTCCAAAACTAAAGAGTAGTGAGTCGGCTCCATTGGAAACAGAACCTGCTCCATCGGAAATCATACTCAAGCTTGCTTCCGTGAAATTGCAGAATTGGTTGAAGAGGTGGAATTAGAATTCTATCAAACTTAAAAGCAAAGTACTCTCTGGAGAATTTACCGATTACTATGTGGTCAAGATTTTAGAATATCTAATTAGTCATCACAAGCAAGGAACAATTAAAGAGAAAATCAAAAAAAAAAAAAAAAAAAAGAAAAAAAAACCCATACACATACCTCTAACAGAGTACAAGTGCTCCAGCAAGCCACCATTTGCCATAAACTCGTACACGAGCAACCTATGGCTACTGTCAGAACAGTAACCAATCAAACCAAGCAAGTAAGGGGAGCGAAGATGGCTCAGCAGTTCCACCTTTAAAAAACATATAACATTTGGCAAATGGCAACCAGTCAGTAAATGTGAGAGAACAACATACAAAGAAATAGATTAACACTGGGACTTCTCAAGTTATAACAAACCTCCATTTTAAATTCTTCTTCCCCTTGCTTTCCACCATGGTCCATTAATTTTATAGCTGCTTTCCTTCCGTCATTAAGAACTCCACGATAAACTGACCCAAATGCACCTTGGCCAATGATATTTGACTTGCTGAAACCACCAGTTGCTGAATGCAGCTGCTTGAAACTAAACACTTGGAGTCCTTTTTCACAAGTAACTTGGAGGGATGGAGTCGATAACCCACTTTTCTCATCATTCTCAATCCCTTCAAACACACAATTGAAAGACATTTGGAAATGCCCCACTTAGGGAAAAGAATAAGGTGTCAGGTTAAAGAGAAAATTATTTCCAAAACAAATAATGTTTACCAACTCACCACCATGTGAGTGTCTTAAGATTAACACTCGATCATAACACAAAGTTATCAGAAAAATGTGTCTTTACCATGCCTTTTAGAACAACAACATATAGCACAAACAGCAAGCAAAACTTAAAAGGGAATCAAGAACAAAAAGGGCAGAAAATACAGGCTTTTGATAGGTACAATGTCTCAAACCAATACATTTTGTGTCAAGTACAAGGAAATGGAATTTTCTGCCGCAAAGGTATAGTTCTTAGTTTTATACATGACATTCTATATTAGACATAGCAACGCAAATATGGCTTATGATTTTGATCGATTTCAGAACTTACAATCGATTTGTAAGATTGTTCTATTTTAAGTTATTATATCAAGTTTCAGAAGATTATATAGTCATCAAGATAAGGATGGACAACTATTGTACCGATTTTCATATACCCTCCACGAACCCCACACTACATTTGCTTCTTATGAAACTCACCAAGGCAGTCCAAGCTATGACCACTTAGTGCATTTTTCATCAGTTAAAATTTCCAGAATGTAGTGTCAACATGGGGTTTCAACCGAGTGTATAGCACACTAAGCCTTCCAAAGCACCACAACAAGGGTTACCCCTATCGTACAAGTGCTAGTCACACAATCATGTCGGAAAGCCTCCTTTGAATCCACAAAGTGAAACTTAACCACAAACAACCTGATAGTGCATATAGTTATATACACTATCACAACTTTTTCAAGCTTACAACAGTCCCCCCCCCCCCCCCCCCAAAGTGTTCCTCGGTCGCATTTTTCCACCTTTAGACTACCAATTTTAAAGATTTCGGGTGCAAAAAGACAGTGCAAGCTTTGTTATGTCAAAACCCAAATGTTAAGTCAGCAATACTTGAGAGCTATTCCAACTTCACAACAACACTAGCACCCTTCATTCTAACACTAATGCTACACTTGATTATATTAGCATTCATAAGTAAATTCACAACATACAACAAATTACCAATAAAACCTACAAATCAACACATTAAAGTCCAATTATTTCCAGGGTACAGTAAAAACCCAAGTTTAATCCTTGAACAATTACCACAATCAACACCAAAACTACTGCAATTTAACCTTCAAAAACAAATTACCACTCAGAATCAAACAAACCCATTTCTATGTTCATCATCATCACCAATCAGACACAGTAACATAAAATGTACACAAGAACAAACTACAGTAAACTCAAATAATGAAAAAAGTAATAAAAAAAAAATAACTGCAAAAATGCGGTAAAAGTAAAAAAGAAAGTATACTTTGCTGGAGGTTGGAGCGCTTGGAAACTTTGTTGCGTATGTAACAATAATAACTGAATGCAACGATCAGTGAAACTATAGAAAGTGAAGCCATTATCAGAGAAATTAACAGTGATATTCTTGCTCTTCTCCTGTAATCTTCCTCCTCCATTGTTTTTACTTTTTTACCAGAAAGGGTAAAAAAGTTGAAGCCTTTTGAAGGACCCAAAAACCCTAAGGAAAAAAGATGAAAACTTTGTTGAACATGGCAAGCTTAAAAAGAAGAAGACAAGGGTAAAAAAAAAGGAGTAAAAAGTTCAGGTGTTTATGGGAGAAAGTGACATTTTTGAAAACATTTGAAAAATGTTGTTGTTTGGGTTTGGTGCTCTTGTTGTTGACTGACATACACATAAGTGAGCGGACGAGAGGAAACGTCTGTGTCACTCTACAGTGTGAGAGTACAGTATTCGTGTGTGCATTGGGGTGAACGATCGAGTTCCTGTGTTTGTTTTGGTCACAATATTAACGTGACTATTTCTTACGTGTTCGGTTGGGTTCGAGTTATTCTTGTGTGGTGATTCTGGTGAATGGTGACTAAAGTTCGATGTTATGGTCATTTAGGTTATCAATAAATGGAAGTGGTTATTATAACTCCTTATCGACTCATGATTTTTGAGGTTTTATATTTTTGTCCCAAGAAACCAAAATTTATGTATTGTAGCATCAATGAACAACCATGACATTAGTGACATCAGATTGACGAGGGTCCAAAAATTGGAGCGGTCGATATAACCGAGTTTTTAATTGGCTTGATGGTTTGCTCCGACTTTCAAAGCATTTTGTGGTACCATAATAATGGTCTCGAGATGGGAATGTGATTCTCAAGTCAATGAGGTCAAGGTCCTGTCGTTGAGAACATTTGATTGGTGTAAAGACTAGTCTATAATACGCTAGGTCCTTTGATCACACCGGAAATTGCTCTTAGCGCCTCTTGTTAATCCCAAACCACCTCAGAAATCCCGTCTACCAGTATGTGTAGAGTCCGAAAATACAAATGAAGGAGGTCACAAAGTTGAGCTGTTCCCCCTTCTATGCTTCAGCATTGTTCACAAGACAGGTGGGTATACTTGGTAACTTAGAGATGCTTCACATGATCGAGAGCGCCATACGGCCTCAAGGAAGCACCTTCGAGAGCCACAGTTGATATACTTTCGGGGGAGACGAATAAAGATGCAGGAAAGAAGTCATGGTTAGAGTCCGTATCAGAGGACCAAATTCAAATTCTGAAATTTCACATTACTCATTTACTGCATTTCTCATACTCCTTATATAAAAACCTCAGAATTCAGACTCTCAGATCAGTCAGATGTACAAACATGATACCAGATTACTCAAGTGCTGTACAACCTATCTCCGTCTCCACGACTCCACATACAATTAATTTAGTAAAAGGGAGAGGTCAGTATTTTCCGTTTGCATACAATTATAACTAGCAAATGGTAGGAGAGTAATACCGCATAAATCTGCTTTGTACTTCTCAAGGAAATTTCAGAAGCATGGATCCAAGCTGCACTGGTCAGTAATTTGGAAGATCTCTATTATGGTTTTCCTTTCTTTTGTCTACAATGCCTAGAAGTAACTTGATTTCCCCAGCAGTAGGTCAAGCATCGCATCCGGGTTGAGAAGTGTTGTGCCACCAACTACAAGTTCTATATCCGGCCTCCCACTGTCAGATATTGCCTCAAAAGCTTCACGTACCTGGAAAATGTGAAGTACGACAATAAGAGGTCTAAAAGAATTCCTTTGAATTCAGGCTAGAAGCAATCTTAATCACCCTAACTAAAGTCAATACAGAATATGTCAGTTTACGTATAGAATGTTATGCCAGCAAAATCTACAAGCTCAGTAAACAAACTTTAACGATGGGTCACTGTAATAAAGATCAATCTCTAATCTAAGAGCAGTCACTCAGACTTTACTTTCATAAGAATGCAATAATGAAGATGGTGCATTACTAACAAGATACGAAACCCCATAAAAATCAAGCAACTGCATTTACAAAGGTTAAGTAACAGGAAAAACATAGCATGAAATGTTGTAAAAACACAAACCTCTTGACCGTTGGTGCCTCCAATCACAAAAACAAGGATAACGTTATGGTCTGCAAGGCTAGGTTTTGCCTGCACAGGATTAATTATAAATATTAAGCGTAAAGAATGTAGATTCTGTCATCTTCACAAAATATGATCCACAAACTCACCTGCCCAAGGCCTAATCTCCCAAAGCCACTTTTGAAAAGTCTCCCCACAGCTGAAGAGTGATGCTCTAAACCAGGTATGTCATATTTGCCCAATGCTCTGACTAGCAACTTGTAAACCAGCCCTTTACTTTCAAAAGAATCACTACCAAATCCAAGCTCTGAGGAAAATGCCCCGTCCCTCAAAGGTACATTTCTCTTTTTTAAACCAGAAAACTTATACAAGAATCTAAAGAGGTTATCAACCCTATCACGCAACTCCAATTTTAGCTGCATATCATTATATCCTTGGTCTTTGTTGCCAGTACCATCAGCATCTTCATCACCCCAGTTACCCCATTGGTCATCATCAAAGTCATCAATCAGCTCTTTTTCTGGCTCATTATCTTGTGAATTGATCTTGGCCCTGTAGGCATTAAGCTCTTCTGCAAGGCCTTGGACAAACTTGAGGTCTGCTAGTTCTGGATTTTCAAAGATTGCATCAACAATAGCTTCCTTCATTAACTGCTCCTCCTGCCAAGAGAAAGGGCTAGTAGATCCTGTAGTCGGAAAACTTTCACCCGCCAAAATATAGCCAACTACTGTCAGAAGCAAAGCGTCCTGGAAAGAAATCAATCCCTGCGAGGACTTTGGTTTCCCACATTGAGGCCCAGTTAAAATACTTTTGTTAATCAAATCACCTATTTGAGCAGCCAAACTTTGACTTGTATCACCAGCAGATACGTGCAACATTTTCTCTGCGCTGATAAACGCGTCCCACTTGTCACAATGTACGTCATCTAGAGCACATAGTGCAGCAGCAGCCAACTGGATAATGCCTTTATTTTTTAGCAGAGAAGAGTCAGTTGAAACCAGGGCTTTTATCATACTTTCTAACTCTGACTTTGTTGCAGAACCAGGGCGAGACTTCACATTAACAGAGATATTCTCTTTACGCAAGGTTTCTTGGAGCCACTTCTTAACAAGAACAGCTCCATCTTTCAGATGCCTATCTAATACAGCTTCTAAATAAGGTGTTCCATGGAAATTTTCTGTTGCTGTTAAGGACCCATCAAGTAAATGCTTTACAGTATTGGACTTCTCCTCTTGAATTCTGGAGCAAACGTTAATCAGTTCCTTGATCTTTGAGTCAGGACTGGTGGAGTTCCACCCACAAAGTGCAGCTTCAATGCCTTCCAGCAACCTAAAGTTATCTCCCCTTGAGTCTTTGTTGATAACATTATCAAGTGGTATCTGGACATCAAGAGGTGCACGTTGTATGCGGGTAGAGCCTGGTTTTGCCTCGTTTCTGGCATGGGTGGATATTGAAGATCTTTCTCTATGAGGTAAAGCCAAAAATATACGGTCAAAAAAGGAATCACCATGACTACAAGGGGTCAAAAGATCCAGAGTGCGGTCAATCAGCAGCAAGCTAGCCGATCTTTTACGACGACCTACATCGTACAAACTTGACATGTCTGTCAGCATTCTTCCAACTGTTTTTGATAGGTCGCCAAATGAAAATATATCTAATTTCAGATCCATCTGCACATTTAAAATTTCAGACATTACGACCTATGAAATGTCTGCTAGCTAATTAGCCCAACTATCCAAATCATAGGTGCTACCGTGCTAGCCAAGCAAGCCATATAGAATAAGGAATGCAAAAAAAAAAAAAAAAAAAAATAAAAAAAAAAAAAAAATTCACTTCCATCAGTAAGACAATAACCAGCTTAGTTCAGGTTGGTCATAAAAATGCTGAAGTATAATTTTTCGATATAATGACATCATATTTATAAAGGGGTGGATTTTCACTAAAAATATGTAAATGTAACATTGTCTTTCACTCCAATGTAATCTAAAGCAATGCCTCATCAAGACTAACTGCACTTGTGTAACCGAACTTTTATGAGTGTCTCTTGCTATAAGTCATTCCATTAATTTTATTTTCCTTCATTCTTGAACAGCTGACCAATGGTTGGGCCCAAAAAGATCAAATAAAATGAGCATATCACAACTGACTCTAAAGTTCAAACTAGGTGAGAAACGGATGTTGTGTGAGAACCTATAAGAGTAACAAGGATAAAGCAGAGAGAGAGTCTGTGAGCTCAAGAGACATGAGAAATTCAAGCAGGCGAAATGCTAGCAAAGGTGGCTGGAAATTCATAAGGCAGAGTGTTTTCTGTGACGGGATGAGGTTTGGTTGAGGAGGCCTCCTCTAGAAACGAGAGGCCTTCTCTCCATCAAACAATCGAGGCTTTGTGATACTGCTCTCACTTCCTCCATAAATAAATTCCTAAATTGTCATTTAAATCATAATTTAATCGTTTAAAAGACAAGGGATCGCCATAGCCAGCTAAAAGTACTATGCTTTCAAGAAGTAATTTGAGAATGGAGCAAAAATGTACGACCTAATAGCAAGAATAACAACTTCAAAACACTTAATTATCAACTTTGTTGAACATAACAGCTCTGGCAATATCTATAAGTGATATCAAAGGACGAATGTCAGATACAGCTATATAGAGCTTCAACAATGAAGGGCTTTATTACCTGTGAAGCCAAATGGTAGAGGAAATGGGCTGTAAGGGTTGCCCCAGGAACATCTTCACCATCAGAGGCAACTCCTGTACTCAGTGGAGGCAATCCAGGGCTGAGTGAGTCTTCGTGTTCAGTTGACAAGCAAGCTTGTGCAACTGACCCTCCTGAAGGTAAGACAAAGAATTTTGGTGATAGAGGACAAAACAACATGGGGAAGTGCTGGATCAAGACAACCAACTTTTGTTCACTCTCCTTAGATCTATCATCATAGACCCCTCCAGCACTAGGGCTAGTAACACTATGAGAAAAATCCTTCTCGTCAAGAGTAGCCCATCCTTCATTTTCAACGACCGAATTTCCTGATGTGTTCCTATCATCCGACTCTTCAAACTTTGTCTTACACTTATTTACAAGTTCTTCATAATCTTGGACTAACAAGGATTCATACTCCCGGAATGCATCTGGTCCTAGTGGTGAATCAGGGTATGCTGAGTGTCCTATCTGAACAGCTTGCACCAAACAGGAAGTGAAGTTAAGTTAATGGAGAATATGAAATTACGAGAATCAGATTCCACAGCATGTTTGTGATCAAGTAATGCATACGGAATCCTGGTGAAAGTATGTTTCCAAGATGGTATGCCAACTTAACCAAGTGAGCTTATGTGAGTTGCTGTTACAATACCTAAAATTGAACACATCTGGGTCGAGGATAATGATAGAAGGGAATAAAACAGTCCAGTTGAAGGGAAGGAGCCTAAATCGACCTCCCCTTGGTAATCAATTGAGATGCATAAAAACTCATGGAGAAACTAATACACTTAATAGAGGAGAGAATGACACAAGAAGCACAGAGAATGCACCTCTGAAATTGACGTGAAGATGCTACAACTTTTAACACCTGGGTGCACACTCAGGCAGCGCAACGTATAACGATGTGTGTCACTAAGAAGGGATGATGTCATAACAACAACTTTTTCCGCAGGATTTGTAGTTCCATTCCAATCAGCAACCTAGTTTGGAAAGAAAGACCAACTCAATCAATTCAAATGAATTAAACTAAAGGGCTTTGTCAATAAGGTATACTAGTCTATCATTTGTAACTGCAAAAAGCATTCATAGCCACTTTCTCAGGTAAGAAATCAGCCTATATACACCGAACGTGACATTGGGTTGATCATGTAACATAGGACTCGAATTGGTCATACAGCCAATTCAGATGTGATAGACACATTAAAAGAGAAAAGTTGAACACTTCAACCAAATAATGATTCCGCATAAAACAAATCTCGCGGTCCACTTTAAGAAAACAGAACTTCCAGAAAGCAGTCCATCCAATTAACAGTGGGCAGATGGATACATTAAAAGCATGATTACAAACAAAACTTACAAGAATTCTGAGTTCTCACCATGTCAAGGGGAGACAAGTTTTCCAAGCAGCAAACAGCTCGAGCTCCATGTTCCAATAGCAAAGGAAATGCACCAAGAAATTGGAAGCTCTCAGTGCATCCAGCGTCTAGGTAAATAGTAGCCCCCTCAAGGTGCTCCGATATCTACATATAGTTGAAGATACCATAATGAACAACTAATAAAAAAAGCTCTTTTTGGTACACTTGAATTAACATTGACGAAACTGGTACAAAAAGTACACCCAGAAAGGGAATCACATTAAGGGAATGGCACGGATATAATTAATGGAGTAAGAATTGCTCTCATCATTTCATTATTAGGGGAGATGGACAGAGTTGGTTACAGATGCCAACACAGCAGAAGATATCTTTTATTGGCACTCGAAAATTTATGACACCCTTGATGTAGGAAGGCAAATGAAACAGATGTAGTTCATTGTTACTCACATTGAGACTGTAATCCTTATAACATAAAAGAAAAAAAAAAGAAAAAAAAGATAATGGATGAGGGAGAAAGTTATCATTCTCGAAATTTATCACATTCTACAGTAGAGAAGGATGCCTCTGCGAGGGCTATGCCCGACAGCATAATGAGAATCCCCAGACCCCAACCACATCCGTATCCTGCAATTCGAAATCTGATTCCCTGTCTTAGACTCTGATTCATATGCCCGTACAAACTCAACTACACTTCATAAGCAATCATTAACAGTGATTACGAACAATTTTCCTCTTAAGCTTACTCTTAAGCTTTTTGGAGGATTCCTTGTCCTCCACTCTAGTCTCCTTCTTTGATCTTTAATACAATTTTTCTCATCTTAAACGAAAGATAAAAAAGAGCAGTGATTACGAACAATTTCCTATATGCTTAACCAAGGTTTCCTCACACTATAGGCAAGATAATTTAAACCCAAACTAATGAAATTAGAGGATACTTGAGCACACTTTTACAACAAATGATACGTCTGGTCAACAGCGCAACCACGTCTAACACAATATAAACCTACCTCACATACTAGGTACCGCCAATAGAACTAACAACATTACTCCAGTGCCTCTAACGTTCCCACATATGGCGAGATAGGGGGTTAGATGTACGCAACAGTAGCTTACAATTACACACAACCAAAGAACTTTCCATTACAATTGAATGATCACAGGGTTTTCCGACTGCAATTTACGCAACGAGTAAAGTAACAAATTGGGGATTTTTACCTGGTGTATAGCGTCCGTTGCGGACTTTATTACATCAATCACAGACATGATTTACGAGTAAAAACCACACTTCAAAAATTACATAAGAAAATCCTGCAATAATATTTAATGAAAAATTATTACATGAGCAGCTAAACAAATTGATCTTGATAAATACAATTAAGAAATGCACATAGTTATGTAAATGTGACACTATAAAATTCACTGCGCAGTAAAATTACAACCTAGTACATACTAATCAATAAACAATCACTAGTAAAAAAAAACAGCACAATCAGCATACAGAATGTATTAACATTAATTAATTTGATTAAAACTTCGACCGGAAGCTGAATATAGGGAAAATTGACAGTGATAACTCATCGATATGGGGAAAAAAATGAAATGTGATGTCTATGTTGTGTAAACTAAATAGTCCAGTTGAAGTTAAATTAAGGTAATTTCGAAATAGATTGATTGAATTAGAGAGATGGATAGTGATAAATACCTTAATTAAGAAGAAAGTTTATCGACGGAGGGGAGGTCGGATCGTCGGACATGGATGATCGTCGAGATTAGAGTTGGAGAGAGAAAGAAAGAAAGAAGGGGGGGGGGGCTCAAGTCTGAGGCCTTTGGGCCGGGCGATCATAGAACGAAATAGGTCTAAGAGAGTGTCTATACTCTAGATCCGAATAACATAGTTGTAACTTGAAACGAACCGTTCTGTAATAACCCGATTTAAATTGAACCATCTCAATTAAAAAAAAAAAAATCAAATTTATCGTTTCCAAAACTCATTTTGAATTTACCTCAAACATTATAGTCACTGCAGATAATTCTAAACTCGGATCACTATAAGTTGGACTCACTGCAGATACATATTCCCCATACTGGAAGAAGTGACCTAATTGCATATTTACATGTAATGTAACTCGTTCATTGAATTGAAGCCTCTCATGAGTCATTTCGCATATGATTCATGTTTATTTGCGAGAAAAGCAAAATGAGATGAAAGTTATAGGGTCATCGATAGTGAATTTAGAGCAAATGGCCATGGTCATGTCCCCACTCATATCAATTTAAACGTATGAAATTCTGATCTAGACATGTTTTTCCCTATGAAAATTATTTCGTTGGTCGAGTTTGAATCTTAATGCCAAAATTTCTGATCTTTATCAAACCCACATGAAAATCGAGTTTAAACATTGTTGTATGGGGCGGGGCCCGATTGTCATCCCCTCATGTCAGAGACTCACAGTACAATTGGATCAGAGGTGCTAATTAATTGGCCAAATGAACATCATATAGCAACAAATCAATCCACACCCCATATATCTCATTATATCTTCATTTGATCATGACCAAAGTAGCAAATTACCATAGCAGCTCACCCCCAACAACAACATATAATTGGTCCCATTTATATCAAAGAAAAGGTCAATTCATTCCAATAATAGGACTATGACACCAAACACCACAGTCCACACCTTTCCCAAATTAAATAACACAATCCATATTCATTCCCACATACTAGCTACTTCCACCCATCTCTAAATACCAACCCCAACTAATCCTCCATCACCAAAACTTAACCAAAAACATATTTCCACTTGTTCATTTTCTTCTGTCTTAGCTTATGGCTGAAGCTCAAGCTCTAGGACTAACCCATCCCGGCCCAACATGGCACGAACTCCTAGGAGCCAACAACTGGGAAGGTCTCTTAGACCCACTCGACAACCAGCTCAAACAACTAGTCCTACGCTGCGGCGACTTCTGCCAAGTCACCTACGACACCTTCATCAACGACGAGAATTCCGAGTACTGTGGTTGCAGCCGCTACGCTAAGGGTGACGTCCTCCAGAAGACAGCCTTCCCTGGTGGGTCGGACCGATACGATGTCGTGGCGTTCCTTTACGCCACGGCCCGTGTCAGTGTCCCTGAGGCTTTCCTGCTTAAGTCCAGGTCCCGGGAGAATTGGGACAGGGAGTCTAACTGGATTGGGTACATTGCGGTTTCGAATGATGTTGCGAGTAAGGAGATGGGGAGGAGAGAGATTTTTGTTCCGTGGAGAGGGACGATTAGAGATTTTGAGTGGGTTGATGTGCTTGGTGCTAAGCTTGAGTCTGCTAAACCTTTGCTTCGTCCTCAAAATGATACTGCTGGTACGTTCTTTTGTACGTCCAAAATCTTCAAATATGTACATGTTCACATTCTAATGTTAATGTTCTTGATTCGTACCATTATAATTTGTTCGAATGTATCTCAGTTACATAGCACAAGACAAAACTTTACGTATCGAATTTAATAAGTAAAGACTTAACTTAATTTACTTAATAAATTTGGGTCAAACATTAAAATTGGAGTATATAATACACAGTATAGTAGTTTAGATTTTAGCTTTGTATGCTGGTTTTTAAAAAGTTTCAAAATTATTACAGTTAAAGAGGTGGAAGAGGGGCAGCAAAAGGTCGGGGTAGTGGAGGCGGTCGATAATAAGCCTTCTTGCTTTGGTTTTTTAAACCTTAAACGAGGATCCACACCCAAAGGTCGGTAATTTAGTTTGGATCATATCATTTGCGTGCTAACTAACTAATTTTGATAAATTTCTTTTCATAATTAGCACCCTTTTATTCATTTCATTAACTACATAGTTACTACTACTGTAATTGATTTTATGATTGAACATTTATTATTGGATTCTTAATTAACAGCCTCGGGAAAATTAAATTTCTCCTAATACATAACTTTGCATTGGACGATGGTTGGAGACTGGAGCACATAGATAATTTTATTCTAAGCATAATTTCATCACCATTTGTCCAAAATTATCAGGTGTGTAGACTGATGAGTAATTGAGTCATTTGGAGATGATTATTCCGACACAATGCTGTTAGTCGATCATGTCATCATTTTATTGGAGTTGGTGGTTTTCATTCCTATTACATGAATCATTATTGATTGAAACTCCCTTTTGCTTTCTATGCTTATAAAGATTATAATTAAATGGTATCTCTTCCTGTGGAAGGAGCTAGATAACTAACTAGATAACGCAAGGTTTAATTTGCTTGTCCGATACTGTGTTATGCTTAGTAAAACTCGTTATTTTCCTCTTATCCGATCCTTTTTGTTTGCATCCTGTGTAGCGTTTCTTATACATGTACGACAACATGAGTGATTCATAATGATCACCACACAATACCTATCATCATGGCAGCACCATGATTGGGTACATAGTTCGAACACTAGCTATTTAGATATTGGCAGTCAACTTGAATAAGCTGTGCTCCATGTTAATCATAATCATATCATATCTATAATTCTAAAACCAAGCAAAAGTGCAAGTGGAGTGACATCCAATTTTGACCACATAAAGTTGATTTCTCTAGCTATTAGCTAAGGGTAGCCGGGTAGGACATGCTACGATCGATCCGGCCTCTTAATAGGTGGTTGTTCAATAATGACAAGAACTACAAGGTCTTTTAGACTCCATCAACATAAAATGGATTAAATAATGTTCGAATGAAGACAATAATGTTCGAATGAAGATAATGAAGCTGAAGAAATTTTAGATCTGCTTTCTACCTATGAAGTGGCATCAGGTCAGAAACTGAATATGGAGAAGTCCGAGGTCTCATTTAGCCGAAACGTGTGCACGGAGCTGCAGGAAATGCTTCAAGCGAAGTTGAGTTTTAAGGCGGTTGACGACCATGAACGGTATCTAGGCCTACCAACCTACATTGGGCGGTCGAAGAAAACCGTTTTTAGAGGTATTCAGGATCGGGTCTGTAAGAAGCTTAAAGGTTGGAAAGAAAAACATCTCAGTAGGTCGGGGAGAGAAGTGCTTATCAAATCGATCGCACAAGCAATCCCAACGTACACTATGCAGTGCTTTAAAATCCCGGAGGACAATCTTCACCAAATGGAAAGAATGTGCAGGAACTTCTGGTGGGGGCAGAAAAATGAGGAACGGAAAATGTCTTGGGTTGCTTGGGAGAGGCTCTGCAACTCTAGAGGCAAGGGTGGTGTCGGACTTCGTGACCTATCTACTTTCAACATGGCCTTACTTTCAAAACAATGTTGGCGGCTTCTCACTGATGAAGGGTCCCTGGTGAGCAGAGTTTTGAAAGGGAAGTATTTCCCTCGATGTTCTTTTTGGGAGGCAGAGCTAAGAGGACAGTGTAGCTTCACTTGGCGATCCATAATGTCAGCAAAAGATCTTATGTGCAAGGGTGTGAGGAGGATTGTAGGAAACGGAACGAATACAAAGGTGTGGGGTGACCCATGGATTCCTGGTCTCCCTGGAGGCAAACTGTTTTCTAGCCTGACAGAAGGTAACGCTGAAGTTCGAGTTTCCGAATTAATTGATTGGGATTTGAGACGTTGGGCCATCAGTGTCATTGGCCAGTGGGTGACAGATACTGAAACCGAAGAAATCCAAAAAATTCCTTTATCCCATGTTCCAGAGGGCGATTCTTGGGCATGGAACTTCTCAAAAAATGGCGAGTTTACAGTACGCAGCGCATACCACCTACTCCGTGAAGGTATGAGTGATAGAGCAGAATCATCTTCAAATGAAGATTCCAAGTTTTGGGGTAAAATTTGGGGATCTCGTGTCCCCCTAAGGTAACGAATTTCATGTGGAGAGTCAACAATAATGCCATTGTTGTTAGAGATACTCTTGCCAAGAGGGGTATAAATGTTGATGTTATGTGTCCAAGGTGTGGGGAGGAGCCGGAAACTAAAGAACACATGCTTTTCTACTGTAAAGATTCAACCACCATTTGGAAACTCTCCCCTCTTCGACTTTATCTTGATCCTCGGAACCCTGTTAAACTTCGATGGTGGCTTGAAGCATACGTGGAACAGGTTTGTAATGATGACTGGCTTGCCATTTTTTCTTGCATTGCGTGGGGTATTTGGTTAGCCAGAAATAGATGGGTTTTCGAGAAACATGGTGCTGATCCTATGGGCGTGGTGGAGAGGGCGCTCAGTTTGTGGAGTTCTTACGAAGCCGCTAATAAAATTGAGGTGGGGGTAAAGGAACAAGCAGGTGTATGCCACCAGTGGTGCAAACCTCCTGAAGGGGTGTACAAGGTGAATACTGACGTGTCTATGGGCAAGGATGGTACACGAGGATATGGTGTTGTGATCCGTGACTTTCAGGGAGTGATCTTTGCTTGTGCAGGCAAGAGGGAGAAAGGGAACTTGGACGTAGCGGAAGGCGAGGCATTGGCCGCTAGGTATGGGACGGAGCTAGCGCAGCTTTTTGGGCTACAAAACGTCATTTTGGAATCTGACTGCTTGAAACTAATTGTACAGTTGAAGAAAATTTTTGTAGAGAAGTCATCTTTTGGGTTGTAGCTTCTAACATTAGGGTCTTGAGTCAGTCTTTTATCTCTCTCTCTTTTGGTCATGTTCGTAGAACTGGTAAAAAGGCAGCTCATGAACTTGCCCATTTGAGTTTAAATTTGTCGGAGGAAAAAATCTGGCTTCATAGTCATCCTCCACAAATTTCTTCTGTAATTGCAACTGATCTTTGTTATGATAATTAATAGGTTTGGTTTGCCCGTAAAAAAAAAAAAAAAAAGAGTATTACCTCCAACCAACTTTCTAAGTTCAGACTAATCTTAAACTTGGTTAGCGAAAAACCAAGTAGGCGTAACATTCTAACTAAATGTCACAAATGTTTTGCTATAAAAGTTATTGACCTACATACATCACCTTAATCACGAAAAAAAATGTACAAAATAATGTTTGTTCTTTAATTTGTGTATTTTGTATGAGAAGTTCTAGGGTGCTTGACAAATACTGCAAAGCACCATAAGAAATCATTTCTAAATAACTTAATAAATTTTTCTAAAAGTAAAAAAGTATCAAATTATATTAGATATAGTTTGTACAATGTATATATAAGCATAAAAGATTAAATAAATACAATTAACCATTTTTTTCTATTTTTTTTGGTTATTTACATACAATATAATTTATAAAATATACCTAATTAAAAATAATGGATGGTGTAGATTGATTTTTAACATGATGGACGGCTGAGATGAAGGCTGTTAAGGTGTTTTGCGGTACTTGTCAAGGACCTTAGAATTACTCATTTTGTATACGGAGTAGCTTTTTATTTTTTTATTTTTTTGTGTGTAATTGATCGAATATTTTGTTCCTTGTTTACCAGCTGAAAAGAATGGAAATGAAGATGATGATGATGATGATGGCACGCCCAAAATCATGCAAGGTTGGATGACAATATACACATCTGAAGACCCAAAGTCACCCTTTACAAAGCTAAGTGCAAGAACACAGCTTTTAACCAAGCTCAAACAGCTAATTGAACAATACAAAGATGAGAAGCTGAGCATCACATTTGGAGGGCACAGCCTAGGAGCAACATTATCAGTAGTAAGTGCATTCGACGTTGTCGAAAACCTCACGACCGAGATCCCTGTCACGGCCGTGGTATTCGGTTGCCCTAAGGTTGGCAACAAACGTTTCAAAGAAATGTTCGATTCGCACCAAAATCTAAAAGCCCTACATGTTAGGAACGTCATTGATTTGATACCTTTGTATCCGGTGAAGCTTATGGGATACGTAAACATAGGTACTGAGCTTGAGATCGACACGAGGAAATCACATTACCTTAAGGACTCGAAAAACCCGAGCGATTGGCATAACTTGCAGGCTATATTACATGTAGTGGATGGTTGGCAAGGGGTTAAGAGTGAGTTTAAGGTTGATGGTAAGCGAAGTATCGCGTTGGTTAATAAATCGTGTGATTTTCTTAAGGAAGAATGCTTGGTTCCTCCATCTTGGTGGGTTGAGAAGAACAAAGGGATGGTGTTGAATGAGAATGGACAGTGGGTTTTGGGTAGTCCTGAAGAAAAGCCTGTTCCTGAGTTTGAATGATAAGGAAATACCGTATGTTTTCTTTCTAGCTACCTTTAATTTTAAGGTAGGTAGGTGTTTCAAAAGTTTGCAATGTGTCTTCTTCTTGATTGTTTTGCATTGGACATTTTTGTATCATTATTCATCTACATGTAATACTAATACACTAGTATCTTCTATCTACTTTTAACTCGATCAAGTTTTAATCAGATTCACTCCCTTTAACTTGTTGGGTCACACAATGTCGTTTACACGTACAAGACGATGTTAAATCAACAAATTCTAAACAAAAGATGAACTACATACAATAATTGAGATTCATATCCCATCAAGTGAGACAATACTCTTACACACACTCGAGACATCTTCGTGGACACGTACTTTAGTTGAGGACCCTCATATTGGGCATTTGCCTATCCAAATCAAGAATATATAATACAAAGTATATGAAATATGAAATCAACAATTTGATGACCCAGTCATTTTATCAGACATAGAAACAACAACAACAACAAAAAAAAAAAAAAAAATCATTTCTAATACAAGTCAATAAAAGAAAATACAGCCCTTTTAAATAATCAATAATACTCCATTATCGATCATCATACACAAAAACCACATTATTCCAACACTAACTATCAAAAGTCTCCCAATAATACCATTATCAAAAACCAAATATTCGCATGGCAGAAGAACAAGCGCTAGGACTCGGAGAAGAGGGCCCCACATGGAACGAGCTGCTAGGGTCCCGCAACTGGGACGGTCTCCTGGACCCACTCAACGACGAGCTGCGCCACCTGGTTCTCCGGTGCGGGGACTTCTGCCAAGTCACCTACGACACCTTCATCAACGACCAAAATTCCTCCTACTGCGGTTCCAGCCGCTACGCCAAGTCAGACCTCCTCCGTAAGACCGCCTTCCCCGGTGGCTCCCACCGATACGACGTTGTCGGGTTTTTGTACGCCACGGCTCGTGTGAGCGTGCACGAAGCCTTCCTGCTCAAGTCAATGTCGCGTGAGAGGTGGGATAGGGAGTCGAACTGGATCGGTTACGTGGCGGTTTCGAATGACGAGGCGAGCACGGCGATGGGGCGGAGAGAGATTTATGTGGTGTGGCGAGGGACGACTAGGAACTATGAGTGGGTTGATGTTCTTGGTGCTAAACCTCAGTCTGCTAAGGTTCTCTTGCGTGACTATCAACATGATGGTATGATTTTTATTCCAATTTATACCTTGATATGTAATTAAGATGAATTTAAAGGTGCGATCGATAACAAAGATACACAAATTAGACTATTGCTAATTCCATATATTGTGCTCATCATGCATGTCGCGTCAAAAATAGATAAAGTTATTTACATGACTATACATATTATAGTTGTTAGTTCATCATTAATTTGAGTAAATCAAATATAAAAGTGATCGACAATAACCTCTTACTTAAGACGGTTTTAAACGTCCATTTTTTCAAACAAATAATTAACCTACTAACACGACTCGTCAACAAAAAGGTTTATGGTTCTCTGTCTCTAAACCATAGAAATAGTTGGTCTGATCCAAAGGTAGGTGACAAAGACACATGCCCAATAAAGTATACACAACTTACCATAGTTGAGCCCACGCATTTGTGCAATCATGTTGAGTAGCAACACTAGCAAGAATAATGTAGGATTAGCAATCAACATCGAATGGAATGGATATTCGGTCCATTTAGAAATGCGAATATATATGCTGTGTCGAGCTTTTAATGCAAACTTGCTAAGTCCATTGACAACTCTTTGGTTTTATAATATTCTGTTGAGTCTCGTTTATTCAAATTGAAGGTTAATAATTTGAACGATTATTGTGTATTAGACCAAATTAAATCAGGCATTACTTTCTTCAATGTATATTACAAAATTATTGAATACAACAATTTAAATAATACACAATTAAAGTTAAAATAGATAGGTAAGAGTACAAGTTTCTATTAGTACGTGTTAATTAAAAAGACGTTACAATCATTTCAATTAGACCAAAAGCGTTAGTATTATGTGGTATAATTGAATTGGCTATTTTGACAACATACACTTACTTTTCGATAATTCCTTCGTCAACAGAAAACGAGAACGGAGATGATGACGATGATGACGACGACGACGATGACGACGAAGGTAGTCACCATGGTGTGCCCAAAGTAATGAGGGGGTGGCTTACAATGTACACATCCGACGACCCCAAATCTCCCTTCACAAAGCTTAGCGTTCGAGACCAACTTCAAACCAAGATCAAACAACTAATCGACCAATACCAAGACGAGGATCTTAGCATCATATTCACAGGCCACAGCTTAGGAGCAACATTATCAGTCGTGAGTGCTTTCGACATCGTCGAGAACATCACGACCGAGATTCCGGTTTCAGCAATCATCTTCGGCTGCCCTAAAGTAGGCAACAAAAGCTTCAAGGAAAAGTTTTACTCCTACGATAACCTCAAGTCCTTACATGTAAGAAATGTCATCGACTTGATCCCACATTATCCACCACGGCTTATGAGTTACGTCCACTTAGGCACTGAACTCGAAATAGACACGAGGAAATCACATTACCTTAAGGACTCGAGACATACCGGGGATTGGCATAACTTGCAGGCTATGCTACATGTTGTGAATGGTTGGCATGGGATACATAGAGAGTTCAAGCTTGTTGTTACTCGAAGTATCGCGTTGGTTAATAAATCGTGCGATTTTCTTAAGGAAGAATGCTTGGTTCCTCCATCTTGGTGGGTTGAAAAGAACAAGGGGATGGTGTTGAATAAGTATGGAGAGTGGGTTTTGGCTAGTCCTGAGCATGATCCTAAACCTGAATTTGACTAATGCTATTTGATTTGGTTGATACCAATATATATAATTGGGATTTTGTTGTAATTGGAATCATGTACATTTTGGTTAATTACTTCGCTAATGACTCTGTTTCGAATCTGTTTTCATTTGTAACTAAGGTGGCGTGAGTACAATCGGGTGTTGTTTTTGTTTGAAAGTTTGAAAGTTTATAGTTTTATAAAAATGTACTCCGTATGTTATGTATGATTGTTTAATTTTTATGCATTGTCATAGTGGGTCGTTTGGTTGCATGTAGGAATTGAATTTCCACATGATTTGTCAATTACCAAGGGGGGACTAGGTAAGCCAATTCCTTCATTTCGTAGGAATTGGAAATTCCGATACCATGATTTAATTCCCACGATTTTTGGCAACCAAACAACTCCAAAAAATTTAATTCATGGGAATTTTGATTTCCCATGATTTTGAGTGACAACCAAACGACGACTATGTATATATATTTAGCTAGATTCAGGGGAGTTGAAAATAAACTTTATGTGGTAGACTTTACTAAAAAAAATGTAAGAATAAATATACTCCGTATCTGTTAATTTATGTTAATAGACTCATAAGATCATCCTTTGTCTTATTACCTGTTTTGATAAACTATATCAACCCTCTATAAGACATGAACCTAATGAGATGTGTACCCATTTACTATATGGATCGGAATAGCTTCTTATTGAAGCATAATCATATCAAATGGCCAAACCCCGACCCAACCCCATTAGTCGGTAAAGCATCTTTTTTATATCCTTGAGGGTCGTGCTTGGACCGACCAACTAGACAAGCACAATTGACCCGCGGCCCGGGCCATGATCAGCCATTAGGTCCATAAGATAATGAATTAATTGAGCACATGATGAATTAGTAATGTATGTCCAAGTCAAACTATCAACACCAGCACACCCACGACCCAATTACAACTTGCATTGTACTACTCCCTATTAGTTTGACCTTTTTTAACAGCTTAAACAATACGGAGTACTAGCATTGTCCAAACTAATTCCATTTCAACGATTTAGCTACTAATTAATATCCTTAATCATCATTCTCCCAAATACGGAGTACAACCTTACCAACCCTTATAACATTATTCTTCTCAAAACTCTCCTAATCATGTCCGACGAAGCGCTCGGATTATCCAAGGGTGGACCCACATGGCACGAGCTCCAAGGGTCCCACAACTGGGACGGCCTCCTGGACCCACTCAACGACGACCTCCGTCGCCTCGTCATCCGGTGCGGCGATTTCTGCCAAGTTACCTACGACACCTTCATCAACGACCAAAACTCCGTCTACTGCGGCTGCAGCCGCTACGGCAAGTCTCACCTCCTCCGAAAGACAGCCTTCCCCGGCGGCTCCGACCGGTACGACGTTGTCGGGTTTCTGTACGCCACCGCACGTGTGAGTGTCCATGAAGCATTGCTGCTCAAGTCAATGTCACGTGAGAAGTGGGATAGGGAGTCGAATTGGATCGGGTACGTGGCGGTTTCGAACGATGAGGCGAGCGCGGAGATGGGGAGGAGAGAGATTTATGTTGCGTATAGAGGAACTACTAGGAATTATGAGTGGATTAATGTGCTTGGTGCTAAACATCGGTCTGCTAAACCTCTCCTACGTGAATATAATGTTGATCATCATCATCAATCTGGTAAGATCATTATTATACGTGTCTATGAATTGTTACTCCATTATCCGTTCATCCGTTTTCATGAATGGTTGACGTTTTATTATTGTCTAATGACGACACGTTTGAAAATGTTGAACAATTCATGGAAATAGAGATCGCTTATGAATATTATTACTGTTTCGTTTGAATTTGTTAGGTGTATAGCTGCCCGGCCTATACAAATTTCGATTTAGAACATTTAATCAATAAACATTATCTGTGATCTTGAAGATTGATAGTGATGTTTTATTAGATCTAAACCATATACAATTTGTTTTGGGCTAGAGGAAGTTATGATAATAATTGACTGATCTGTTTATTAGTTTAATGCGTGCTTCTTTGCCAAACTACTCCGAGAAAATAAATTATGATGTGATGATTAATGTATCTATTTGTTTTGGTCGTTCATGTATGTACTAGTTGCCAGCATCTATATATGTTTTTCATGGGTTTGACGTAGTAGTATAAGCTTAGCCATCACGAATCAATCTTCCAAAAGGAGGCCTATATATATATGCCACAAAATTTCTAATCACAAGCTGAATTCTAATTCACATTGTGATTCAAAGTATACATATAATCATATATACTAGCAACAAATCTACGAGTATAGTAGTATTTACCAGCGTATACCACTCATAACTTTATAGGGGTATTGTTATTGTAGCGTACATAACTTCAAAAATGTCTACAAATAAAGAACTTTACTTGATTATTTATCTTGTTCAATCTTATTCCAGTAGACCATGACGAGAGCGGTCAAGACGATGATGATGATGATGACGACGACTACGACGATGATGATGACGATGAGGAAAAAGCTAAGCATCGTCATCATCATCGTCGTAGAGAGCCGAAAGTCATGAGTGGATGGCTTACAATATACACATCCGACGATCCAAAATCACCCTTCACAAAGCTAAGTGCAAGGGAACAACTACTAACCAAGATCAAACACTTGCTCGACAAATACAAAGATGAAGACTTAAGCATCACGTTCACAGGCCACAGCCTAGGAGCAACCTTATCAATGCTAAGTGCATTCGACATTGTCGAAAATCTCAAGACCGAAATTCCCGTTTCAGCCCTTATTTTCGGCAGTCCAAAAGTCGGTAACAAGCAATTTAAGAAAAGGTTCGATGCACACCCTAATCTCAAGGTTCTTCATGTTCGTAACACGATCGATATGATCCCACATTACCCCCCTAGGATCATGAGATACGTGCACATAGGTACTGATCTCGAGATCGATACGAGGAAATCACATTACCTCAAGGACTCAAAAAACCCGAGCGATTGGCATAACTTGCAGGCTATGTTACATGTTGTGAATGGTTGGCATGGGATTAAGAGACAATTTGAGCTTATGGTAAAACGAAGTTTAGCATTGGTGAATAAATCGTGTGATTTTCTTAAGGAGGAATGTTTGGTTCCGCCAGCTTGGTGGGTTGAGAAAAACAAAGGGATGGTTATGAATGAGGAAGGTGAATGGGTCTTGGCGAGTCCTGAGGAACGTCCTACTCCTGAATTTGATTGATTTTGCAAATTGATTTGTGCATGGGTTTTTTGTTCGATAATATTTTTGCGATTCTCACCCTTGTTTTATTTTACCCGAATATGAGTACCTTAGCTTATTTTCCTTAGCTTGTTGTCAACTTATTCGAATTTGAGACTTTATTGGAAGAAATGTGTTGAAGTAGTGCTCGTTTATACTTTACTTGTGAGTGTTCTGCATTTAAAATGAAGAGAGAATTTCACTAGCTATTTTATAAATCAAGGAGTTACTCTTAATATTGCCGGTTGGTTTTAAGATGGAACCTCCTTGAATTTATCAAGTGGTGTTTCTCTCTCCTCCTTTGAATGTGGCCAGACCCGATTACGTTTTTTATTTAGTTTTCGTTACAAGTATTAAGACATAGAAACATATGGATAACATCACTACTTATGAAGTTATGAAATATGTAGGTTGTTTTTTTTACCAATTATGACTCTGGTAAGTAACTGAATTGCGTAACAGAGTTTATGCGGTTATTACTCGTGCTGGCTGACACTAGGTTATTAGAGCTAAGCTTAGCGGTCGTTTGATTGGTTTGGTTAGCCAAATTCATAGGAATTGAAAATCATGGAAATTTCCAATTCCTACAAAATTGTGGCTTGCCTAGCTAGTCCCCCCTTGGTAATTGACAATCCCTACATGAATTTACTTCCTACATCCAACCAAACAATTTTGACAAAATTCCCGGGAAGTGAAATTTCATTAAAATTTCAATTTCTCTTATGCAACCAAACGACTACTTAGAATAAATATAAGTGATATGTCGTGAACTTTGTGATGTAATTATTGGAATTTATCTTATTTTGGGTGCTTTTGGGGCACGGTATTGTAATGTTTTAGCCTAAATTAGTATTTTCATACATTGGTTATAATTTGTAATAATCAGGCTAACTTTAGATTTAGAGATTATTCCATTTTATTTTTAGATCGAGATTTGTGTCCCAATCCCGAGGTAAGAACGACGGAAGAACATCCGCCACGCGGATCAAGGCAAAGTTGAAGAACATCTGCCACGCGGATCAAGGCAGAGTTGAAGAAACGGGCCAAAACGCCTCCAGAAGAAGAATTATCGACTTGAGAAACTTCAGGCCGAGTCGAGAATTCATTGTCGAGAAGTATTTGAGTTTAGAGTTTTGGAGTTTGTGAGAGGGTTCCCCAATTTTGGTTTAGGCAAAAGGTGGTGGGAGGGTTTTGAATTAAGCTGTAGCTAGCGGAGAAGTAGGAGTTTTGGAGTTTCAAAGGGTTGAGAGTATATAATCATGATGATTCAGAGTATTGTGACAACGTTTGAGTTTGGGGAGGATGTGCCATTTGAAAGAAAGAGTGTAAAATTAAAGAGTTTGGGAATAAGTAAGTGTTCCCGATCTTGAGTGCACAGTTTTGATAGAGTCAACGATTTATACAAGTTGGTCTTTCTCTCTCCTTCTACGGGTGTGGCCCATGCCTAATTGTGGTTCAACAGGAAAGACATGGCCAGATAATGGAATGATTTTGCATGAATTGAACATAGGGAGTATCAATTATTTTTCAACACTACCAAAAGAATTGCTACTTGCTTGCGGTTGAGCCATTTCCAGTGCAACTTCGTTTGTGATAAATGATTATTATTAATGAGCCACTATTAGTATTTGACCGTTTCTGCTTTTTTTGGGGTTTTAATTACGTGTATGCCGGACAATAAGTATGACTTAAGTTAGCCAAGGGATATCTCAATCTCACAATAACGTTGAGCATAAAGCTCGACCTCAAACATAAATAAGTACAAGTAAATAATACTCCGTAATAATAAAAAGTGACGATGATTGCGATAACTAATAAAAACTCATTTTTTTTTTTCAGCCAAGCTATGTGATGTCAACTATGCATATATACTTCACTAATTAGCATACTCCCTCCGTTACTTATAGATCTTTACACTTTCTCCTTGGCACATGAATCAAGGAAGAGAGGGAAGTGTGTCATTAGACCCATGTGGGTAGGAATTAGAGGAGAGAGGGTGTTCCTTGACCCACCACGCCACCACCCCTACCACCGAAATTTGCACCGCCGATATGATGTCGCCGGCAACATGACAATAGTCGTCATTTCTCATCCCAACCGGACTCCTTCTCCGCTACAGTTCCACTTTCTCAGAAATCCTGCTACCCTACCGATCTCCTCGCCACGGGATGCTCTCGTTGCCGATCTGTTCGCCGCCATGAGCCGCCGCCGCCGATCTCCTCGTCATTTGGATCTACAAACGCTCTCTCCAGCACTCCTCACAATCTCTCTCCGCTCTCTCTATGTCTTCTGCCACATCCTCCTCGATGGTTGCCTTTTTTGGGGTGTTTCCGGCGAGTTGCCATTTTCCAGCACCTCCGAGAAGGGTGTAGTGGTGGCGATGTATAGAGGTGGACCGGTGGTGATATATGGTGCCGGTGGTTGTGAGCTCAGGTGGGTGTGTGGTGATGTCTAGTGGTGGTGGGGACTGGGGGTGGTAGTTTATATTGATGGGGTTAAGTTAATATATAGATTTGTGTGGTTTAGCATAAGGTTAACAGAAAAAAGTAAGGATAAAATAGTCATTATATTGGTCTAAACCACATAAAAAATGACAGTGTAAAGAATTAAATGAAAAAAATAAAATAAATAAGGCTAAGTGTAAATAATTATGTGGTACGGATGGAGTATATAACTTATGGAACAAGCTAGTTCTTTGATAAATGTCCATCAATATGAGCCAAACTTCCATCTTTTCTTTGCGACCTCTTCAGTTAATGATTTAGTACTCTCTCTTATATTCTTGCATGTGAATATAATTGAAATAAAGTTGATTTTACATGGTAGAGTACTACAGTATGTAGTATGAGTCTCAAAAATTGTACGGAGTAGTATGCCATTACATTGGGGGCTTAATTAGGGGGAAGGGGGGGGGGGACGCAAATTGTTATCTTCTTTAGTAAAGTCATCATTTAGAAAGTCAACTCAATGAATGACCAACTGACCAAGTAGCGCGCACAATATAAAGAAGACATATACAAGTATACAATTAAACTAAAACTCCTTGAACTACATATATACATTTCCCCAATTATGAAACTTCTGGAGTAACATTGAGCCCACTAGCTGGAGTAATAACGTAACATTTATTTATTAGATTTTATTTTATGATATTAGATTTGTGGATATGGTTGATTTCCCCAATTATGAAACTTGTGTTGTTAATTGCTCATTTTAATACTTGTGGAGCTACATTTCACGTAGATGCAAACGTATGGGGGTCATAAACCACTTTCGCCGTAAATTAACCTAAGCTAGTGCTCGATCTATCTACAAGTCATCCTAAGTAATGAAGTATCTTGTGTAGTGCGACTAATGAATTTACTAATTAACAAATGAAATTTCGATCGACATCCATAATAATAAATATGGGAGTGCATGCAGGTTGAGGGTGAACATGCTAGGGTATTGCTATTTCCAACTAGGCGAAACAATGGGAACGTATGGATTTACGTTCTACAGGATGAATGATATGTGGAATTGGTCTAATTATGGAATTAATAATCTGGATCTAACATCACATAAATTTGCTCGCATCATGAACTGGGATCGACTCGACATCCTTTATGGCGTCAGATTAATGTCTCCATTTCAGTCCGAACATAAGCAGGAAATTCAAAGATTGAAGGACGAAGCGTCAAAGTTACAAGCCGAGCTCGAAAGACATAAGAGTGAAAATGAGATATTGAAGGAATTTGTGCCCAAGTTAGAGGACGAGCTTGCAAGATATAGAAATGAAAATCAGAGATTATTAGAGGAAAAGGGTAACTGGTATTTGACACAAATAACTGGTATGCCATAGACATTGGTGTGGTGTTTGACACAAATAACTGGTATGCCATAGGTGTCGAGGAACTAACGTATCCGATACTCATCTACCAAGGCTCTGCCTTTACTGTGGAGGTTGATGGCTATGAAGTGTTTGCGCCAATGCGAGGCACAGATACGTTGGATTATAACCTGGACAATCCTCCTCAGCAAAAGACCTTCGTAATTAGCCTAACTATACTCGCAGGTGTTGGTCCTATATTGGCCCTAAAACTGCTGCGCTAATGCAATCATACTTCAACCTTAATTTTACGTTTATTATGATCACCTGTATGCACTGGTTTATTTCGCGATCGTTCTAAAAGTGTGTATATGCTTAATATTATGATTCCCTTCCACGGCATATGTCGAAGTTCCAGATTTCAGGTATAATCGATGCTAATATGCAGCCTCAACGTCACAACTCGTAATATACCGTGTGGATCAACATTAGTATTGTTGAAGAAAATACACACTCAAATCCCGTACTCCCCCTCCGGCCCTCCAGCAGCCTGGCACCCCGGATATAACATATGCACACCTTTGTTCCATATCAACTCCCAAAAATTTCATCTTGTGGATTCACCTTCAGATCAACTGCCATCTGCAAGAACACCCTGACGATGTATCAAAGCTACTCTGCCTGATTCTGCACCTTGGCGGAGTTTGAGTCGCTCACTCTTCGTCTGCAAGATACACTTGTAGAACTACCAGAGCGGAGCAACTAAGGGGAGTTCTTTAAAAAGATGGAACGCTCAAGTAAGAAACAATTCTGCAAATTAAAGGCAGCCCACAGGTACAGGAGTTTCAAGCAGAGATTAATATTAACAAGTAAACCCAAATTTAAAGCTGCTCAACATCATGATATCCAAAACCAAGTCACAACAGATGTTTTTAGGAAACACAAAAACAGTTTAGTACACAGATCACAGAGAACTCTCAGTAAAATCACAGATTATTTATTCACAAAAACGGAAGATGAGAAGCCGGCAGCCAACATCATGTCACGGGTAGACTGTGCGTCCTCAATAGACGCAGTTCATAGTACCACTGGCTTGTCCAAGAAATTTACTCCCACACTTGGGGTCAGGGCTGCCAATACCAGGATCATTAAAATCAAGCAGCTCCAGAGATGATTTGTAGGTGTGTACCCTGTCAGTATCTGCATAAGAGTCCAGACACCGGTCAGATCTTCCAGCAGTCTTGCGATGATGCTTTTTCTCTTTAGCGTTACTTCCACTCCCACGCCCATTCTTGCCCTTCTGCTTCCCTCTTCCGTGCTTCTTGTGGTTCTTGCTATATTGTTGCTGATTCTTCTTCTTTGGAAAGTGAGATACAGACGATGGAGGTGGATCATACACATCAGGTGCCCAAGAAACACTTAGCTTCTTTTGAGGAACCCCCTCCTTCTCACGGCCCCCCTTCAAGGCGGAAACAAGCTTGCGAGCAGTCGGCATAGACAAAGACCGACTGCAAGCCTTACACTCTTCTAGCTGTGATTCTGGTTCATTTCCCTCAGAGCCAGCTGAAGCAGGGAAAGTAGCCGACTTGTGCAAACACTTTCCAGCCATTGCAGAGGAGCCATCAGTATTCAGATCATAATTACCTATATTATCATCCTCCAGACCACTACTACCATCTTCATCTGAAGGAGAGTCAGAGGAAGTTCCGGAACTTTCATCTCTCACTTGCAATTTGTCATGAAACCCATTTACAAGTCCAAGCATCGTATCCAATCCATTAGTACCATGGGTATGCTGCTTTTTTACGACAGATGGTTGCTCCAGACCATGGCCACCACAACCACTTCTCAACGCAGATCTTACAGTATGCAAGTTATCCATCAAACAAGTATGACAGCAGTAAAAGTCACCAGATTTCCCGCAGAAGAAATATCAGTGAGTATCTTCAAGCCTTTTCCACCGATGAGAAAAGAGATCAACTACCACCTTTTAAACGCTCCAAATAGTGTGAACTATATTTCAAGAACAAAGAAAAGCGAAAACCACAAAAACTAGAAACCGAAAAAACAGAGGTGAATAGGAAAGAAGACAAAAAGCTAAATGTTAACTAAGATTACCACGACGATCACTTTTTTCAAGATGTTTAAGACGATGAGAACATAAAGAACTATGCAAAGATGGGGAAGAAAGGATGGAAGGGACAATAGGAAGTTTAGCAGGCACCGAAGGCATTGTGCTCCGATGCTCTTCGACACCCTCCAGGGAAAGTTAAAACCCTAACACAGCGAAAACTTCTATCTGCGTGAGCTCCTTGCTACTGAGAATGAAACAACTTTGAAACTCATGGATCGGACAAACGTGTCAAGGTAGGTGGGCCATCGGGATCTTCACAATAGTGATAGCATGTTAGTCCTTACCTTCTGATATCCTCAATAACACACCTGAGATGATTTGCAGTATAAACTGTGGTAAGTACACAAAAAGAACAAAGAAGAAAAACTCCAAAGCCAATAATGAGCATTCAGTACAGAGATTTTAAGTAAATGAAATAATTTAGCCCCATCAAGATGAATAATCATTTAGTAAACATCAAGAAATTCTAATTAGCAAGAATACCAAATACTAGCCTGATTCGAGTACCCAATAAATACATCAAACAGATCAAACAAACAGACAAGTGCTGTCCAAACCATATCAACGTTGGTTAGTGAAGCATTGATTTATAGCTAATAATCAAGGTAACTTCCTCTTGTTCTTAAGAAGGTCTTATGACTTGAACATACATTATCTATATGTAAAATACATTCAATGCAAAAGGTGGCTTCTTGGAATCCGAAACATCTCCATCACGTAATAATCGAAAACCTTCTGATATTTAACTTTCTCCCTTAATTAACTATACTCAAGTAATTGCAAACTGGTTTTGCCACAAATACGCTGAAGCAGTAGAGCCAAAAGGGTTGCCTTAACACCAAGCGAGTCACATTTGGAAATCCAAGACTGCACCTTTAATTCCAACTTCAAAGCATATTCATGGTAAGATCCACTAATACTAATGCATGACCTCATCACTTCATCAACACGCGAGAAAATAATTCAAGATTACAGAAATTGCATATTTCTCAATAACACAAATGTTTGTAAGTTCAGGCACCATTATAAACTCTCTACGGGCCTGTTTGGTATCGTTTTTTGTTTTCACTTTTCTGTTTTTTTGAAAACCAAAGTCCCGTTTTTGAAAACCAGAAAAAGTGGTTTTCAGTTTTCAATTGTCAGTTTTCATTTTGTATATGATTATTATTGAACCAAACAATTTAAAGTTAATTTTGTAACTTATTTAACTAAACTTTTTATGCAAAAAAACCAAAATCTGAAAACGGCAGTGATACCGAACGGGCCCTACGCAACTAGAGATTTTCGGGATTTTGAAATGAAAGTACAGACTGGAACACAGTTCTTCATTTCACCACCAAATACAGTTAACCACATGGAAAAAAAAAACACTAATCATGTCGCTAAGAGACATGTCCACAGACCATTCATCAAACAAGTCATCAGTAAGGTTCAACCAAGATTGAGGCATGTCATTAACACCACAATGGCAGTATGAAACCAGAGATCCATATCGTCTAGAGATCAATGGATAACTTTAGACATAAAGACTCATAAAGTAAAACGATAAGCTCAGGAAACGGGAACTAGAGGTTCCTAATCAATAAAAGATGTCTAATTTGTTGCTCTAAAATTCAAAAAACAAAACACAACTACAACAAAGAAAGAAAAGGCTAACAGCATGTCATGATCGTTGTCGCTCCCACTCAATGTATTTCCTCTAAGACAACCTTCAGTCAATAGAATCACAACACATCCAATTCCAAACCAACAATATTAGCAGCTCATTTAGCATAGCAAACCTATTATCAGTCTCGCCCCCAACTTTTCGCGCTTTCTCCGTCTCACAACCTTCCCCTTTCATTAGATCAATATGACATTCCAACCACAGTAACCAAACTTTCATTTACTATTATAATTCCAAGACAAATCAAACAGAATACCAAATCAATTCAGCTGGAACAACATCAACAAACAAAAACCCCTAAAAAAAAAAAAAAAAAAAAAAACAATAATCATCAATCAAAATAATCAAAACCACACCAATATCATCATCATATACCAAAAAAAAAACCTAAATCAATTAGAAAAACAGCAAAAGATCCAAACTTTACCAATCAAACCAATCATATTTCACAACCCAGACCCAAAATCACATAATAATACTTTCCCACATCAAAAATGACAGAATATATATAATCAACGATCAAATCAGAAAATAAATTGATCGAGAAAAAAGGGGGGGGGGGGAACAAACCTTAAATTAACAGGATCTGGAAAGTAAACAATCAAGATCGACGATAAACCAATACGAATCAGAGTCAGATTAATTGCGATAAGGCAGGGGGGGTCAATAATGTTGGTAGATTGAAGAAGAAGACATCGTTAGGGTTTGGAGAATTATCTGGAATTATATCTACAATAGATTTATATATAGAAGTGGTTTTGGGGAGGAGAGAGAAAATATATCTGCTTTTTTTAGTGTTTTTTTTTGTCCCCTTCGCATCTACTTTGTCTTGTTTACGATTCTTTTAAGCTGGTCTTGTACGTGTACCTGGCACGGTATTCAGTCAATCGTTGCTCTTTGCTTATATCATTCATACTATGATCTAGATCTTGGTACATTCTACACTCTTTTTCCCCCTGTTTTGGTCTATTTTTAATAGGCAGATTCTGACTTTGAGTTAGTTTAGGTTCTTTGGATATGGGATTTGTGAGTTATGTTTAGATTTGTTTGTTTATATAATTTAAATCAGATCGGATATAAGAAATGATGAAATCCGATTTTTGGTTGTATTTGGTGATCTTGAACGGAATAAAAGAGATACTACCTTACTTGATAATCATCACACTAAACCTGCAAAATTTCAATATTTACATATCTAGTGATGTACTGGGAGTCGTGTTTTGTAAATACTATATACTCTATATTTTTTAACAATGGTTGGACTTTGATTCGCAATGCATTACATACAAATTGTAACCTATTGCGTTCTAATTTTTCAAAACATTCAAATAACCGACTTATATATACAAGTAGTACCTAATAACTTTGTGTAAAAAGATAATGTCATGAATGGGGAGTATATGTGATTAATTTTTTGTTAAATTGAAGCAATTTCAAGTGAAAACTCAAGGTTTTCTCCGAGTCATCCAGTTTAGTCCGAATTCGAGTCGAGTAGGATCACATAAGACTATGCAATCACAAAAAGTCCATAATAATCCGTAGTATACATCAAAATTCACAACTCTTCGACGTTTTAAAATTATTTCAACGATTATATTTGATCATTCATCTCCAAAAAAATTGAATTAATAACCAAGGCCTTACCTATCAAGTGGCTAGTAACCTACCCACAAAACGGTAAAAAGATCTATCCCTAAAACCACGGTAAAAATCTAGTAGAAGTAACATGAAAAAATTACCCATTTCCTCTCATCATCGTCAAAAAGCAAAAGATGTCCGAATTTTTACAGGTTTCCTTCGCAATCTTAGAAATGGCAATAAGCCGGTAGTTAGAAATCGCGAAACTGTACGGTAAAGTGCGCCTACTAACTAACCGCTCCAACTTCAGCAACCAAACATTCAACTTCAAGCAATCAAAAATCCCCCAACTACTTAACTTCTTCTTCAAGCTCATTTTCGTTCTTCCTCACCTCCTCATTTTCACATCGGCATTGTAATCTGTAAGCTTTCTGAACTACGATTCAAGCTTAATTTGTTACTTTTTTTACTGTCAATTTGTTAATTTGATTGATTGATTTTTATTATTGTTGATTTCCTGCTCGATTCTTCGGTATAATCGTATTTCTATTTTTAGCGCGATTTCGTGTCGTTTTGATAGTATTATTGACTGATTGGTGAGTGTTGTTGTTTAATTATTGGAAATGTGAACTTGAAGCTTTGTTATTATTCATGTGTTTGGGGATAATTGCTGCATTGGTTGATGTATTGGTATAATGCCACAAAATTTGGACCGATCCTAGAAATCGCTGAGCTATGCGATAAATTATCCGAATTCGGGGTTTGTTATGCTTTATTCGAGTTAGTTAGGGCATGTATTTAGGTATGATTGTTACATTGGTGGAAAAGTTGTGGTATAGCGCCGGAATTTCAGTAACTAGGGTTTTGTTTGGCAGTTTGTAGGCTTTGCAAAGGTTCGATTTTGTAAGATTTGATGACATTGAAGAGTTATAAAAGTATGGGACCAGAAAGTCAAGCTCAGAATTCTGGAGGAGGGTCTATGAAGAATTTGAATATTCAGTATGTGGTGCAACTTACGGAAGTTGGGGAAGGGCTTATGGCGAAAATGTATAGACTTAATCAAGTTTTGGATCATCCGGATCCTGTAAATCATGTTTACTCTGATGTGTTTTGGAAAGGCGGGGTTGTTCCTAATTTTCCCAAGCTTTGTACATTGATTGCTCGGAGGTTCCCTGAGCACACTGGCAAACTGAACCTCGAGCGTGTAAGAATTGATGTCTCCTCTAGTTTTATTTCGTGTTGCTTAATTGTATGATTTTGTTAGTTACTTATGTCAACTTTGATTGGCACTGGTTCAGGTTGACAAACTGGGTTTAGATACGTTGATGGATGGTGCAGAAGGTTTTCTCCAAAATTTAGAACCATGGGTTCAGGTTTGTGCGTGTTTGGCCATCCCTTCTCATTGCATTTCCTCTTTTCTCCTTAATTCTGAAGTTTTCTGCAATTAGGATGTGTACGAACCTTGATTTCAAAACCTCTTTGCCTCTGCAATCATCTCTGTGATTTTTAAATTTTATATGGCTCAAGAAGTAGTCTACTGTGTTATAGCCTTTTATTCAATTGCTGCACAAAACATTAGCTACACACAATTTTGGTTTTCAACTGATGAAAAGGCATGTAAGAGGGACATAGCTGATGATTGAGTTTGCCTTTCCCTGTCAGCTGCTTCTGGATTTGATGGCATTTCGTGAACAAGCACTTAGACTTCTGTTGGATTTAAGCAGCACTGTGATTACTCTGTTGGTAAGTTTATTAGAAGAAAAGTGGAAGAATTACTGGTCTTTACACTGAATTCTAATCAGTGCAAAGTATACTGCAGCCTCACCAGAACTCGTTTATACTGCACGCATTTATGGACCTGTTTTGCTCATTTATTCGTGTGAATCTATTTTCCGAAAGGGTAAGTCTTAAGTGTTGGTTTCTATATTTTTTTTATAGTTTTCTCTTTGGATATAAATAATGTACCTAGATGAACTTCTGTTAGTTCTTTAGTGTCGAAACTAAAATTGTCATTGCTTGCTCCTCAGATACCTGGAAAAATGATGCTCCAGTTGTACAACCTCTTACATGGAATCTTGAGAAATGACCGTGACTGTGACTTTTACCATAGGTATTGAGTTCTCGTTGTGATACTTGAAAGATGTGCCGACGCAGCTCTCTTGCTATTCCTTGAATAAGCATAGATATGGCAACTTCCTATGTTTCCATCGATTTTTCTAAAACCAAGAGTATTGAATATTTCTCTTAATTAGAAACATGATCAGTAAAAAAGGGAGTATATGTATAGCCCTTTAAAATTTAAATTTTTTAATGGTTGGTCCCATTGATATATTATTTTGTTGACAAGGTTGTGTATAGAATGTGAGTTGACCTCGCTATCTTACCTCCCTTAGAGACCTTGCCTCCCTTTAGAGACTCGCTCATTGTTAGACTGGTTTTGGTTCTGAATGGATTAATGATGTTTCATTTTCTGGAGCTTTGGAAGACGCGTCTCCTGAAATCTATCTTGGTATGCATGGGAATTGGAGTAGGTGTTGATGAGATGCGGCAGTAATGCAGAAACAATCTGTAACAAATGATTCCAGTAGTTCTGGGGAAGAAGGTTCCACGAATAAGCTTCAACATTGTTTTAACTCTGCAGAAAGTTTCCGATGAAGATGAGTTTCTTAGAAGGCGATCTAAGTTCAACCTTTTTTTGAAAGAGCTTCAACATTAAATCTTGGTTAAGTCTGACGTATCTGAAACTCAAAACACTGACTTGTAAGATAACAAAATAATTAGAGAACTACATGAGTTCAGGTAAATTTCACATGCTGGAGGAAATGCTGAAGACATCAGTAACACCTAAAAGCTTGTTTTGTTCGTTTTTATAAATGTGCACTTGTTTAATGTGATTTATGCATATGAGCATGAGTTATGGTATGCACTATGTCATTATGCCCTGAATGTCTTGATAACCTTTGCTTTGTCAGATGGAGATTTATTATTTTGGTCCACTTAACTTGGCAAAGCGGCTAATTCTTCTCCCTCTCTCTTTATTTGGGGGTTACAGGTTGGTTCAGTTTATAGACTCATATGATCCACCAGTGAAGGGGCTTCAGGAGGATCTCAATTTTGTCAGTCCACGCATCGGAGAGGTTAATTTTCGCGAATACACTGTATAGAAATATTTATATATACATAAGAGAACAATACTGCGATACATCAATCTGATCATACTGCCTTAATTTTTTCCTCAAATGAGCATGGGAAACGATGGTTTTTACTTGAATCTCTTTCTGTTGTTTGAAAATGTGTGACCTGTATCCACCATTCATGTTTTGCTTTGTATCTGTTGTCTGGTCAGGTGAATTGTGCTATGCTGCTGTCAGCGTTCAGTTTCATTGTTTTGGAAATTACTGCTCCTCTGAACTTCTTTAGGAAGTAAAATGGGTTGATATGGGTTTAGTTGTTACAAGTTGTAGCCGAGAAAATGTTTAGGCCACTTTTAGATTTTTCTGGCCGTGTCAGAAGAAGATGAGAAATTTCGAATCTGTTTTTTTATCAAGCCTTCAACTTTTTTTATTTTTCCCAAAAAAAAATTTGCAGCTTTCAACTCTTTTAGTCCACTACCCTGAAGTTTAATTGCTACATTCATTTTGCTTGAAACAATAAAGATAATGTTGTTATTCTCGGGATAGGAAGAGATGTTTAAGCCTAAAAGATATATACAAGTATTCCCGTTCATCTCAAATGCTGCTAGTACTTACTATTGAAATGCTGTGTATTCACATCTCTAACATCTAACTTTGTCCATTTCTAGGTCTTAGAGGCTGTTGGGCCTGTAATCTTTTTATCAGCAGACACAAGGAAGCTCAGAAATGAAGGCTTCTTAAGTCCCTATCATCCTCGATATCCTGACATACTTACGAATTCTGCTCATCCCATGGTAAGTGCCTATCCCTTGGTCTTGAATTGTGTTTGGCTGTTTGCTATCCAAATACGTAGAATCTAAAAAATTCTTCCTGCTATAATCTGCTTGAATGGTAATGCTGCTTTCACCTAATTATTATCATTGCAGAGAGCTCAAGATCTGGCAAATGTTACTTCTTATCGCGAGTGGGTGCTTCTTGGGTACCTAGTTTGTCCAGATGAGCTTCTCCGTGTCACCAGCATTGATATCGCTCTGGTACAGCATTTTTAAGCATTAAATTATACCATTTCTCAATGAGTCAAGAATAATAATTATATTTAGATAAAGAGAAAAATGAGATCTTATAAGATTCAATTATGAATGCTAATGCCTCCGAGCACCTCCCTTTCATTATCGCCATTCTTTTCAGACCTTCACTGGAGAAGTTAAACAATTAGTAACTTGAAACATGGCTTCAATTTTCTTTTGTGATAATCTTGTCAGATGTCTATATGAATTCTGTTAAAACTTCGTTTGACGACTTCTTTGGTAATGGTAGGTTGTGCTGAAGGAAAACATGGTTCTCGCTTTGTTCAGGGATGAGGTAAGGTTTTCATGCATTTGCTGTGAAGGCTTTAGTTTCTCTGATAGTGATACATGATTGGGTATTATTGTGCAGTATATATTGTTGCACGAGGAGTATCAGCGATATGTCTTGCCACGCATTTTAGAATCAAAAAAGATTGCAAAAGCTGGTCGTACAAAGCAAAAAGAAGCAGATCTTGAGTACAGTGTGGCGAAGCAGGTTGAAAAAATGATCAGGTATGTGTTCCCGTTGTAAAAAACTAAAATTGTGTGTTTGTTTCAACATGCTTGTAGGTTTTCTCCTTTTTTCATAGGAATATTGGTTAATATGTGCATTTGTCCCTCACGCCCTCAGTGAAGTGCATGAACAAGCATTGCTATGTTGTGATGCCATACATCATGAAAGAAGAATACTACTGAAGCAGGAGATTGGGAGAATGGTGCTGTTTTTTACTGATCAGCCTAGCTTACTGGCTCCCAATATTCAGGTACTCTCCACAAATTATTTGAGGATTATTACAGTGATCCATGTGCTTTGATGTGTCTGTAAAAGGAATACACTGGATATGCTTAATGCAGATTTATAATATCTGGGGACTTGTTGCAAATATAGAATATAGTCGTGACTTGTGAGACCTGTAAACCTTAAGAGTTGATGAAGGGTTATCATAATGATTTACTAGATGCTTGCCCTTCCCTTTCCACCTCACTTTATATTTTTTCCCCTTTCGTTACAGATCTTTGTTTGCTTTATTATTTCTTAGAGATGGTTTATACTAATCTGGAAATTACCCTTTTATGGCCTGTCTCATAGTTCATATGTGATGTGCACAGATGGTTTTTTCAGCTTTGGCATTGGCTCAATCGGAGGTGATATGGTACTTCCAGCATATAGGAATTATGTCGTCAAAGTCCAGAGTTAGTAACCATGTGCTGCCAGTGGAAATAGTAAGCAGATTGTTGTTCCTCATCCATTTGTATGCTTTATGTGGCTATAAAGTCTAATTAACACAGCTAGCTTGAGTGTCTTTAAGCACCTCATAGTGCATGGAACTGTGGAAGTTTGCTACGATTCTGACATGCTGGTTCAATTTGATTTCATTTTTCATGACCCTACAATTCTGAACCTTTTATGTTGCCTTGTTCACATTATTCCAGGACCCAACTGATCCAACTATCGGGTTCCTATTAGATGGAATGGATAGTCTTTGCTCCCTGGTGCGGAAGTACATCGCAGGTCATTTTTATTTTTTTGTACAAAACATTTCTTTCCTCCTTCCAAAAATACTGATCACCTTTCACTTTGATTTGTCTCAAAATGATTGATCACCATATATACGTGGGATGGAGAGTCCTACGGCTGGACGCGTTAAAAAGTCAGTATTTCAAAAGTGAGACTTTAAAATTCCAAATTGAAAACTCACCCCAGATCTTGAAAACTCACACGTCCTAACATATGATGGCATTACACAAAAGTTGATAAAATGCTTATATCCCCAGCTCACCTGAATCAATGTAAGGGGTCAAATGAAGGATAACATTTCTGTTTAGTATAGATGGGATTTTAGCCCCTTGTATCTTGAAATGGGGTCCAAACTTGAATTGGCCAGTCTTTTTAGGATGGAGGGAGTATCAAATTTTGATTTTTAAGAATTTTGTACTGAGCTACTGATGTAAAACTGTTTTTCTATATGGATTGCAGCCATCAGATGTTATGCATTATCCTACCTTTCATCTTGTGCTGGTAGAATTCGGTTTTTGCTCGGAACTCCTGGAATGGTTGCCCTCGACCTGGATGCTAGCTTAAAGGGACTTCTTCAGAAAATTCTTCAGCATTTAGAAAAGATACCAAAACCCCAGGGTGAAAATATCTCTTCAATCATATGCGATTTAACGGTAATCAATATATAATGTCAAGTGATCAAATTGTCTTTTGTTGTAATTCAATTCATACTTCCATCAGAATTCAGATTACCTTCATGCCTTGTCATGGTAATTAGCTAAATCTTCTACTATATATGTTCCATCAAATAACAGGTTAAAGTTCTCTGATTGACATCCTACATTATTTACCATTAATATAAACATTCATCTTAAATCTTATGAAATTACTATCGTATTTTTTTTTTTATTTTTTTTTGTGCATTGTTCAACCTCAAATTGTAATCTTGTATATACAGGCAGGAAAAGATAGTATTTGTTCACAGCCTTCAACTTTCAGAAGGTTGCATTGGACAACCCCCAAACCCCCCCCCCCCCCCCCCAAACGAAAAATAAAAGACAAAGTGTTGTTTCTTGGTCTGCTGATGAGGAAGACAAAAATATTGTTGCTAGTGTATCTGTGTCTGTTCTCCTTGCTTTTTAATTCTGTGTATGGAGCAACTGATCCTCGGTTTCTTGATGTGGTGAGTTTCTTGTCAGGATTTTCGCAAGGATTGGTTGTCTGTGTTAATGATTGTCACTTCCTCTCGATCTTCCATCAATATCAGACATCTGGAGAAAGCTACTGTTTCCACTGGCAAGGAAGGCTTATTAGTGGAGGGCAATGCTGCATATAACTGGTCAAGGTAGGTGTTTGTCCGAAATTACAGAACCATGTAGTTCTTGCTAATACAGTCTTATTTGTCTGCATGGGTGTTTGGTGAGAGTGGGTATATGTTATTACTAATTAGAGGATAACTGGAGCGGAGAAGCAACTACAGCTAATTGTGTGTAAAGAAACAAAAGTTTCCATTTTGGTGTCCTGTGCGTGGACCAAAATTTTGCACGAGTGTCCCATCATGCGGATAACTTATAGGGTCCTCTTTTGTAGAAGACCAATATATTTTTTTTTTTTTTGGGGGGGGGGGGGGTTTCATATATGCTGGCATGCTCCTAAAAAATGAATTGCCTTGCCGTTTGATCCCTGCCTCAAAGCAAGAACTTAATACCCCTTGTCACCTTTAAGAAAGCTTTCCAAAGTGAAAATCAAGGAAGTCTTGAATTCGTCGTTTATCCTCCAAAGATTTAAAGAATTCCTGGAGAAGATGATTGGTGAGCTCACCTAGATTCTGTTATTAAATCACAACTAAAGAACTTTGTTGTTACTAAATTTCTCATGCAATAATTGTAACAAGATCTACTTGTCTTCACTCGTTGGTTTGTCTGTGGAATTTCTATGTTGGTGATTACATGATGAAATCCAGGAGGTGTGTTGGGTCTACTTGAGCATTTCGAATGAAAAAGTTAGCTTCACTCAGTCTTGTGGTATTTGGCTTGAACCACTTGATAGAGTTTGCAGTAGGAACTGGATAGGTGGTTTCTTTGAAATAATGTAGCTGACATGGACTTCCTGAGATTCTGCAATGAGTACTTCTTATGTTTATGGCTTTAGCATCTGGTATGTCTTAGGTAGTGTGCTTATCCTTTGTTGCCCTCTAGCAACTCTGCTACCTCAGACAAACCATGGAAGCACCTGTATGTCTTGTTGATTAGGTATCTGATTCACAATTATGTCATGAATTCTTGTTGGAAATTTGGGGCTACATTTCAACAAGATTGATATAAATCATATAATAGACTTTCTCGATTACTTTTTTTTTTTTTATTCAATTCTGACATTTGATATAAACATGGTAAACCATTGAATATTTTTAGAATACTGTAGTTACTAGATTGTTGTATAACACGTCGAGAAATTCCAAAGTATTCTATGATGCTCTAGAGTTTTCTAGATTAATTCTAACAAATCTTAATACATCTTATCCATTCTATCAGGTGTGTTGATGAGATTGAACTGCAGCTAGCAAAACATGGCAGCCTCAAGAAGCTGTACTTTTATCATCAGCATCTTACATCGGTTAGTATTTAACTTTCCGCAGCCATAATTTTGAATCTGAACCTCTTCACTAGAAGAAGGGCACATAAGGGTGCTTTCTGTTTCTCTGTTCTTCCATAAAAGGATTGAATTGGGTAATGTGAAAGCTTTGTTTATTCAACTTCACCAGATGGTAGGGGTGGGGCTTGTTCTGATCTGTTAAAATCTCTGAGCGAGACAGAAGTTTCCCTGATAAACCAATTATGTTAAAATGTATCGGATTTAAACGCATGATAGGAAAATTTTCTCATAAATGTTACATAAACTTGCTACCTCCTTGTTGTTCTCGACCGGTGTTTTTATCGCAGAATCAGGATGTTAGAATGTGAAAGGCATCCTGGTATATTTTAGCTGTGTAATTGTAGATAGTAAATAAGACTCAATCTGGTTAAGGTAGATAAAAACATTTGATTTGCTCTCTCATCCCTGAAAATTTTCTGTTGAGTCTTGTCCGGAAACCTTTACCCTTGCGTGTTGCTTCTTATGAAGTCTCCCCTCCCTGCCAGTATCAGAACGAGTCCTGCTGGTTAGGGATTAGCCTCCAACAGGGTTTCCTCTAGAAATAGTTGCTCTTGTTGCTCTTATATTTATTATCACTTCCTATATAAATTGATTTATTGGGTTGGTGCTGATATAGGTCTTCAGGAATACCATGTTTGGTCCCGAAGGACGTCCCCAGCACTGCTGTGCATGGTTGGGGGTTGCAAGCAGTTTTCCAGAATGTGCTTCTCATATTGTTCCGGAAGAGGTATTCTACTAACTGCAAACTTCTGATTTATTTATATCATATCAGAACTGTGTAAAGCCTCTTCTTTAACCCAACAATCAACAAAGAATTTAACAAAGTAGGGCCACTGAGGGACTATGATTCATAGACACTATAAAACTTGTTCATCCTTGATTTTCTTGTGAAGATCAAGAATCTCTCTTTAGGCAATCCACTTTGTGAGTCCTGTCATTCGGAACAAGTTATTGCAACTTCATTCCATATTTTTGAGAGGAAAAATTTGCCGAGAATAATTTCACCTTGCATCCGTCTTTCCAAAATAATCCCAACTTATAATATCTCAAAATAATCCCAACTTCACCTCATTTTTTCTAATACTGATCTTAGAATACCAAACATGTTTTACTTATCCTGTAATAACTTGTCCAACCCTCCCAAGCCCCCTTTATCACTCAATTCTTTTCCATATTGCTGCGTAGAACTGAGGAGAATATACTGATCTTTTATTTTTCCTTTTTGCGTGGGTACTGGGTAGTGTTTGATTTACTGAATGATCTTATCTTTTTAACTAAATGTTTACGAAGGGGTTCCCTTTTTTGACATCAATGCAGGATTTAAATTTGGTTGTGTTGCTAATTACTTACTTGTTTTGGAATCATGGGTCTTTAAAAGAAAAAGTAATTGTACTTCTTAATTAAGAGTAATCCTGATGCTAATAACTGAATTATCATATATGATGGGTTATTTTGCAACTGGGTAGTGTTTGATTTACTGAACGATCTTATCTTTTTAACTAAATGTTTACGAAGGGTTTCCCTTTTTTGACATCAATGCAGGATTTAAATTTGGTTGTGTTGCTAATTACTTACTTGTTTTGGAATCATGGGTCTTTAAAAGAAAAAGTAATTGTACTTCTTAATTAAGAGTAATCCTGATGCTAATAACTGAATTATCATATATGATGGGTTATTTTGCAACTGCATTAGTTTATTAGATTGGTTTTGGACGATTGTTGTGATCTATAACATACAAAGGTCTTGATTGCAAACTGCTAAATTCCAATATGAACATATTGTCCAATTGAGATGATACTTCTGTAGTGAGTCAAACACAATCTAAGACTTGAGGAAGGAAGAAGATAGTAAAAAGAAGTTTCTTTTTTCTTTAAGGTTTGTTATAAGTTAATTATGCAATGTAGTTTGATCTGTTAAATTTGGGACTACAATAAGAAAACATGAGGTACAGTTTGGATTATATTGAGATGATTGTATGTTGGGATTATTTTCGGAAAACTGATGCAAGTTGGATTCATTCTCAGCAATTCTTTTTTTTTTTTTTTTAAATTCAGGTCACGAAAGTTGGACGTGATGCAGTTCTTTATGTGGAGTCCCTTATTGAGTCTATCATGGGCGGACTGGAAGGTTTAATTAATATTCTTGATTCTGAAGGAGGATTTGGCTCTCTGGAGATGCAGGTTGGTGCAGTATTGTGATTTTGATGCATACAGCATATTACAGGTCAAGAAGTTCCTAACAAATAATATGTGATGTGTTTCAGCTTCTCCCAGAACAAGCAGCTATCTACCTAAATTCTTCATTAAGGCATTCAAATTTGTCTTCCAAATCGCCGAGAGGATTATCAGGACTGCCCGGCCAGGAGAGCTATCCTGAAAATAATAGCTCTATTAAAATGTAAGACCCTTTTCATGATTAAAATGTGTTCAAAGTTCATATGTTTTTCACTTGTTTTACTTTTTTATTATTATTTTTATTTTTATCTTGATGGCTTTCTAAAACTCCTTTTGAAAGGGTTTCAATATTTCTAAATGGTTCACTATGCTTTTGAAGTTTTTATGGCATGCACAAGACGGTTACCAGATGACGATTCATGTTAGCCGACCTCGAATCATTTTGGGAATAAGGCTGTTGTTGTTGTACCCTTTTCATGATTGATCCATGCTTTTGAGTACAGCAGCTCTATATCATTCTTTTCTGTGTCAGGTTAGAAGCTGCCATGCAGAGGTTGACAAATCTTTGCTCTGTTTTAAATGATATGGAACCGATATGCGTTTTAAACCATGTCTTCGTTTTGAGAGAGGTGAGCATCTACTAGGTACTATTGTTCTTCATTCATCTGTGGTGCTACATACTTCAAAACACTTTTGATATATTTTAGGAGAACTCAATCTCTATTTCTGGGGGTTGGGGTGGGCCTGTTGGGGGTTAATCAGTGGGTCAATAAGACTTTTGCCTTTTATGTTACATGTGGTGTGTTGTTGTTTGAGAATGAGGATTGAGAAGTGTTACCATGTTCATGTTGTCTTCAGCTTATATGAGTTGGCTATGGCCTAAGATCTGGTCAGTTTCCCACACCTCTATTAACAGCTTGAGTCTATTTTTTGTTAAAAGTTCATGTAGGCCTCCCTATTATCTTACTCTCTCCGTCTTTCTTTAAACACCGCATAACGCATCCTTATTAGGAGGGAGTGCACAGTAATCAATTAATCAAAGTTCGCTATGTAATTTTTTTGTAACTTTGATTGACCGATTAGTGTGTACACTCTCCTCAACACTGGGGTATTTTGGGTATGGGCTGTTTAAAGAAAGGCGGAGGGTGTATTTTTCATAAATCAAAAGTTGGGACTCAATAAAAAGGTACGACCAGTCGACCAGGGTGGTGTGTCAAATAAAATAGATAGTTTTCAAGTTTCGACTGCCCCCGGCCATGACATAGCTCAAACCATACCTATCTTATACTTTTTTATGATCAATGCAGTACATGAGGGAATGCGTCCTTGGGAACTTCAGAAGGAGACTCCTTTCAGTGCTTAAGACAGATAATGACCTTCAGCGTCCTTCTGTTCTTGAATCTCTGGTTCGTAGACAGATGAGTATAATCCATCTTGCAGAACAGCATGTCAGCATGGATTTGACACAGGGTATTCGGGAAGTTCTACTAGCAGAAGTCTTTGCGGGCCCAATCTCTTCTCTTCATTTGTTTGACAAGCCTAGCAATCTAAATACAGGATCAGCCACTGAAACTATTTGTAACTGGTACGTTGAGCACATTGTGAAGGATGTATCTGGTGCGGGTGTCTTGTATGTGCCAGCTCACAAATGCTTTAGGAGCATGAGACCAATTGGTGGTTACTCTGCGGAATCTGTGACTGACGTGAAGGAACTTCAATCTTTCATTCATCTGTTTGGGAATTATGGAGTTGACAAGCTGAAGAGGATGATCAAAGAGCACACTGCTGCACTTTTAAATTGCATTGGCACATCACTACGGTCAAATCGTGATATATTAGAGGCTATGGCAGGAACCTTGCACTCTGGTGATCGCATAGAAACAGATGCTTATATAAAGCAGATTGTAGACTTGGATACAGTTGTCGAATTTTGTATTCAAGCAGGGCACGCCCTGGCTTTTGATCGGCTTATTTCAGAAGCTGTTGGTGATGTCCTCAAGGAAGATGCTCCTTTGATCTATTCTTTGCTAGAAGGCATTGTACACCATTTACCTAAAGAAGTCCCAGAAAATAGGGATATCAGCAGAATGAAGGAGGTAGCAAATGGTGTTGGTGTTATGAATGATCATGATACCCAGTTCGTGAGATCCATAATGGAAGACATGGGGGTAGCCAATGATGCTTCATGGAATTGGCTGCCTTACTTATTTACCGCATTCATGTCATCAAGCATATGGACTACAACGGTATTTGATGTTGATACAGGTGGCTTCAACAATAACATTCATTGCTTGGGAAGGTAGTTTTTCAATCAATTTGTGCTGAGCTACACTTTGTAGCCTTTTCAGTCCTTATAGATATATGTGCTGATGCCCTTTATTCTTGTTGGTATTTGGAATTTCTCTATTAGGCTTTAATTGAGTTGGGGGACCGTGCAAATCTTTCTAGGGTTTGATTGTTGTTCTTTGGATGGAAGGGGAAATAGGGGCCCATGAACCAAATTGTTTCCTAATTTTCATTGTTTCGGTTCGAGGATAATATTTCCCGTGAACCACAAGTAGCCTTGGTGGTTTCCTCTTATCAGCCCATATTGTTCTGTGTCCTAGTGGTGTATGCTTTTGCTTTCCTGCTCACAATGAAACAGGTCATTCTGGCTTTGGTCTCCACTGTGAATCTAATTATTGTTGCCCACAGATGCATAAATGCAGTGATTGCTGGAAATGAATATGTCAGACTGGGTAGGGAAACTCAACTGGCGAATGGCCATGTTGATGAGACTTTGCAGAGTCAAATGCAGAGTTCTTTAAATGCTGAAGCAAGTACGAAATCTACTTTACTGCTGTTTGTAAAAATGTCATCGGGAATAATCCTTGACTGCTGGAATGAAACTAACAGGTAATCATATATCACTCTCGTCGTTGCTTTGTTTATCCATTTGGGTTATTGAGTCAAACTTAGTCATGCTGGAAGCTATCCTGGTTAACAGTTCAAATACACTGGGTATCGAGGACCTATTTGTGCTCTCATTTCTTCAAGCACCTATTTTCAACTAAAATTAGTGTAGTTGTGAGGCGTAAACTACATGAAAATTGCATTCATGAACATACAACCTTGGTTGAGTATACAAACTATATATCAAATTGTCATAAAACTGTTTCCGAATCCAAGTATCTACACTTTCGTGGCGTAACTATTTGGAGATGGATGAGCTTTATTAGGTTCTGTGTGGTTAAGATTTTTCTTTTGGTGGGAAAAGAGAGGGGAGGGGGATGCAAAATAGGCTAGAAATGGTTCCGTTCCTGCTATTACGTTTGAGCCAGTACAGGGTGTTGCTTCACGCTGGTTCCTGGAAGATACTCGTTAAAGTGGAGTAAATTGAACTCTGACCAGCTACGGAAGCAGTTATAATCGATAATGATTTTGCTAACGAGATTAGCCGTTAACTGGGATGTTGTACACTATAAATGTGCCTGAGAGAGTTGAATCTGTAACTTCAAGGTCACTGGTGTTTTTTTTTTTTTTTTGTCAACCTTACCTTTGCTGATAGAAATACTCCCGAGACTCTGGACTCCAGTACCGCATCACGCTGTGATTTTGCATATGCTGCAAATGATTTTTGTTTGGGTTGATATGTTAACTGACACTACGTTTGTTTCTTATTTAGATCCGACCTGGCGCCTCAACTTGTCTTCATGGACCAGCTGTGTGATATATCTCCATATCTTCCAAGAAGCTCGCTGGAGGACTGTATTCCATATTCTATTATCCGTTCTATATATAGTCAATACTACGGGAAATCTCCTGCAATACCGCTTGCTTTTCGGAATCAATCGCCTCGCAGTTCACCTGGAGTGTCACTCATGCATGGTTCCCCAGCATTTAGGCATCTAAGAGGTGAGACAGCTCAGGCACACTCTGACCAGTCTAGTCATTTCAAAGCATCTTCAGGCCTTAGTCGAGAGCATTCATATGATGCTGAATCTGGAAGTGCACAGCTCAATGATAAAAGATACAGAAATCTTCGAGGTTCTGGTCCTTTAGATTACACTTCAAGTCGCAAAGTTAAATTCAATGAGGGATCAACATCAGGAAGCACTGGACCTAGTCCCCTTCCCCGATTTGCTGTGTCGAGGTCTGGGCCACTATCGTACAAGTAGGACCGCAGGGAGTTTAGCAAGGTCTGTTCTTCAACCTGAGATAATGTAGCGTGTAGCGATTTTAGAATTGAGTACAGTGTGAATCCCAGTCGAACAACATTGTATATTAGATTGATACCCCAATATATAGCGTGAAAGAAAGGGCTACACATCTGTATATTTTTATTAGTGTACGAGTCCAAGTGAAATTCCAGCAGTTGAGAATGTGAAACTGTGAAAAGCTGACTGGGAAATACAGGCCTTTCATCCATTCTTTTTACCCTCTTCAAGGAAGAACTACAATACGGGTTCAAATATTTCGGAAAACACGACTGGTAACTTGGTAAGTGGTAAGATACATTACTACCGAGTTTTTCGAGATCCAAACAGAACTTGACCGTATAATGTTATTCAGAGTACTCCAGTATAAGAAGTCAATTAATTACAACTTTTAATGAAAACAACTAGTCATTTTGAACTAGAGAATTACATGAGAACTGACTAAGCTACAGAACATCCAACATGAGGTTAATTACATTGATTAGGCTACCTAATACAACACATTTAATACGACATATATGTCATTTACAAGATACTACTACTAATTAAGCAAGCCGGTTATCTTAACGAACTTAGGGCAATCTCAGATTAAGATTAAGATAATAACCCCAAAAGGTACCAATTGTACAGTGGTCCATGAATCGTGGTGAAAATGATGGTCATTCTCATAATATTGACATGAGGAGGTGAGGTCTATCACTTGAAAAAACAAAATATTTTTTAGTGTAGTCGCCACTCTCATAATAGAGTGAATCACCTTTCTTCTCACTTTGTTCCATGAACCATGTAATAATTTGTCTCAATTGATTATCATTCTTATCCTCTCCCCCCTCCCTTCTGGCGCAAATTAAATTATAATGACATTGTATTACTAAACATGTTCAAATTATATGCATCACGTGAAACAATAGACACATGAAGAATTGAACTCATTCAACCGCTAATTGAGTTCTTTTTCCTCCACCTTGTGTTCTTGCATAATTTTATCGAACACAAATAAAAAAAAAAAACTGGTGAAATTAGAATTCATACAAAGTTGTGTAGTGCCTGTTAGTGTAAAATTTAAGGGCAATAGGCCAGATTAGGGAAAATCGACTTTTACCGGTTAGTACAAATACTCTTCACTAAAGTCTAATTCGCTCTCAAAGATTACACGAGCAAGATATCTCAAGGTGACTAAGAAGTCATCTCAAACGTTGCTGGCATTAAAACTATCGTATCATGAGATGGTGTTTTTTATGGAAATAAAAAAACATATTCATCATGTTTTTATAAGTTGTTCATATTTTCCGAGGTATTCTGAAATGGTAATATATATGTTGTCATGCCTTTTCATTGGTGTCCATTCACATTATATCAAGACCATTGATTGAATGGAAGGTTAAGATATCAAGTTAGTTCTAGCATTACCAAATCAATTAATTACATGATATTAACTATCCTCATCCATAAGGAAAAATATTTGCTTATAACACTATTATGGGTCAATTAGACCACATACATTACTTTCAAATATTCAACAATACTTTTAGCCGTTCTTGCTCTACTATCGCAACGAGACTAGTCAAAATAATTGCAATATTACCATTGAATTTCAAATCTTCCGCTTCAATCAATATATCAGGAATATCTCGTTGACAGTGTCGCCGCTTGTTCCCATGTCAGAACCATCTCCATCATCGTCTTTTCGAATTACATGTACTACAAACTTTTCGCATGGATCTATAACACGATGATTGATTACGCTTTCAAACTCTTGTTCACAACCTTAATGTGGTTTTTACTCTTATGACCCCAACCATAAATTCTATCGTATAATTTGTTGTTGAATTCCGTAGGAATAATCTCATCGTATCATTTATCGTTGAACTCCGTAGAAATAATGTTATCGCATCATTTATCGTTTAACTCCGTAGAAATAATGTTATCATATCATTTATCGTTGAACTCCGTACAAATAATGTTATCGTATCATTTATCATTGACCTCCGAAATAGTAGTCTCATCGTAATGCTCAATAACTTTAGGTTTTTTCCACAATTCACTCTCAATCTCAAAGTCTAATATTTTGATCACGATTTCCAACGACTCTCGGTTGATTTTTAAGCCTTTTCAACTTCCCCAAACCTCCATACGATTCTCCATACGGCAAAATGGTTGCTCCTGTCATAATTTGCTTAATCTTGTTCATATTAAACGCATATCATTTTCCATCTTTATCACTCAACTTCCGAAAGGCGTGAACATACAAATCATGTGTTGCAACTCTTAGTATCACGCCATGTTTTTCGACTTTCCGTTCGAATAGTGACCTCGACGTATTCGTAATATTCGGGTTTTGACGGGAATAATACACTCATCATTTTCCTGCCAATGACGACATCGTTACTGAATGTTTGTCTTAATTTTTTCTGAAATTGTTTATACTGAATTATTCACACAACATACTCAACGCAAATTATACCATGCTCCCGGGAGCATAATGAGCATGGTGGTCCTTCTCACAATAAAGAAGTGGGGACCACACTTAAAATAATTTAAAATCTATTTAAGTGTGGTCCCTACTCCTCTATTGTGAGGAGGACCACCATGTTCCTTGTGCTCCCGGGAGCATGGTATAAGCATTGCATACTCAACTTTATCAATCACTCGCATTGTTACAAAGTTATTATTATAAGATTCAATGCAACCTTATAGTAGAAGAAAAACTATTTGATTTGGAAAATAACTGGATTTAATTTAGAAAAATTCTTTGAAATAAAACCTGTAAACCCCATAGATGATCACCTAATTTTGGTACCAAAATTTTCTCTCTCTAAACCTTTAAACTACAAATTCGTCGCATAGATCCAAAACACGATGATTAATTACGCCTTTAAAACCTTTGTTTACAATCTTAATGTAATTTTTTACTCTTATGACTCCAATTGTAAATTTTATCGTACCATTTGTCGTTGAACTCCGTAGAAATAATTTCAACGTATCATTTGTCGTTGGTAGGAATGTATTATAAATTGATCATAGGAGTCTTGATTTCCCAATGTGGGACAAACCAATTTAATAAATTACTTTCCATAATCCAAAATGTTACATCAATAATAATCTCACTGTAATGGTCAATAACTTTATAAACCTATAATCTAATTCAGTCAACCTACTTGTCTCACCTACGAAAACAAACATGATCATCAAAGGTTTTTTCCACGACCCATTCTCAACCTCAAAGGTCATTAATTTGATCGCAATTTCAAGCGACTTTATGTTGACTTAATTTCAACTATTTCATCTTCCTCAGCTCCATATGATTCTCTGTATGGTAAAATGGTTGTGTCGGGTATAATTTAATCCATTTTAAAAGCGTGTCATTTCCTCATCTTTGTCGCTCAACTTACAAAATGTGTGGCACATATCATGTGTCGCAACTCTTAATTTACATTTATACCATGTTTTCGATTTTCCGTTTGAATAATCAACTCGACGTATTCGTAATATTCGGGTTTTAATGGGAATAGTCAACTCATTTTTTTTTACTGTCAACAACGACGCCGAACCCTTTGCGTTTTATTTGAGTTAGGGCTAAATTTGACGGGAATAATATTCTATACCAAATGTTTAATGCCGACAACATAGCTTAGTATAATAATTATTAATTGATATGTAAAAGTAATAACTTAGCTTTAGTTTGGAAAATTGCTATAAAATAAAACCCTAGAAACTCGCTAGAACTTACACCACAAAAGAGTTATGAAATATACCAATTTCAAGATTTATGACACAAAGAATTGTCTAAATTGATACGCGATAGTGATGTGATCACGGATTTAAGATGCGAATACAAAATAAGTACATTTTAGTAATGTGACATGAGTCTACATAAAGTAAGCCAAAGTTATGTCACTTAATTTTCCATATTGGCCATGTCGATGTAAAGAAAAACAATGCATATTAATATTCATGAATGTTTAGACTTCTATTCCTACATTTTTCAAGACTTTGTGCTAAATTCGCATGTATAAATGTATAGACGCAATATCAAGATAAGAGCACGTACAATAATGTGGTTCAACCAAATGAAAAGTTAACTCATGATGCAAGATGAGAGAAAACTAACCGATACATCATCACTTAAGGGAAAAATCTAACGGAAGTTACTATTTGGGTACCATGTGCACAAACTTGCCAAGTTGGGTACCATGTGCAATCGGTCAAAGTTCGAGGGTACCACGCGAATTTTCGGCAAAATAAATATAACTGGACCCACCAAAAGTGAGGTGGAGAGTTCGAAAGAAGAGTATATCATTATAGTGGTAAAGTAAGGTATTGAATCTCCAAGGAGAGACAGTGTGCTAGAGAGTTAGTGATTTATGGAGATTGTGTTTCAACGTTATACATGACCAAAGAGTGAACTGTAATGCCCTAGATTTCAGATAAAGTTTCTAAGAGATTAAGAGCTCATATGAGTGCCTAAAAGGATTAATAGTGCTATTCATACTGTAACACCCCGACTCATCGTCTGAGCCAAGAGTAGTCACCTATGGCAGCTTGCCAGGCTGTCGGCTGACCTCACAGACCAACACGGGTCCTCTCGGCGCATTTTGACCTCACTCATGCGCACCCTGGAAAACTTCCCAGGAGGTCACCCATCCTGAAATTGCTCCCAGTTAAGCACGTTTAACTATGGAGTTCTTATCACATGAGATTCCTAAAAGGAAAGTCGACTTTGTTGGTATGAGTAGCACTATCATTCCTTTTAAACACCTCATATGAGCCCTTAATCTTTCAGGGATCTCCTCTGAAATCCGGGGTATTACATTCACCCCTTCTTAAGAAAGTAACGTCCTCGTTGCGACTGGCAGCCAACCATAGTCTAGCCCCTGCTAGGCTGTTGACCTGGGCTCTCCTGACCACATGATCAACACGCGGTCGCAGGGTTGCTCTGATACCATTTGTAACACCCCGGCTCATCGCCTGAGCCGAGAGTAGTCACCTATGGCAGCTTGTCAGGCTGTGGGCTGACCTCACAGACCAACACGGGTTCTTCCGACGCACTTTGACCTCACTCGTGCGCACCCTGGGAAACTTCCCAGGAGGTCACCCATCCTGAAATTACTCCCAGTCAAGCACGCTTAACTTTGGAGTTCTTATCACATGGGCTTCCTAAAAGGAAAGTCGACTTTGTTGGTATGAGTAGCACTATCATTCCTTTTAAACACCTCATATGAGCCCTTAATCTTTCAGGGATCTCCTCTGAAATCCGGGGTATTACACATACCAACAAAGTCGACTTTCCTTTTAGAAATATCATGTGATAAGAACTTCAAAGTTAAGCGTGCTTGACTGATAGTAATTTCAGGATGTGTGACCTCCTATGAAGTTTCCCAGGGTGCGCATGAGTAAGGTCAAAATGCGACGGAAAGACCCGTATTGGTCTATGAGGTCAGTGCACAACCTGACAAGCTGTCATAGGTGACTACTCTCAGCTCAGGCGATGAAACGGGGTGTTACAAATGGTATCAGAGCAACCCTGCTACCGCGTGTTGATCCTGTAGTCAGGAGTGTCCAGGTCAGCAGCGTAGCGGGGGAAAAGATCATGCAGTTGGACTATGGTTGACTGCCAGTCGCAACGAAGACATTGCTTTCTTAAGAGGGGGTGAATGTAATACCCTAGATTTCAGAAAAAATTCCTAAGAGATTAAGGGCTCATATGAGTGCTTAAAATGATTGATAGTGCTACTCATACCAACACAGTCGACTTTCATTTTAGGAATACCATTTGATAAGAACTCCAAAATTAAGGGTGCTTGACTTAGAGTAATTTCAGGATGGGTGACCTCATGGGAAGTTTCCCAGGGTGCCTATGAGTGAGGTCAAAATGCGCCGCAAGCACCCGTGTTGGTCTGTGAGTTCAGTACACAGCTTAACAAGCAGGCATAGGTGATTACTCTCGCCTCAGGCGATGAACCAGGGTGTTACATGAACTTACAACAAATTTTAACTGTTTGACTCAAATACATTTCGATAGTGCATATAATTTAGCTTCTTATGATTCTTACTTTTTCCAATTGATGACTCTTAATTAAGTCTCAATACCACACTTCAAATTAAAGATGACGAAAGACTATCATGCTCATTGTGCTCCCAAAAGCATTGTATAATTTACCCACTAGGCCGCCCTACTATCTAGGATGGCATCACCTACCAAAAAGATGACAATGGGAGCTAAACTTAGCGTGGATGCTTAAAATGCAACATAAAAGTTATATCCACTTAGGCCCAGCCCAAAACACAAGGAAGCAAGTTTGGTCCAACACACTAGGGAGTGCCCGTAAAACATGCAAATGTAATAAACTGGTTCCACCAAACTCATGCTTGAAATCCAAGAAAAAGTCCCGTTAAGTTATGCTAAATTCAGACTTCGTATGCTTTATTCTATAGAAAGTAACCAATGAACCAATTATTCGTGGAATTGCATGAGCTCGAGCTATTGGATAGGGCTAATATTTCCCTTTAGCTACTTAAGATCAAAACAACGTGTATCTAGATCTTAATAATCGTGGTTAATATGGCTTTAGTACATATTGTTTTTGTTAGATCGAATTTAGGCGCGCGTCTTTGTGATCTTTCGATTAGGCCTATTGGGTAGGGCTAATCTCTCCCTCTAACTAGACTTAGAAATGACATGAGATTATCCCTCCACAACTAAGTGGTCAACAAGATAGGTTTAAGTGATAACGACAATCATTTAGGTGCACGATAGTGGGTATTAAATAACCGAATTTTTTTCCCTCAATTAACTACAAACTTACTTGCTTTTGTCTGTTTAATTGATTCAATCACAAGGTCAGCCCGACATACCTTCTATTAATGATTAAGATGTGAAACTCATAATTGAGCAGATTCGATAGTTCGATCTCTTATAACTTCTCTACACCAAAGAATCTATAGTGATTATCATTCAATCTATAAGTAAACAAATTATACAAACGTACGTAATAGGCAAATTAATGAATATATGAAAACTTCACCAAATCGGTAATACAAATCACACCAAGAAGATAATAATATAATTATAACGATCAATAAACTGATCGACCAAGCAATTATAAATGGAGGAAACAATAATATTCATGCGATGAAGCTATACAACTCTTGGGACATTTCATCATCAGCCACCTCCGCCGCCACACCCACCACCTCCTGCGCCCCAACTAAGACGTCCACCTGCCCCCGATCCAACACGGCCGCCGATATAACCCCAACCAGGAGCCGTGTAGCCACGAGGCACACGACGCGGCTTAGTTTTCTTATTAGCACGACTACCTTTCTTAGCACAACCAAAGACAATCATGGATATCATTGACATAGACATGACAATCAAACATACGAATATCACTAAACCTCCAGAATTTCCAGCTAATAATAACTTACTTAAATCATCTCCATATGATATATGACTCACACTCATAGAACTCATCAAATGCCTCACCATTATTACTACGAGTTCTTCGTATATATGTATATGATTTTTGTTTTCTTTGAGATTATACTAGAAAACGTATGTAACATTGAAGCTTAAGAGAACAGTTTTTATAATGTTCGCTCTTGGTCCACTTTAATATATTTAAATTAAATATATACAATAATATAATTTTAATGTCGTCGTTTGTACGGCTTTTAACTGTAACTTAATTTTTTTGTTTGTTTTGGGGGAATTCTTCTAACTATCACTATTATTCTTTACTCCCAAATGTTTGACTTTTTTTTTTTTTTTTTTTTCTGTCATTGTCCGGCTTATATTTATCTAATAGTCGTTGTATCAAATAAGTAATCTCAAACAACAATTTCTCAAGAAATTATTGAGAAATTGTTGTGAGATCACTCTATTTACTAGAAAGAGAACAATTTTACATAGTTTGTAATCGTTTGAACTTAATATTCACGGTATAAAAAAAGTTTATCCAATAAACTTCATTAATATATATTCTCGCTTAGAAAATGCAACACAAGACCTAATTACATAAACAGTCTTTGTGGTGTTCATAATCTTACCTTGCATGTCAAATATTGATTCAAAAATCTTTAAGTTAGTTGTGTCCATTTAGTACTACATGTTACCAAAAGCGATGTAAACATGCATTACCTATGAGATCAAGTTTTGTAACATACATTGCTTTATTATTACAACACACATAATCTCTTTAGCTAATACTTCTAGTGGTCCATGTCAGAGTCGTCACGGGTTGGCCCCCTTGTGGAAGACTAGCTCACAAGTTGTGCTCTTTAGCTAATACTTTTAGTGGTCCATGTCAGAGTCGTCACGGGTTGGCCCCCTCGTGGAAGACTAGCTCACAAGTTGTGCTCTTTAGCTAATACTTTTAGTGGTCCATGTCAGAGTCGTCACGGGTTGGCCTCCTCGTGGAAGACTAGCTCACAAGTTGTGGCCTGGGATTCCATCCTAAAACCAATTAGAAATAGGAGGAGTAACCCACCACCTACTACGTATACAGCAAATTGATAGGCATAAAACCGAACTCAACACGAACACGACTTAGAACTTAGAATTGGAGAACCTACAACTCAGGAGTCAGGGGGATGGATCAGGACCAGCCAATTGAATTGCAACAATAAATCACAACCTTCAAGCTAAGACACCACAATTCAGCGCTATCTCTTCGTTGTGCCTACCACATATGGTTACAGGAGCTTCTACTTTCAAAGGTCCAAGTTGTACCAAAAGACCATCAGAATGACGAAATCCAAGCTTCATCTCAACTGTAACCAAACCATAGGCTGGCACAACGAAAGGAGGCCTAGAAAGAGGGAGTTCATCCTCATCCTTGAGTTCCAAAGCCTTATCCTCTGATGTCTTCTCATAAAGAACAAACCGATAATATTGCTTCACATCCTCACCAACAGATTTATCATAATCGTCTCCATAACGTGCAACAATACTACATACACTTGACATCTGAATGACTCGTACCATTGTCGCCTTTCAAAGATACGAGCCACTAAATATTTATCAAAGATAGTAGAAATCCTTCCACCTACTGAGTCTAAGTCGTCATCTATCCATCAAATTCAAGGAAAATGACTCATTTATGAATTCATTACCAAACTTATCCTTGAGATCTAGATAAAAATGAACCGTGCCAGCAGCCTGGATCATACGAGTTGGCATAGTAAGCGATAAGCTACTTATTGGTTTGACAGACTCGATATCCATTGGGTTTGTATTGAAGAAATAGAGGGTGCCCTTATCATCTTCTACTCTAAATGAACCGTAGACCTCAACTCTTTTGCTCATCCTTACATTGAACACCTCAACTAGAGGTGTTCCAATAGAACATATTTAGCCTACATACGGATCAGGTGATTCGGGTTCCGAGTCCATGACAGTAACAAACCTGCAGACAGCAATCGGAGTAGTATTCGTTACTCCCTCGTCTTCGGCTCAATTAAAAACTGATCAGGCTCGAGCCGAACGTGGGCAAAACGAGCCAAGCATGAACATGACTATGTTGACATCCTAACAAAACTCAGTCCCATATATAATTTTAGCTGTTTAACTAACGTGTTACATTATGTTATGCTAAATTCATTCATATGCTTCATTCGAGAGAAAATAACCAATGATTCTTTGTTATTCCTAGTAACAAAGAAATACACGAGCCCGAGCTAGCTTGAACTTGAATTTACCGAGCCCAAGCTAGTGATCTTGGGTTTGATTTAGCTCGTTTACACTCCTAGAAATTATACCAACTAGTTTAAAACCCGTGCGTTGCATGGTAACGTTAACAATATTTTATATCATATAGGCACTTTCTATTATCGAAATCATTATAATTATTGTAGTTAAATAAAGTTTTTTTAAGGTAATAACGAAATAAAGTTACCATTTATCTAGAACTATTGATTAATTCATTTTTTAAACTTCTCACACTATATACTAACATGACATTGATGTTCTAGCTAATTAATTAACTTTTTTCATAAACCCATTTATTTCAGTTACCTACTTTAATCAACCTTTATCGTTTTATGTGTTTATGCCTCATGACAAAAGTATAAAAATGTCAATACTAAACAAAACTAAACACAAATTATGCAACATATATACATTGTGCTATAGTGTTAAGATAGAGATACTTGAAACAATAAGTTTCAGTTTTAAATTTGTTCTCTATATTGTATACCGATTTCTAAGCTTATTACACTTGATGATAGTAAGATTTTGTATAACTTAACCTTTTTTTTTTAACATATTCGTATCACGAGAGTAAGATGTTATGATTATAATGAATCTGGTAAAAAAATTGATTCCAAATGACTTTATATTAGTTCAAATTTAATAAGTTTAATGCAAGTTTAATAAATTTAAATAAATCCAAATACTTTATATCATAACTTACGAAACCGAAGCAAAAAAAATATTATCTTAATTGTATGTTTCTTTTAAGTCATCTTATATTTTATTTTGTTGAATCAATGACTCAAATTAAAGATTATACATTAGTTATTTTAAGTGTACAAATCTGATAGTTTTTTGCGAAATCAACAGTCCATGCCCTATCTCGCAAAATGAAATCGTCTTACATTTCTGAAAGGAGGGGGTATCCTATCTTTTTATGGTTACAATAAATTTAAATTTGAAATATAATGTAATCTTTCCATTACCCATAATAAAATTCATTGTATTATCTTACCATTTCATGACTACAATATATACTTGCTTAGTAATATTATCTTCCATAATTTATAAATGAATTTTTTTATAAACCAATCGAATTTTTCTTCATCTGAAAATGAAATACAATTTCAATGTCCCTAGACGTATTAAAAGCTTATGGTTATATGCAGAAAAGATCAGATTCATTAAAAAATATAAACACTATATTTATTCGTAATTTGTGGTCAATCTTTTATATATACACTAAAACATAGATTACAAAAAAAAAAAAAAAGAATAGATTTATAGAATAGCACATATATTAAAGCGAGTAAACAATTATCCTTTACTCGTAGTTATTACTATTGGGGAGTTCACATGAATAAGTTGAAAATTCTTTTGTATTATCTTACTATTTCGTGATTAATTGTCATTTACTCCCTTCTATCTTCTTATAATTTTCTGTTTTGTTTGTTGCTTTTGACTGTCCATGTTGGAGGCCACTTTTACACTAAATGAACTTATAAACGGACTTTTATTCACCAAAAACTGTATTAAAACTTCATTAACTGTAGACACATTTAAAAAAAAAAAAAATTGGTTCTTATATTTTACCAAAATGTAGAAAATGTCGTATAGTTTTCTCTTATATTAAAATGTAGGTTTGACTTATTATCTTACCGTAATTTAAAAAGGAAACTTTTATATTGATGAATTTTTTTCAAAATTACCATAAACCTACATATGATATACTACATTTGCATAAGTAAAATATGCGAATTTTATACGTGATTACATAAACTCACATATGGTATAACAACAATTATATAACATAAATTAATTACTTATTCATCAGAAACTCTAAGAAAATTCGAAAGGTTCTAGACCTCTTCCATGCCCACGAAAAAAAGCTTCTTTTATAAATATATTAAGATTGAAAACAAAGAGTCATATGATTGGGAGAAAGACCTCAAAGAATACACAAAAAAAAAAAAAAAAAAAAAAAAAAGCAAGCAAGGAATTAGATTTTGATTCAGAAGCACAAGTCAATCACTGCTAGTAAAAGTTTACCAATTATCAGTTTAAGTAGAAATTACCTTCAAATGTGCCGATTGCAATTCCTCTGATATTAGGGTTTCTTCACTCTCTCTCCACTCTCCCTCTCCACTCTCCCTATATGAGTATTTGTTTTGGGTTTCGGCCCGAACCTTACACGGAGTAATTAGATTTAGAACTCATTAAGGTTATTATCTTGGGAATAATATAGGGAAATTTTCCAATATATCCCTGAGGTTCACGAAATTTTCAGGTATTCCCCTCAGGTTACCAAGCTCTTCAGCGTGCTTCTGAGGTTTGCAAAATCGTGTTTTTTTGTGTTTTTCACTAACGGCATGTAACACACCATCCTTAGATCATTAATCTATGGAAAACATGGACATACACACTCCTTGAGTTAATATTAAGGACATAAGATGTGTCTTTAAGAGGGAACTAACTGATCCACTTAGTAGCAAGTACTAGAGCATACATAATATGATGTGATAGTAGTTACCTAAATCTAAAGTACAAATAATAAGTTAATAGTACATTGATAATATCAATCAATATAAGCATAATTAGGTAGGTTGCTATGCCAGTGCCTTCAATCTTGCAGAGAATTACAACACAGTTCATAAGCATAGTTCTGGACGATACCACGAATGGCGTTCGTGGGCAGCCCAGGTCACCTTCACTTGAAGGCAACCAATTGTTCGAGCCTCGGCACCATATTCGCGAGATTTGAAAGAGGCACAGTCACCAGCCACTTGATTATGAGTCGTCGCATCAAAGATTTGTGCTTCGAGAATGAGGCGTTTAAAACACGGCACAGCAGTCACACACCTTAACAGCGGTATCTTATTATCCTTGGCGTAGACGGGCTTATCTTGTGAAGCACTAAACAAGGTAGTCTGGAAATATCTCTTCTCATAGGCGTTACGATATTGTTTTGCATCATTCCGTGCACGAACATATCCATAGAAACCAGGACCGACGACGTTACCAACAAGCGAGACCTCCACAGTAGCTTGAACTGCGTATGAGAGCAAGACGAAATTTACCACAGCATAGCCATCTCAACCTGGAACAACACCACTTACAGGCTGATTACGATAAGGCCAACTTCTAGCAGGGCTCATCATCACATACCCATCGCAAAGTTGTAAGTCCTTGTCACCCTTCTTGAGATTAAAATTAAGCCTAAAAGCCCAATCTTCGCCGACTATACAGCGGGATGGTTGAGTAAAAGCCAAGGTACCATCTGGCAGAATAGAATCATCAGACTGACCTTCTTCAAAATACACAATACTGCCACAAACGTCTTTAGCAAAAACTGTACCCTGGATCTCGCCACCACGTAACAAACCTTTGTCACTTTGGTTGCTGAAGAGAAGGACTGAGTACACCTCAAGCAATTCAGACATGTCTAATCTGCAAGCCATTAGTGATACGTAAAAACTTAGCTATGTTACTCGGACTCTTCATATTATCTCACGTGCATGTGTCAGACACTCGACCATAACAAGCGATTTTATCATAAGCACATGTGTCGTATACTTCTGACCGTGTCTGAGTAACACAGCTCATGAGTAGAACATACAGAATAATTAATTCCCCCTTCTAAGTAAATCAATTATTTGCAAAGCATAAAACATTTGAAAATACTTGTTCCATAAATTTTGACACATAATTCTATTCTAGTCCAAAAAAATTGGGCTACTTTATCAAAATTCAGTCTTATAAGCCTAAGACAAAAGGAATTCCACGTAGTGGGGGAATTTGACAGATGGGTGTTTAGATAAATTCAATTGGGTAGTCACCAAATACGAACGAGATCTAAGAGCCAAACGTTCTTGCGATCAACCAAGAACCCAAACAAATGCCCTTGAATCTACTCAATTGACAAATAAGGCACACCTTGAGAAAACCCGCAACTATGACACTAGGTACTCACAATTACAAGAGAATCACTCAATTGTGTCTTAGGGAGGCTATGAGGAGATTAGGGTGTTTATATAGTCTCCTACATACAAACATACCTAAAAGACCGAAAGATAGAATAAGGAAACGAATTACGTAAGCCGCAGAAAACAGCCGACAAAAGCCCATAGGGGCCGCGGCCAGCGCCAAGGCCACTGCGGCCCGCGCCAAGGCCACCGCGGCCCGCGCCCGACCACCGCGGTTCGTGGCTTTACCTCCGCGGACCGCCAAAAGTTACTGTTCTTCCTTGATTCCGATTCTCGCCCAACACCCGTACACCGTAGCTCACCATGCCCCGAGTTCCCCCCTCGGTCACCCACTACGACATACCCAAATGGTATGAGTCGTTCAAGGCATTTTCCTAACAACAATAGTATGTACCGGTGAAGGATATACTTCGCATTTGCCGGTTCAATAAGATGTGATAGTAATTATCTAATTAAGTCAATACAATACTTAGGTTCAATCTTTTGATACTCGTCAATATCGACAGTGCTCTTATAATAACTTCTTATATACCAAAAAAAATGCATATAGTGATTATTATTCAATCTTTGTAGGAGATTAAACAAATTTTACAAACGTGGCAACCAAATAAAAGAATTCGAAAACTTCACCAAATCAGTAATACAAATTACACCAAGAGGATACTAATAAAATGCAAATATATAGTATATATATATGTAGGAGACATTTATAACGATCAACTGATCGACCATGCAAATGGTGAAAATACAACTCTTGGACATGTCATCAGCCACCTCCGCCGCCACACCCACCACCTCCTACGCCCCATCCAAGACGTACCCCCGTTCCAAGACGGCCGCCGATATAACCCCAACCAGGAGCCGTGTAGCCACGAGGCACACGACGCGGCTTAGTTTTCTTATTAGCACGACTACCTTTCTTAGCACAACCAAAGACAATCATGGATATCATTGACATAGACATGACAATCAAACATACGAAAATCACTAAACCTCCAGTTTTTCCAGCTAATAATAACTTACTAAAATCATCTCCATATGATATATGACTCACACTCATAGAACTCATCAAATGCCTCACCATTATTACTACGAGTTCTTCGTATATATGATTTTTGTTTTCTTTGAGATTATATGATCACCTATACTAGAAAACGTAACATTGAAGCTTAAGAGAACAGTTTTTATAATGTTCGCTCTTGGTACATTTTATTATGTTATAAATTAAATAAAGATTCAATGATATAATTTTAATGTCGTTTGTACGGATATTAACTGTACTAAATTTTCTGTTTGGTTGGGGGGAATTCTTCTATCACTATTATACTTTAGACTCCGGAGTGTTGGACTTTTTTTCTGTCATTGTCCGGCTTATTTATCTAATAGTTGTGTCAAATAAGTAATCTCAAGGACAATTTCTCAAGAAATGATTGTGAGACCGGTCAGACCACTCTACTTTGTTAGAAAGAGATCAATTTTACATAGTTCGTTCGTAATCATTTGAGCTTAATATTCGCGCTATAGAAAAGTTTATTCAATAAACTTCATTAATACTATTCGAAATTATGCTTTACTCATTTTACACCCTTACCCAGGGCTGTTCATAAACTAGCCCAGACCGCAAAAAGACCCGGACCGACCCGGACTCAATCGGTCCGGTCCTCGGTCTTTGATTTTCCTATTTTCCGGGTCCGGTCCGGTCCGGTCTAAAAACCGGTGGTTCGGTCCAAAAACCGAGAACCGGTAGAACTTGACTTTTATTTTTTTTTTAAAAAATCCCTAAATTTCTACCCAAACCCACCCACAGAAATCCCCAAAATCCCGATTTAATCGCAATCATCAATCTCGATTTTCTGGGTTTTTGTTTAATCGCAATCATCAATCTCGATTTTCTGGGTTTTTGTTTAGCAATTAAATTGATTTTAATTAAATTGTGCAATTAGATTGATTTTAATTTCTACAATCGATTATGGCCCTCAAAACAAAAAAGAAAAACAATCGATTATGGTTCATTTAAAAAAAAAAATCAATTTGCCTTAGATTGCTGTCTTTCGGTCCGGTCCGGTTTTGGACCGGTTATTCCGGTCCGGTCCGGGTGCGGTCCTAGCTTGGCCGGTCCGGTCTCCGGGTTTCGATTTTCATGAAATTCGGTCCTCGATCCTTACCGGGTCGGTCCGGTCCGGTCCGGTTCTGGACCGGTGAACACCCCTACGGCCTTACCTTATCATACGTCTAAATCGAACAATTTAAGAAAAATACAACCAACATTCAAGATTCTAATTATTCTTTGGATTCTTGAATGTTAGTTGTATTTTTCTTAAATTGTTTGATTTAGATGTATGAGGTAAGGGTGTAAAATGAGTAAAGCATAATTTTGAATAGTCCTATGTACTCCAGGAAAATTCCTCTATTTCATGTCTGATATCTTAGTATATGTCTACTTTTAGTTATGAAAGTTTCGAGTAATATATGACGCGTTATTTCAATTCGAAGAAAAAAATTTCCTCCCGATCATTTTCTTTTCTACCTTTAGATTCTAAAATGAGTAACGTAGTCTCGTGTCCTTTAAATTCCATTACAACAAGGTTACTATGCATTTCATTAATTCTTAGAAATTTCTTTATAATTATGCACACATTGATTGAAACATTATATTTTTTTAGTTTTGTGTCTATTTGACTCCCTTTTACGTGTGAGCTATGTGGGGATCGAATGATCGTGACGATGAACTCATGTTATTGAGACACTTGCGTATGACACTACAACTCATCTACAAGATAACTTCATTTGTGATGTACAATGTGTAAAGTGTAATAACAGTGTGACTTATATTAGTCTTCCCAAAACGATAAGAAAACTTGGTTGTTTCTTAAAAAAAGGATCCACTAATTAAATTATACGCTTTTCATTTTGACGAAAACTTTCAATAAAAAGATGTGGCAAACATTCAACCAACCAGCAACACAATGACAAGAATGCACAAAATTGAATTGGCGATCAAAGCCTTCATAATGTGGCCTATAATCCTATAGTATGAAAACATTCTGGATTTACATTAATTGACTAATAAAGATACAATAATACACAATAATTTGCATTAATGATCATGATATATACTTAGGCTAAGCTGATTGACCAAATTCAATACCTACATCAAGAATAAGTGAATAACACGTTTCTATGGACCATACAAAATATCCTCCAAGAAGATAAACAAAGATAACGACCAACTAACGGACCGACCAAGTGGAGTAATATGTACAACTCGATTACCTAGTCCATTCTAACCACCGCCACCGCCACCGCCACCGCCACACCCACCACCTCCGCCACCACACCCACCACCACCACCACCACCATGACCACAACCACCTCCTCCAAAACTATGACCATGACCATGCCCGCCACCATGACCGCCGTAATACCCCCACCCGCTAGCCACCACAACGCCACCATCACCACCGTAACCAGCCGTGCCGTGACGCCGTCTTTTCTTTGCACCCTCAGCACAGCCAAACACCACCATGGATATAATTGATATAGACATGACAATCAAACATAATACAACTAAACCACCGTAATTTCCAGCTAGTAACTTGTTAATATCATCACCATACGTTATATGCTTCACACTCATAGAACCCAAATACCTCACCATTTTTTGTTTTTTTTTTTTCGTATGTTTTTATTTATGAGATTATATGATATGATCACCTAAAAAAATTACGTATACTCAACATTAAGCGTAAGATAGATTCGGTATTTATAACGTTCTTGCTTGTTCAACTAGAGAGTTGCACGTCGCCAAAAATGCATGTGGCGGGCGTTGACTTTTTCTAATTCCATGTCTTCTTGACTGTTGACTCTTCTCAATTGGTTCTTGTGCTAGAAACTACGGGGAAAGAACATGGAGAGTTGAAAAGTAAAGGCGTATGAATCAAGTATCAAGTTGTGAATAATTTCAAACGACCGAGTATATTTTCCAAAGAGGAAATAGCTTAATTAATACGTAGTATAAGGTAACGACTTGGTCGTTGTCACAGGAATAATCAGAGAATTTTAACGAAACTAAGCACTCCATCTATCATTATTATATTGTACCCTCGGGTATGTCTTGAAGTTTTCCGAAATTTGTAGTAAAGTGCATGCCCGAAATGAAGATATGTTGTAATTTCCTATTTCAATATCGTCTACTCTTGGTCTTTTATTTTTGCGCTGAAATCGTCATTAATTAATGGATGGCTCTATCGTGCGGAAAGCAACCCAAGGTTTCGAACTAGCTTGCGGCAATTCCTCTTTGATCTAATATATGGTCGTCATTCCCATTCTCCGATCATAAGAGTATACTACACGCCTACAGGGAGAAAAAGTAGTTGCCTGTTGCTTAGACATGACTATATTATTATCAGCCTATTGCCATGTGTTAATCGTTATTCTTTTCAGACCTAATACCTAAAGTATTCCTACAAATTCCTTGAGTCAGCAATTGCAAGGTCTAGGAAGTCGAATGTACGCAATCTTTTCATCAATTTGACAAGTACATAGGACTGTTTTCGAGCGCAAAGAGATCAAAAGACCTAAAAAAGTTCAAGAACAACAAGTGCTATGCTTTAATTACATTTGAGAATTGCTGCTGCCTACCATTTACAGAAGTTGGCCTATTTTCTGGTGTGTAGAATCGTTCGACTCTGATGAATCTATACAGTTGCCCTGTACATGGCACTAAGCAATGACCCGTCCCGTGCTAACTCTCCAGTATAGGTGCTAGCTCCTGAGAAAAAAACAGGAAACAAACTGTTAATGGAACTCAAACCTACCAGATAATCGACAAGGTAAACACCAAGCCTAAAGAACCAGAAACTTAATCAGTAAGAAAATCACTTTGATATCTTGTTTGGGAGAATAACATACCCTGGCATGCTGAAATGCCATATGCTGCAAATTTTTTGCTCTCAACATTCTCTCGCGGTTAGGATCCATAAGTGATGACCTGAATGCCGAGTGCCCTAGATACGACTTGGACGATGAATTCTTCGTGGACATGGAAGGCAATGTACGAGAGAGCCAAGATTCAGATGGAGACTTGGGTAGGAGTGGACCCAAAGTGAGCAGACTCCTTTCCTGCATAGCCTCTTTGACATCTGGACGATCTGTTTTTTGCCGCTGTACAACAACAGCCAGATTGAAATCTTTATCTCTCTGAAAGTCTTCCCCAACATCTTGGAAGGAGTTCTCCGGAGTAGATACAACACTAGAATCACCAGTATCTGAGCTTTTAGATCGAGATATTTGTTTCTCATCAACACCATATAGGGACTTGATATCTTGCAGTGAATCTATTGAAGGATTTCTTCCTCTGGATTCTGTTGAGCTTGATATCGAATCTCGAGATTGGTCCATATGCTCAGAATCCACATATAAGGTCTTTTCGATATCAGGGTTTGCTGGTCTGGTTGTTTCTTGAGTACCCCGCAGTGATATTACCTCCTTAGATTTTGCGCTCCCATGGTTCTGCAAATCAGGTTTACTGGTCCTCAAATCTGTACATTCCTGGGGAAGACCAAGATATCGTCTCTCTGAATTGAGGATTACATGAGGTGAACCACCCTTCCGCGGCGCTATACTCTGGCTACTGAAATTTTCGCTTATGGATGATTCCTTTTTAGATACATGCTGGTGCGGCACTTTTTTCATCTCTTTTCTAAAATTGTTTGTCTTGTCCTGCAGAGAGAAAAATTGTGATTTAGTGCTACCTAATCATCTACTAGATCCGGTAATTGTGATAGGCTATGGTAATAATGATGGAGAACATTGGTACTTCATAGATTCATACCTTTATTCCACTCTTCCTAGATGTTTCAGCATTTGCAGGTCTGGTGCGAACACTTCTGACTGACGATATTGCTTGTGCATCTCTCATCCCTGGTATTGGATTTAAAAGGCAAAAACTAGGCAATAAACCACAGAGTTTGGCTGGCATAACTTCCATTTCATCATAATCATCCTCCTCTTCGTGGTCATCTTCCTCTTCCCCATGTATGTTATGGGGCAAAGTGTACTGTGGTGACTGTGTCTTCCATTTTATTACCCTCTTAACTGGCTCTGATTGCTTTCTGGCTGCAGAATGCCTTCTAGGAGAAAAATGAGGTGTTTCTGAAGCCACAGCTTTTGCAGCAGGAAGGAACCTACCCATCATGAATTCTCGTGTCTGACGATCTGCGAAAGTTTGACAAGACGGCATACTGGGATCATCCAGTCCACTCACTCCACTAGTGCTACAGTTGAAGAATGACTCTGTCCGAGAAAGGGTGCCAGGTGCATCTACAAAGGTGACATTGTCATCGTCAGAACTAGTAATATCCTTGTCTTTTGTTTCTTTCTCAGAGCCTTGAAATTCTGATAGGCCTTTCTCTGCAGAAGATATGTCTAGAGGAGGGATTATATTTCCAGTTTGAGACCTTGAACTCGAGTCGGGTGAACCTTTCAGTGTTTTATCTATTGGTTCCTGCTTATGATTTATAATCCTCCCTGGTGGCAATTTAGGAGCCACAGCCAGCTGCCGAATTCTATCCTTGGGTGCTTTGTTTTCGTCCTTAGGTCTTCCAGGCATCTGTTCCCACTGAAAAGGAACAACTCCAGGATTTCTTACTGGACCTGATTTCAGCTCTGACTTGTAGTATGGAAGAGGAGGCAAATTGGGCTTCAAATCATGGGTCTTCCTCCGGTTGACTTCAGGTTGAGCTGAGCCACGCCTCACAGAGAGTAGAGGCTGATTAAAGTTTAATTGTCTTTTCTCCATCAGCTATTTTTGTATAACGTTAGAAGCCTATATGTATAAACAACGATTGAGTTAGAGTGATGAACACAGCTGATCTAGACAAACACTCTATAGAACATATTAAATAACTTCAAGAGACAACAATGAACTAGCTTAGATTTAGCAACAAAGGAAAGATCATAAACCTTGATGCAACAATACTACCACAGTATCAAAGCTCTATTTCAACAAACATCGGTTTTAATGGTATGACGCAGTGACTTAGGGAGTGAAAAACCTGTCACTTCACCAGCACAATAGGGCAACTAAATAAAGTCGAAATCTGAAATTCTGAATTCTGGCAAAATTAACTACACAGTCCAGTTTAAAACCAAATAACAACAACCAAGCCTTGTTCCCAAAAAAAAAAAAAAAAAAAAAAAAAAAAGTTACTACTCAACCCTTTATCGACTGGTCTCTCTCACCAGTTGCCAATATATTGTGAGCATTTAAAGATGATTTTGTTCGACAGCCCAGAGGATCAAAACATTTGAGGAATGAAGGGGGCAAAAAAGTGAGTGTGAACTGCGAAGTAAAATTCTGCACTTAGAAGAGGGTTGAATAGATCACTGCTCAGAAATTGCTTCAACTATTGCTCTGTCTAACACTGAAAGAGTAATGAATACAGGTGATCTAGACAAACACTCAAGAGATCATATTAGATAACTTCAGTGACAGCAATCAACTTGCTTAGTTTATGCGGCAAGGGAATGACCATAAACCTTGATGAAACATACTACCACAAAGTCTTAAAGCTCTATTTTAACAAAATATCGAAGGTTAAGGACTTGACACAGCAACTTAGGGTGTGAAAAACCTGTCATTTCAGCAGCACACTACGGTAACTAAATAAACTTGAAACCTGAAGTTCTGAATACTGGCAAAAGTAACTACACCAGTTCCAAAAAGAAAAAGAAAAAAAAATTACAACTTACAATTACTACCCAACCCGTTATTAACTGGTATCTTTCACCAGTTGCCAATAACAAAGTAGTCCCTCCCATGCACATACTGTCAACACTCAACAGCAGGTAGGTCATAGACACAAAATCAAACCTACAGCATCCAGCGAATCAGTACACAGAAAGAAACAGTGAGACTGATTCGTGGGTGGACATCATCAACATAACACTACTGGCACTCCTTTAAACTTTGGGAGAGCACAGCTTCTTAGGCAGACCTCACCAGAGTGAGTCACTAGATGCCAATGAGGAGTGCTGATAGCTTTTCTTTTCATAAAGATTTTCTCATCTATAGCAAGCCCAAACCTGCATATATCTTGTACACTATCATAGTCATGACTACCTACAGATTCCGGGCTACCACTCACAAAACCAAACGGCTCCAGTCTGACTCAACGTGCAGGAAATTTAATACTTCAACTAAGACTTTACATGCCAATGGGAAGCGTTTGGCAAAGCTATCACATATAACAGGATTTCAAGAAATCCCACATTTCACTCTTAAAACTCAAAGGAAGCTCTAAATAAAGCCTATACAGGACTGTGTTTCTTTGTACTGAATAACTTGTGCTTTACCACTCCAATAAGATGCCTGAAATTAAGAAATCTACGCAAATTATTTCACTACCACCCTTCCCAAGCCTAAGAGTATTTCACATGGCAGACTAAACCTCTACCCAAAGGTGAATATATCTTGTGGAAAGAGCAAGCTTTCTCTTGTCTACATAATCATGATTCACATCGTTAAATAAAAATATGGAATCTGCTAGAGTTTAATTGTACCTTATACAATCAAATTGTACCCCAAGGTTTTTCGATATTTCAGACTTCGAAAAACTTCAAGAACATTCAATACAAATAGCTTCTCATTGAGTTGCTACTAAATTCACTCTTTCTAATCTAAAACAAAAGTAGCCTTGCTTTGGATAGGGGTGATCGTGAAAGCTAACCTAAAATTCCTACCATTTTTATAGCAACAAGTACACTTATTCAAGAAGATTCACAGAATTTCAAATGCTCAATATTACATACTAAATTAAGAACAATCATAATCACATCAAAATAACTGAAAAAGACTCAAGTACAACAAACGTATAAGATTTTACTAATCAATTCATATCTCAAACAGTCTAAAAATGGCCCATAATAAGATACTAATGATCATTTCATATATCTTAATTAAAAACCAATGATTAAAAATCAAAAACCTTAAAACCCCAATCACACAAAATTCTCAATCATCATAAATTTCCCATCTTTTCAGTTACTAGAGCATAAACAAAGATGCAAAATCATACAATTAATTCAATCAATCAAAATTCAAACCATACCCAGAAAACCCAATACAGCAATCTTCAACAAGAAGCCAACAAACCTAAAAAAGGAAAAAAAAAAAAAAGAAAAAAAAAACAAGAGAGAGAAAAATAGAAAATCACCTGTGACAGAGAAAAAAAAAAAGGTAGTTTGCAAAGTAATCAGATGATCTGTTTATGCTGAAATGATTGCTACAAAAAGAAGAGGAAAAAAAATAAGAGCTGTAAAATACAAAATCTTTAGATTGTCCCCCTCTTTATGTAAGATTATGATGTATGAAAACTGTAGTACTAGAAAAAAGAAGATTGAAAAAGAAGATTGAAAGAAAGAAAGAAAAGGTGATGGAATAATAAATAGGGAGGAGAGAGAAAGATATCAAAGTGCAAGTGAGGTATAAACCATACTGTACGCATGTGTTCTTCTTCTGTAAATATAAATACTTCACCGCAGGGCAGATTCATTACATTACCAATGACAAAACTTCTGTAATCTTTTTCTTCTGTTATTTATTGCAATCTTTGTATTTTTATTTAACTAACTCACACTACTACTGTCTCTGTTCTGTTTAATTTGTTTGCATGCAGAAGACCAGAAGTAATTCATAAATGTGGTCGTGGGAAAGATTCAGCTTCAAGTTTGAGTATAGAAGTCATCACAGCATGGGATATAATATTTGTGTCAACTGTCATTCGAGTATTGAGTATTGACTCGATTCAATTCTGAGTCGGGTTATTGTTATGGTGTAAAATGTCGGTCCATTCGTAAATATGTATCGGGTCCGGCCTTGACCGAGACATTATTGAGCCGAATATCCCTGCCTAAATTGAAAACGGAGAATATCAGGTGATATTTCTCGATATTCCCGATACGAAATGGTATGGGCCGAAATTCAACCGATATTTTGATTTTTCCTCAAAATAAAAATTGACCATTATAACTGCTATCGAATTCGAAACCGAGATTTTGAATCATAGTGTGCGACCTCAAAAATTTGGGGCTTTCGATGAGTGGGAAAACGAGTTAATTACTGTTGATTACGAAGTGATGGATTGTTTTAACAAGAAGATTTGGCGTTACTTATTTTTGGATCATGTGATGCTGCATTTTTGTTATTATTATAAAGTGGTGGTGGTTGTGTCGTTATCGAGTTTGATAGTATGAAACTGAAGGCCGTCAATTGGCCACTATCTTCATTAATTCTTAATATTTTGGTACTAATTGAGTTTAGGTAAGTTTAGGGGGAATATTTTAGAGCTGTGCTATAATAGATTAGTAAGTACATTAGTACTAGAGTACAAATGACTAATGAGATGATATTAATGAAATCAAACCATACAAAGTTTTGACTTGGGAATATTTATCATTTTTGCCAAGTACACTGACTTCATGAGATGAAACTAAGCCATTACAAGTTTTGACTTGACTGAGGTGTGGGCCAGAGAGATATTGGCCCAATAAATCATAACAAGTAGCCCATTTACTTTGGGCCACTTCTATCACAACTCGGAACAATAAGTTTGAAATCCAGTTTTTTACTCTTTTTTAGGTTTTGGTCACACCAACAATTAGAAGAAAGTCAATCTTGTACCTCTATTCTTCAATCTTGTCTTAGAATGTCATCGGAATTTAAGTTCATGTTCCAACTGAAATGTGGTTTTTATAGGCTCGTAAATAGGTTAAGAATAGAACCACCTCCTTATGTGACGATTCTATATGTTCATATGCTATAGAGTACAACGTAAAGGCAAAACAACAAACAAAGATTGTTATGACATGGGAGCTGAAAGTCGTTCCACTATTCACTGGCATAAATCATTGATATTAGAAATCACTTGATGAAGTGGAAATAACATGCTCGTCAACTTATATTCTTACACATTAGTGGCTTAGTGCATTAATGTTTGACATAGTTCAACAAGGTGTCTCAAGAGTACATAAAGTTAATATACACTAACGAGTTTAAGATAATTTGCCATACACATTTGTAATAATAGTTCACAAAATTGTTAATAATCAATGTTCTTAATTATAAGTTTAATACATAAAATTGCCTTCTTTTTTCTTGTGCAAGTTTTTATTGGTTCACCATATAGAATTGTCATTTTTCTTGGTGGATTTTGAAATAAAGAATTGTCATTTGACCTAATAGGTCTACTTATTACGCCCTGCACGGAGGTACAAAACTGCAACACAAAAGTGACGTATTTATTTCTATCCTGTTTACGAGCCTACCAACATACATCTATTCTTTAAAATACAATATGTTTATCAACTCATTGCATTACAGCCTTTTCTATAAAATTACATCGTTAACATTTCAAAGAACATAAGACTATGTTGTTGCACCTAATCAGACCCTATGTGGAAATACACTACTCACTTAACAAAATGCTTTACAAACATAACATAATCATTAACATTTACTCCCTCCGTTCGCCTTTAAATTTCATAGGGCCAACGGGCACGCTTCTTAAGGTTGTGTACACGTTAATCGGCTAATCGAAGTTCTAAAAAAATTACATGACGGGTTAGATAAATTATTGATCTAACCCGCCATGCAACTTTTTTGGAACTTAGATTAGCCAAAAAAGCGTGTACACGCACCTTAAAATGCGTGTCCGTTTGCCCTATGAAATTTAAAGGCGAACGAAGGGAGTACGAGATAAGTCAGACTTACAATGAACTCCTTAGGTAGTAATAAATCTTCGATCACGATATTCATGCCATTTCCACTTATAACCGTTACTTCGAGAAAGAAAACCTTATTAATCGTGATTTTCACTCTATTATTGTGACTCTATGAGGGCAGACCTTCATACGGCGGAGTACATTTCATGACAACATGGTTTTTATGAACGTTACAAAATAAGTATATAACAAAAGAAAGAAAAGGACGAAAACACTCGTATAATCATAACATTTTCACTTATAACCGATACTTCGAGAAAGAAGAACGTTATTATTTATAGTGATTTTTCACTCTACTATTGTGACTCCACGAGGGTAGATATAGCTTTCATAGTAAATTTCATGACAAACCATTTACCCTACTAGTAGACTTGGATAAAAAAGAAATGGAGCATAAAAAAAGGGAAATTTTCCAATATACCCCTGAAATTCCCGAAATTTTCAGGTATACCCCTCAGGTTACCGAGCTCTCCAGCGTGCCCCTGAGGTTTGCAAAATCGTGTTTTTTCCAGATTTTCGCTAACGGAGTTTAACACCGTTAACCATTTGATAAGTTTGACTTTTTTTTAAAATAAAATGACCACTAGTGATAAAAAAAAAATACTTTCACTTTTCCCCAACCCCCACCCAACCCCACGCAGCCACCGCCCCAGCACCGACCACCACCTTTCGCACCTCCACCCCCACCACTAGGCGCGGGTCCCTCCCGCGACCACACGCCGACCACCCCATACCCCGACCACCCACTCCTCCATAGCCTACGACATTTTCTCTCTCCTCAAAGATCTATTTCCGGCAACAATGGTGGCTAGTGGCGGCAAACGTTGGGGAAGGGGCGGCGAGGCTGTTGGAGGGCGTTGGGGCAAGGATGGTGGGCCGAGAAGGAGTGAAAGGGAAGAAGGAGGGAGAGAGAAAAAGAGGCCTGGACAATGGAGGAGCGGGGGGTCGTGGGTGTGGTGGTCGGCATGGGGTCGTCGGTGGGAGGGGATTCTGATGGTGGTGGTATCGGTTTGCCTCATGGTGGTTGCTCTTGGTGGCTGCCTCGGGGAAGGTGGTGTACGGTGGTGGTGACTGGGGAGGGGAAGGGGGGAGGGGAGAGGAGAGAGAAAAAAAGGTGAGGAGTTTTTTTTTTTTTAATTGATATAATTAAGGGTAAATTTATAGAATAAGTATAATTTACTAACGGGGTTAGACGGCCGTTAGCGAAAATTTGAAAAAAACACGATTTTGCAAATTTCAGGGGCACGCTAAAGAGTTCGGTAATCTGAAAATTTCGGAAATCTCAGAGATATATTAGAAAATTTTCAAAAAAAAAAAATGACATAACGCGGAGGAAGGTGTGTGGATGTTGGTGAGCCACCAGGTTGCCAGCTGGCTGTCGGAGATTGCTTCTTTTACCCCACCACCTCCCTCCTCTTTCAAAGATCTCTCTCACACGCTCTGCACGTGACTCACACACCTCATTTTTTTTTTTTTTTGCACATCTCTCTTTCCTTCTGCATCACTTCCGTATTTTCTCCAACAAAATCATTTTTTTCCTTTTATATTTTTCTCTGAAATCAAATCAAAATCATCAAATTTCAATAAATACCCATTTTTTTCTTTTTATGTTTTACTCTCTCTCTCTCTCCCCTCGATTCAACTCATCACTCCTCCATTTTTCGTCTCTCTCTCTCTCTCTCTCTCTCCTCCGAAGTGTATCTTCTTGGTGAAGTTTTTGTATCTCTTAATTAGCTGTTCTTTTGTTCTTTGTTGTATTTTTTTGGGGGGTTGATTTAGACGTGTATTTGATACTGTCACACTGTTGAGATTCTATTGTTTGGATCTGCTGGGAAGGTAATTTTTCATTTCTTTATTATTGTTTAATTTTAGTCTTGATTGATTGAAAATATTGTTGTTTTGATCAATTGGGTTGTTATTATTTTTGATTTTATGAAGTGGGTCTGTGTTAGATATGATGTTGGGTGAGCAAGTTTGGACCTTTTTAAGCGTGTAATTGAAGAATGTAGGTGGATTTTTGTTGATTTTCATAGGGTTTATCGTGAAGTTTACGTGATTTACCATCTCAATTTGGCCGGAAGTGAATGGGTTTTGGGGTGATCAAGTGATATGTGCAGGAGTGGAATCACATTTCGCATTTCGCGATTTTGTAGTTGTTGTGATCATAAAGTTACTGGCAATGGCATTAATGAGTAATCAGCAGTTTCACGCAGTTGATTGGATTTCATCTTTTGTTATATCGATTCGTTTCGAGGATTTCCTTATATGATATGCTTTAGTAATCGAATGCCAGATTTAGGTTATGCTGGGGTCGAAGTAAAGACAAATGTTACTGTGTCTTAGGGCTATAAAATTTCGGCGTAATTTTGCTGATGATATTTGAGGAAGGAAACTTAGTGGTCTTAGCTTGTTTGCGGCTTTGCATATTTGGTGTTAAATGTATGCAATAGAAACGTAGTGAGTATAAGGATCATTGTACTATTGCGAAAATTTGGGTTTAAAAATATCTCGATCAATGGCAGTCGGTATGATGTTTTTGCACAGACTAATCAAGTGCTGAAGAACAAGGATACTCTATGAAGAATTTGTAACTGGCACTGTATTGATGAAACTAAGCACTTGAGAAGAAAATTTTACTATAGTATTATTGTAATTTTCGGCTGCTGGCTGAAAATCAACAAATCATTAGGTGATTCTTTATTCGGTGAGTCTATGCAATCCGCTATTTGTTTAGCTTTCTCCGTAGATACAGTATGCATTAGCTGTGAGCCTGTGACTGAGGACTTTCATGAGCAAAGGTCTTTATGAACATAGGTTTATGAAGCCTTGCTAAAAGTGCACATTATCTTGCTTCATGCAGTTTTATGCTGGTCTTCAAATTCTATAACTAAGCAGTTTTGAAACGAATTTAGTGGTGGCATAGCGTAGGGAAATTTGAAAGTCTTTGTTTAGACATTTATTTTATAGGATAGCTGGATAGCCCCAAAAATCCCGCGGTTGGATGCGATCGGAAGGATTGAAGCTTTTACAGAATCTTTATTGTAGAAAGAAATACCCTGACATTAAATGAAGTTTGTTTACTGATACTGAGTTGGAAAAAGTAGCTTACAGCATGAAGAGTTTACTGATAATCAGTTGTATTCGCTGGAGCACCCATGTGTTTATCTTGGCTTTGTACATGTTGGGACTTTATTTTTAGAAAAAAGGTTTACAGTTGAGGATTTAAGGTTTCTTAGGTTATAGGAACATGGCCTTTTGACCAGCTTTGGTTCTTAGATTGAAGCCCAGTAAAATGAGTTGCAATACATTCTGATTCTGCAGATGTCTGTGTCAGCATATTAAGGGTGTTAGTTGTGTTTAGGATCTGCTCATTTGATAGATGGACACTTTGACTTATGAATTTCATGAATCATGACATTAGAATGATGCTCTTTACCTGTTACTAGGCAGCTGTTTGTCTAGTGTCAAGGGTCTTGAGATGGTGTTTTCTGTTGGGACTTGAGCTTGAATAAAATTCTAAAGATCTGTATGGTTTTTCTCAAAGGAATGCAGACAATTGTGTATATATAGGTTGACAAGTACGGCTGTTGAAATGTGGGGTTTCATCGTGTACCACTATACGGCTTTAGTAGTTCCATGTAGACAAGTGTAAGATCTCATAATCTACAGTGTGGTCCAGTTCATAGAACGAGTTCAGGGAAGGGACTCGCTACCCTGCGTCGGTATCAAGTTGCTCGAAGGAATTCCAATCTCTTCATTACATTAAGGACAAAACTTGATTTTTTTATTTTATTTGTTTCCACTATTCTTTTAAACTTGTTTGCAACGCTCTTTAACTTTTATGGCCTGCACATGACTGTTATGGATGACCGTTCATGTTAGTCAACCCCAGATCTTTTTGGGAATAAGGCTTGGTGGTTGTTGTTGTTGTTGTTGTTGTTGTGGGGGATGGAGGCTAGCTAATTCTTAGCTCTGGAAATGTTATGAGATTGGCACTTCAGGGTTTAGTTCTAGTAGCATAGTTCACAAGTTTTAAGAAATATGTTGGTATATATAGCTCGTTACTTGTTACTAGAATGGTTGAATACTTGTATCTTTCTATATAAGGTGCTGCTTTCTTGTTGCATATGTATCCAGTCTAAACCTTTCACTACTATGAAAAAACAGCTATTTTACAAAATCCCGAACTCTAATCCTGTCCTTTTTTTATACATTGATTAACCATGGTCATGTTAGTTAAGTTGTTTAATGATCTCAAGCTGTCTGTGTTGACCTAACCTGTTCGGCTGTTCCCTATTTGAGCTTCTAAGCACAACATTATGTAGAATAGTTACTTTTGAACAGTGTGTTAAATATCAATCTGAAACCATATGTTTTAGTATCATCGCTGGTCTCTATCCAGATCATTTGTTTCGGTGTAATCTATTCTTTGTATAAGTTGATCTTATGAAATGCTCTGAGGGATCTGTCAACTACTTGATTTTCTTAATTTTAGATTACTTATCAAAAATGCTACTGAATTTCCTTGAGGATGATCGGTGGCGTATTTTTGCAACCTGTTCTCTCTGTTTTTTTTTTCCGTTTCAATGGCCCTTTTTTTTTTTTTTTTTTTTACTGTTGTGTAGAGAAATTTTATAGTGGTGTTCGTGAATGTGCCTTAATAAGAGTGAAGTCTAGGTTAAGGCAACTTAAAGTTTGTATGTGTACGTGGTCCACTTTTCCTTTTTTTTTTTCTTAGTTTGAAATTAAATGTGTTAAATTTTTTGAATGTGTTATCAGGACTTAGTATCATTCTCAATGCCAATAGTCAAAGTACCTGAGTCGTATTAGAAGCAATAATGCTAGTCAATCTATTAAATTTCAAGGTAAGGGGTACAAGAAGTAGCTACCAAGCAGCTCAGTATTAATTTCCCTAATCTCGCTTGCAGTTCAGATGGACCTATTTTATGGAAAGCAATCGGGGAGAAATTAAACAAGTGAGTCACTGTTTGCGAGGCGTATCTGATTCAGAAGATTCTTTTATGGGGTGATAAGTGGGCAGAAATGGTTTTACATTCTAAATATTTGACAGCATGGAGGAGATACATGATGACACTGGGCAAGCAGAACAAGGGCCTTCTAACTCTACCTGGTGGGCTCCAGATTTTGCAGAGAAATTCGGGGCTGTTTCTCTGACTTCTCAAGAGGAGGCATTAAGTCACAAAGATAGAATTAGACATAATGAGCCAGACGAGCTGTCTTTTGAGACAGCATCTCAGATTCTTTGGAGCACTGGAATGCTGTCTGAAGCTATACCGAATGGATTTTATTCTATTGTTCCGGTGAGCATAACTGATGATTGGAAGTTTTGTTTCTGTTATTTCACGTCTGTAATTCTGTATGCTGTGTTTCTGAGATATGTGTGAAGTTATAGTTACGGAAATAAAGGACAAAAGGATGAATTGCGACCTTTTCACACGTGCAATCATGATCCTTCTATTTGTTTGGTCCTTTTTTCCTTCTACCTTTTCTCCTGTAAAGGCCTGGAGTAGAAAGGGCATTTGATATGCAAAGAAGTCGAGTGATGAGATAACCTGATGATGCTAAATGCTTTGCAGGATAAGAAGCTGAGGGAGATGTTTGATCGTCTTCCAACTCTTGATGAGCTTGCTGCTTTGGAATATGACGGGTTTAGAGCTGATATTATTCTTGTGGATGCACATAGGGATAAGAAACTTCATATGCTGAAGCAACTTATCACAGCTCTAGTGAAAGGATTGAACTCTAATCCAGCAGCCACAATAAAAAAGATAGCTGGACTGGTGAGGGTTTTTTTTTTTTTTTTTAAACAGTGCTCCTATAGCTTTCTTTTTACTTCAAATTTACTTTATGATTGAGAATCTTCTTGATTTTCGGTTCATATATACTTTTACGGCTTTTCTAACGTGTGCCCACTTGGCGCATGTTAAAACTTCATTTCTTTCCTAAATTAAGTCATATTCTCACATGAAAAAACAAAATATGGAATCTTATTGATTAATGCAGGAAAATATCACTTACTTAAGGAAGGAATATAGAGTTTTAACATGTGCCCTGTGGGCACACGTTAGAAAAACCAATACTTTTATATTTTATATATTTTCCTTGTTTTTTTCCTTTCAACATCATATTTTGCATGTTTATGGATCTATGACAATATGCTTTCAATAGTGATGCTAATGCACTTTTAGCTCAAGCTTCTGTCATGTTTGTGGATCTATGACATTCTTTCAACAGTGTGCTTTACCCTTGCTGCGCCTATATGCTATAAGAATAAAATTTGCCATCTCGATATCCACTCTTCCTCTTCGTGAAATTTGAGATTTATTTTCCTGTGTTCTCTGTGATTAGGTTTCTGATCTTTACAAACGTCCCAATTTGGAATCCAGTCCGGTGAAAGCTCAACTAGAGGAAGCTTCTCATAATTTGCTGGGTCGAGGGGTTCAACTACTAGGCCAAATAAAACATGGTTCCTGTCGTCCACGTGCTATCTTATTCAAAGTTCTGGCTGATACTGTAGGTTTAGAGAGCAAACTTGTGGTGGTATGGCTCTCCATTATGAAATTGTTTGTTGAATAATCCAATCTAGTTCAATTATGGTTGACAGTTACTTGACACCATGCTAATATTTTGTGCCCATGAAATTTTACACTCAGGGATTACCCAATGATGGGACCATCGAGTGCACAGATTCATATAAGCATATGTCTGTGTTGGTAGTGTTGAACTCAGTGGAACTTCTGGTTGATCTCATGCGGTTTCCGGGTCAGCTGATACCTCGATCCACCAGGGCAATTTATTTGACCCATATTTCTGCAGCAGGGGAGAGTGACTCAGCGGAAAATGATTCTTGTGACTCTCCATTGGAGCCCAACAGTCCACTTTACGGATTTTCAGATAGAGGTGATCAAGACAGGTCAGTTGAACCAAATTACTCTCTCATTTTGTTCTGTGCTACTCATGTTGATTCGGTTTTGAAAGTTAACCGTAATGTAGGGTAACATATTCTTTTGATCAACTTTCTTAACATAGCATCTTTTACCATACTGCAGCATATTACCCTGTAGGCATTCAAATTCATGAATCTTTACCGTTATTGTTTACAGACAGCCTTTGTTTGAAAGACACATTTACTACCGCTAGAAATTTCCTGGGATATTTGTTACGCAGGTTGTGTAATTCACTATTGGGGGAATATTGGTAGAGAAAGTAAGAAACTTCTATTGGTTCCTTCAGATTTTGTCCAGAAGTAAATGTTATGTAAATCAGACACCTAAGAAAATTAATTTTAAGATGAGTAACTATTTTAGACTTTAGTTCAAGATTCCAAAGTCTAAGAGATCATGTGTTCTAGAAAACACTGTTAAAGATGTCTCATTTCTCCACATGTAATTTTCTGCAATTGAAGTTCGTGGTTGGTGCGGTTCTCGAAGCAATTTTCATTATGGGTCATAGGTAAGCAGCCTCTCTACGTATTCAACGTAGGTGTAAGGCTTGTGTACATCCGACCCCCACCTAATGTTGTTATTTTTGTTGTGGAAGTTCGTGGTTTTGGGTGCTAATATGTTGTTTTGAAATTGTGCCAAGCTCACGGATATTTATAGGGCAAATTCATTCTCTTAATTATGTCTTGGGAGGGTTGTTTTTCTTTCGAATTTTTCGGACTTTGGTAGCAGGTTTTTTTAAAGGCTCCCCATCAATTCATTTGCGGAGTAATTGAGCATTTTATAACTTAGTTAAAGTAAAAACTGAAAAGTATTCGGGCATTTTTGTAACTGTTTGTGGGGCAACAAGGACACCTTTTCCTCACTTCGTCTATTCTATCAAAGAAACCTTTTCTTATAAGAAAAAAAAAAAAAGATGAGAAAAACATTCAGATCTTGAGAATACCAAATACATTGAACTCTGATTTCATGTACTCCATCCTTAGCTGTTTTTTCCCCTATAATTTATTAGTCAACCGCAATATATTCCCTCTATAACTTCAATTTGTGTCACATCATGTGGAAAAAGTTACTAAGGATAATTTAAGAGCTTAATCAGCTCTTATTCTCTCTCTCCGTTTTTTTTATTTTTTTTGTTATATAGACATTGTCTCCATGGTGTCTTTGTGTAATTGAGTGTCACCCCATTCCTCTTCTGAAAATCCCTTCTTATTGATCCAAAAAAAGTGGCTTTACAATTCTTGAAGAAGAATATCTTTCGAGTCTTTAAAAATTTGCTAGCTTTAAATTGCATCGTGTGAATTGGACCATTTTGATGTCAATGGAGACCCATCAGGGCATTGGTCTTGGTATTGAAGGTTTCGATCTTCAAAAAGACCATTCTTAAAGTGTTACAGAGTGATGTTGGTAATAGATTTTTCAGCAATTCAGGAAATGTTTTGGTACCGAAGTATATCTTATATTTGATATAGTCACTTTCAGATGTGTGAACTGTCAAGTCTTTTGTGGATGGCGCTGCCCCTAAAGGCATGGATAATGTAGGAGCATAGGGCATTACTAATTTGATGTTTGGTTTCCATCACACAAGGAAGTCCATGATTTCATAAAGGATATTTAGTGATCTGAACTAAAGGAACCGTCAAAAGTGAAAGATACTATCGATAGATCTTCATACTCTGATCCCATCTCTCAATATATGACTTTGCAAATACTTAGAGGCTTTAAATCTCAGTAATCAAGACATGTTTCCGTTTTTGCTTCTCCTACCACTCTAATGTGTTCTTTTATGGTGGGATTTACTCTCTGCATGTAGCTTGTAACTGTACAAACTGAGTGGCTCTTATTCAACATTCTTCTATTTACTCCAGTGCAGAGAAAGATGAGACTGGTCAATTTGCAAGGAGGTTTGACACAAATGCACCTGGTCCTTCACTGCAGAACAGAATGCTGAGATCTGCAACTGGTATTGACAGAAGGTTGAGGTATTTGATTCTAGTTGATGTTTTAGGAGTTAATATGTTGATAACTTCCATTTCGTCATTACACTTTTAGTGTTTGGCTAATTGATTGGAGGAAATACTTGACCTCCTGTGCACCTTCCATGTTTTCTATTTTCTTGAGTGCTCTTGATGAGCTGATTTTTTAACATTCCTCAGTTCATCACATAGTGAACCAAACATTGCGACGACAGTTTGGAGACGGAGTCGGAGGAAGGTCATCGCTGAAACGCGGACTGCTAGTTCAAGGTGTTCCTTGTTCTATCTTCACGTGATGAGGATTGTTTTTGCTGATAATGCTGTGAAAGTGTACCCTTGTCTTCTAAATCTACAAAACAATTGAGCAAATTTAGGTTGAAGATCTTAACAAATATGTTCAGCTGCTCTGAATTTTTAGCTCTCTTGGTTGATTGTCACACTTTCTTTGGCAGTTAATTTGATTTCCTTGAGCTCTTATAATAACGAGAGAGTTATCGGCTATAAAATGATAGTTATCTCATCATATTATCACTTGACCATGAGAACTTATTAGGAAAGAAGAACAATGATGTCTCGAAAAGCATTATGAAGGCATAATAGAGGAATGGATAAGGCTGTTTTCTTCCAAAAGGGATAAACAACAATTTTTTTTTTTGTTTCTTTTTTTTTTTTTTTTTTTTTTTTTTTGGTTGTTGTTGTTGTTGTTAGTGAGTGAAAGTGTATTATAATTCACATGATGTGTTGAAATAATATTACTGACTTGGTCTTTGAGCTGCTCTCATTCACAGTGTGTGTTCTACTTGCCAAGGATCTGACTTTTGATTCTATTGTTGCCTGTTATTTTTGTGTTAAATCAATATCACAAATAGAATATTCTGAAATCTGAAGTGTGATAGCCTGAGAGCATTATTATGTAGTCCTCCTTTGGTATATGGTTTTCAGTGCCTTGGTGTCCTTTTCATGTATGGGTATCACCCTCTTGGGGTCCTCTTTTTAAGATATGTTCTCTCATCACACACACACACAAATACTGTTCACATGTGAAGGGTTTGGGGTAGGTTATTTGATAAATTGGTGGAATGGTGGGCTGGTGGCCATGAAATATTATAGAAATTGGGTTATTTAACTGCCTAAATAAGAATAGTTGGGGTAATCTTGGAAATTACAATTTTTTTGTATGATGCTAAGATTTTTAGAAGTCTACTTACCACGAAATTATGGGGTAGCTTCAGAAGTCTACTTGCTACAAAATTATGAGGTTGATAAATTATAACTTCAAAAGAGTGTTGAGAAATGCTACATGTGATCAAGTTAAGTTGTCTCTTTTGCATAGCTGTAACATGCATGTAAGTTCTTGGACTCTTTTTGGCCTGTGCTTCAATGCATTACCTTAGAGCGGAATCCTTCTGCTTTGAAACTTCTGGATGCAGAATCCCTTAATTGAACTGTTCTTACTGTCAGAGTATTATAATGGCATTTACTTGCTGTGAAACGTTTCCTCCTTTCATTATGGCACTTGTTTTTTTAAGGCACGTTTAAAACATTAGTCGCTGCCATTCGGTAACAGCTTTTGCAAGGAATGTGTTTCGTGTGATCAGCTGAACCAGCATCATAAGTTGCATATCACGTGTACTTGTTTGGTGTTTCAGAGACAATTTTAATAGCTAGCTATGAGTTCCATAGGAAACCTTCTCTCTATGTGGTACTTTTCTTTGGAGGAGAAAGTATACAAACAAATTAAAAATTGGCGTCTCTTTTTTTTTTTCATATTAAATATGTAGGATCACTGTTACTTGATTAGCATATCTTTGCCTTGAGCTTTGATTCCCTGTGTTTATTCTTTCTTTCTTTTGATCCCCTTCCATTCGTCTTCTGCTTTAAGGTTTTGAAGGGGAATATTTGCAATAAACCCCTTAGATTCTTTTTAGTTTATTGAACATTCGCCTTTGCCCATGCTGAATGTGCCATTTGTTTCCATCAATGCATATCTTTTCTTTCCCCTGATAAGGGTTTTGATGTTTGCAGTCCAGAGCATCCCTCCTTCCGATCGCGTGGCCGGTCCATGCTGGGTGGTGATAGGAAATCTTTGAGAGATCTGACTGATGAAGCCGGATCATCAAGGTAGAATAGCCTTTCTTTTGTTATTGCTGACATGCATGATCACTTTTGTGGTTTGATTGTTTATAAATTATGAAGGGCAGCCTTGGTGCACGGCGCACCGGTTAAGGTGTTGCATTGTGATCGATAGGTCACGGGTTCAAGTCTTGGGAGCAGCCTCTTGTCCAAAAATGACAAGGGAAAGCTTTCCCCCCATACACCCTTGTGGTGGGACCCTTCCCCGGACCCTCACGTTGCGGGGACGCCAATGTGCACCGGGCTGCCATTTTTATTGTTTATACGTTATATGGCTTTTTTACAATCTAGCTCCTATGTTGGGTAGAAAATGTGATGTCAATTATCTTATCTAGTAAATTATTTAATGGGTTAGTGTATGGTAATGTTCCTTCTGGAATGCGATCCTGATGGTCATTTGACGTAGTAAATCTGATTTACTCAGGATACAAGTAGCTATGCATTCACCATTTAAAAGATGCTATGCGTTCGCTACTATCTATGTTGCTAGTAATCCTTTTATGAATAACGTGGGAGAAGAAGGTCTAAGAAAATCAGATGATGTTTTTACAAACCTTGTGAAAGCCTTGCCATTACATGTGTTCTATCTCAATCTTTTAACAGTTTTACACGGTCAATGACTTGGTGATCATTTATATGAGTGGGAGTACGAGACATTTGCTTGCATTTGGAATCGGTGATTTACAATTTGTGGCAGCATTTTTTTTTAGACATTTTGATGCAAAGCATGTTAGGAGCTGTGAGATTGTAGGGTTCAGCACTAAGGTGTTGAGACAAAACTGTGAGATTTTGAGAATAATATGTTGTGAAATTGCTCACTTAATCTTAAATGTTTCACATTTATCATGTTATCTGATAGTTATGGCAAATGGGTCTAATAGACAATATTTTCCTTTTCTCCCTTTTCTATTCAGCCCATTATATTTTGTCATTGCTTTTGTGAGAAACTGGAGCTTTTTGATGTTGGGTTTAGAAGCCATATCCTCATAGTCGAGAGGACGTACGGAAATTTTTGAGAAGCTATATAAAGTCGCTCTTGTTATGTCTATAATTCCCATACTATTCTAGTGGTGAGTAATGCTTGCATGTCGAGTGGCTTTTCATATAACAAAGTAACATTCAGCTTTGGTCTGTTTGGTGTTCAGGTCAGCTGGTGCGCCGACAATAGAAGCACGTAGATTACGACGGAGGAGCATCAGCATCACTCCAGAGATCGGAGATGATATTGTTAGGTTGGTGCCTGCTGTTTCTTGTGTTTAGTTCTAGGCGAATCTTCACCAAAAAAAATGAATTGGCGATGCTTTTTGGTCTGTTTTTGATATAGTCATCATCTATTTTTGCTGTAAATAGCTTATGGTTTCGTAATCTGAGAACTTTTTACCCACGAGTCATGACGACTTAATTATTGGGTACAATTAACCAGTACTGTCTGCTTCACTTTTGGAGAAGGCAGCTGGTAGTTTTGATGGGGTCCTAATGGCTTATCTTTGGATGATTTGGAAATACTTGTGAATTTCTTAGCTGAGAAATCTCTTTTCTTCTTAAGCCTTACATTCATTTGAGGGGATTTTTTTAATGACAACATTTAACTGGTCCAAGTTTCTAGGTGATCTTAATAGTCTATCGGAAAAAAATCATCTCTCATATTACTAGAGCAGTGTTCATGATTTATAAGGTTGTGTGTTCAAGTCAACCACATGTAATTGTATTTTCCTTATGGAAGCATATGTACCTTGTTTCTTGTTAAATTACCTTGCGTTTTATGTTACTGCTTTGCTTTACAATTGTGTACTTTGGCTTACAGTAATCATAAGTGTTGGCCATTAAACACTCATCGTTCTTGGTTTCTGTAGGGCTGTGCGAGCCATGAATGAGACATTAAAACAAAATCGGCTTTTGAAAGAGCGGGGTGAGGATAGATCTCTTCCTACATCACCCAGTAGTAGAAATAATGGTGCCAATTCTGAGAGCAATGTAAGTATTTTGATTGGGCTTTCTAGCAGATTGTGTTTTTGGATCTTTGTCTTCAGTGAACTGCATCATATGTTCTAATCATGGCGTCGGTGCATGTGTATTATATTAATTAGCTGCTTATTGTTCATGTGTTTATTATTTGGTTTAGTATTACTTTTTAAATTCCATTTTGCCCTTATATTTGGCTAGATTATCTTTGAACCCAACTCTAGTAATTGTTGCCTCATTGTTACTCATGCACTCCTGCTTAGTGTTCTACTGACTTTGAGGAGGTTGAGTGCAAGATGTGCTGGTAGAGAACAGAGAACTGTTTTCAATACTAAGAGTTACGGAGTATTATATACTAAAGATGGTAAAAAAACCATGTAATTCCCTAGGCATGTGATTATTCTTAAAGATGAAGGAACCACGAGATCATATCTGACTCAAGTGACTAATTAAGTTGGTCTTTCTGCATTTCTGAGCATCTGTAAAACTTTTGATTTTGGTCTGACTGTCTGAGATCAATGAAGCTTATTATGGGAGAAGGAACTACGAGTAAACTTTGATTGTCCAGAGTATGCTTATAAGAATTCATTGTGAGGTGGAGTGTTTTTGTCACCTTTTTTTATGGCAGCTTTCTCATGGTTTACTTCGAATGATGTCAATGGCATTGTTATGCTTTTTATTCAAAGAAGTAGAGAAAGTGCTGATCTTTTGTTGACGTTGGCTGTTTAGTTCCAACTCAAGTTAACCTTCTTTTTTAATAATTTTTTCTAAATCTAATGCCAAACCAAAGTGAGTCGTAATGAAGAACTTGTGGATATACTCTTACTGAAAAGAAATTGTTTTTGTACACATTCAGGTTTCCGAACTTCGTCTTGGGAGTCGAGATGTAATTTCTGGGGCCAGATCTGCTTTATATTCTTTGCATGGGGAACAAAATTCTCAGAAGGCTATATCGCTGCCTTCTTCACCTCATGAATACAGGAGCCGAACTCCTGAGCGGAATAGAGCATTAGAACAGGGTCCAACCAACGAAATGGTTGTAGCATGGAATAAGATTCTGGAAGGGCGCTTTCATGATAAATCCCTGCTTCCTTATGATGAGTGGAATATGGATTTCTCTGAATTAACCGTCGGAACTCGTGTTGGGATAGGTAAAAGTCCTATTCAAGTTTCTTCCATTCTATGATGGCGATTTTTATGCCCTGGCATGACATGTAGATGATATGCGTTTGGCAAGTTGTTTATTCTTGGGTGAATTTATTTGAGTTGTAATTTGAATGAAACATGAGTTTTGGTACTTAAATGTAGCCAATCCATGATGTTTTTGCATAATCCTGACTAGAGAGAGACCTACTTTTATGTCTGCCATCGATGATGGCTTTTAGTAGTTACCAGTGAGGGAACGAGTGATGCACATATAGAGATTCTTAGGAGGGTTGGGGGCAGATGGGAACACATTAAAACAAAAGAAACGCTCAATATATTTCACGAGTAAGTTAGGCTATGAATATGATGAAAAAGGACACCAAGGAGGTGGTACCCATCTACAAAAATACACCAAAGGGGTTGACTCCAGAATACAAAAGATAGCTAATTATTCTCTTAGACTATCTTGGGAAATTTTATCTACAATTAGAGAGAAAGTCAAGTGTTGATGAGAATCTAACACTTGACTACAACTATACAGCAACCTCAAAAAGCAAAATTCGAAGTGTTGGTGTGATGCGATGATTCTTTTCTTCCAAATACCCTACCGAATAACTAGTGTTACCATCTTTAAAATTTCAGTTAGCCACCCTTTCTTCATTTTCCTTTTCCAAGTAGGGAGGACATCTTTAATCTTCTGACGATGATCTATGGTGAATGAAATTGAATAAGTGGAAGCTATACTTGAAAGTTAAGTTTAGTTATTTACGATTTAGAAAATTGTATTAGGATCAAATGAGTGATGCATGAGTGGAGGATAAGGGAGCCTCTCGAAAGTTAGAGCAACCTACAGGTATCTACAATTCTCTAACTTTCTCCTTTTTGGCCCAAGTTGTTTTAAGGCTATATCGTCTGCTGATAACCACAGAATTCTCAAAGCTGTGAGTGTTATGACTTATGAGACACTGTTTTCAGCTATCTTTGGGGACCAAGGATTCTTTAATAGATCTTTTTGCGTGAACTGCGGTATATATCTTTGTGGGTGATTGTATAATAGTTATGTTCATAGAAGATTGGGGAATGACATAATGGAGTGAATCCTATTTCCAAGGAACCAAAGTTTCGGTTCTCCTCACTTTCACATTGTTTTCCTCTTCCATTGCCACAATACTTCTAAACATTATTGATGTTAGTAGTTCACAGCTGGAGCCTGGAGATGTCTTTCTCTGGAATAGGATCTCTTAGTTTGTGCTCCCCTATTCATGAAGAACTATCTAAGTATCATATTTACTACAAAGGATTAGATGCAAGGTGCTAAAAAACTAAAAAAAGGATTAGTCACTAGTGAGTTGCTAGCAACAGATTTCTTTTGAGGTTCACTTGAAGAGAATCAGCCCTTTATGAAACATGGGTTCATCAATGATTTGGAAATGAGGTTTATAGTTCTTATGGTGTCTGTGGGGTTTCAGTTCTATTGTTTGATTGCGGCCGGATGTCAAATGAAAAGAAACAACTTTTGGGAACTTGACCTATGACACTAGCATTATGCTTCGATTGTGGGTAATAAGTTCAGCAGCAGTGAAGGCTAAACAAGGAAATTTGATGGTAGTGGGCTGTTGTGGTTGAGACGGTTTCGGTTTCCTTCAAAATGAGGGCAGTTGTAACGCCCATATGAGGGTAATTGGTCTACTGATCATCTCTCCTCCAACCACCACCACCTCCTCCGTGCATATCGCCTGAAATGTGCTGTGGTGATGTCCAAAGCTTTAAAATGCAGTGTCGTAGTTGAGATGTTTAAAGCCTTATGTGCCATCTTCTTAATTTAGTCTTGTACTCCTATGACATATCAGGTCTTAATTCATTACCCTTATTCAACACTTGTCGTAGGTAGTGGCTTATTGAGTTGAAATACTGTTTGTGATGGCCATAGAAGAAAGTTCTGTAAAAGTTTCTGGTTTTATACTCCATCCTTTCTAGATTAAACTTCATGAGAAGGAGGGCACAGAGAGCAAGAAAAGTAGGGAGAGAGAAGAGTGAAAAAAGTGGGACATGCATTTAGGAGAGCTAAGAGAGAAATCATATGCCAGAAGTAGGTAAGAAGTTTTCGGATGAGGGAATTTGAAGTGGGAGGAGGGTATTTGTGTATACGGGCAACAAAGGAACTTCTTAAAGTTCTTAGTCTGGACATAGAGAATCTGCCAAGTTTCAGTGGTCTTGGAGTAATATTTTTCAAAAAAATTAGAAGCAGCAACTTATTTACCGTGACAAGCTTTTTTTTTTTTTTTTTTTTTTTTATTTTGCTTTCTTCTTAGGGCGTTAGAAAGCGTCAGTTCTCATGGATCGAACCCAAAAGCTGAGTGATAGAGTGAAGATTATTGGGAATGGCTGTAGTCATGAAGTTTGTTTGTAACAAATTATACTAACTGGCTGTGATAAGAAATTAAGAGATTAGATTCAGTGTGTGCAGTTTGCAGTTGGTACTGGATTCTCATGAGGGAGAAGGTGAGGGAAAAGAAGGGTTGTTTTTTTTTTTTTTTTGTATTTTTAGCGCTTTCTGATATATAGGTAATAGGTAGTGCTTCATGTTTGAAGAGAGCAAAAGGCTTATGAAATGTCTATTTGGTCACCGATGAAAAAGATAAGAATTGAAGTCCTTAATCTGAACATCTTTGTGCTCTTTCTTGTTTGGTAACTGCGTTGGATCATGGCACCGTCTCAGGGTTAAGCATTACCATTAAAGTAGGATCTATACTGATACAGCTTGCGCACCAATATAACCTCACTAGCAAAGTGCAGATTCAATATACTTGGTACATAACATGACTTTAGAATGTTTTTCAGTGAATAGTATATTAAATAGCACTGGGCAAGGCATGTATGCTCAAGTGATCACGCTTAAAGCTGGGACCGTTATTATGTGGCTAGGAGAGGTTAAGTAGCGTATTTTCTCGGGAGACGATTGCAGATTGCTTGTGCAATGTCAAATTGTAAAATGTGTTTTTTTAAAAAGTAGTTTTGTTGTAAGGGTTACTCTGGAGCTGTGTCTATTTGTTCTCTGTAGTTTATTGTCATTTTAGTGATTTTGTTGACTTTATGCTATTAAGTGTTAGCTATGAAAAACTTTCTTTTTTGTTGGTAGTTGCCAGCTGTAATTTCCTTTTGTAGAGTGTTTTCTGTTATTGTGGAAAGGTTAAGGCTGCTATGGTATAGTCAAGCCTTTAACTTGAACAAAGAGTCATTAAGTTATCAACAAGTTTGACATGATCACTTAATTAAGGAACTTGTGATGCGAAATAAATTGCTTTATGAAATGTTCATTCTTCCCTGTGTGAATTCACATGAGGGGTTTTCTGAAATTGGACGCATTGTTGGCTATACTCCTTTGCTGCACGTAGCCTCATCCTCTTCTATTTAATTTGTAGGGTTTTTTGGGGAGGTATTCCGTGGAATTTGGAATGGGACTGATGTTGCCATCAAAGTGTTCCTAGAGCAGGATTTGACTCCTGAAAACATGGAGGACTTTTGCAATGAAATATCAATTCTTAGGTATTTTGTGTTTATTTGTTTGTCATGAAGATGTGCTTTTCTCCGTCATATGTCTAACACCAGGATTTTCTTCTGTGTTGCCACAGCCGTCTTCGACATCCAAATGGTAATCCTCTTCTCCTGCTATAAATGACACTGGTACAGTGGTACCCCTTCTTCATTAATGATCCATGAAAACTGGAAAATGGAAGAGAATTTGCAAGCATATGAATTTTGTATAGAAATATTAAGAGATCGAGTCTTTGCTTCTAACAACATATGGTAGTTAGAATTTTTAATCTATTTCACTGTTGCAGTGAGCTTGCCATCGATTTGGCTAGTTACCATTTTATGTTATTTCTGGCAGTCATATTGTTTCTTGGCGCCTGCACAAAACCCCCACGCTTATCGATGGTCACAGAGTACATGGAAATGGGTTCATTGTATTATTTGATTCACATGAGTGGTCAAAAGAAGAAACTCAGCTGGAGAAGGAAATTGAAAATGTTGCGTGACATATGCAGGTTAGTTGGAAAATTTGATTACTCTTCTGTTATCAAAAATTTGATGAACCTCAAATATGATCTTTGACACTCCATTATGACACGTGACTGGACTTTCACTGCTCTGAAGTGATACTCTACCTACACAATTTCAATGTTGAATCTTTTGAATGTACACTAATTGTAGCTTATTTGATGGAATTTAGAGGGTTAATGTGCATTCACCGAATGAAGATCGTCCACCGGGATCTGAAGAGTGCAAATTGTCTTGTTAACAAGCATTGGATAGTGAAGATCTGTGATTTTGGATTGTCGAGGATAATGACTCAGTCGCCCATTAAAGACACTTCTTCAGCGGGGACTCCTGAATGGATGGCTCCTGAACTTATCCGCAATGAACCCTTCACAGAGAAATGTGATATCTTTAGCTTGGGGGTCATCATGTGGGAGCTTTGCACACTAAGCAGACCATGGGAGGGTACCCCTCCAGAAAGGGTATTTCTTGTCGAGCCTTATTTTAGCTAATTACCTGTCAAAATACCACTTTGCCTGTTTTAAAATCTTAGCTTGACTTGTTTTGTAGGTGGTTTATGCTGTTGCTAACGAGGGCTCACGTCTGGAAATTCCCGAAGGACCTCTTGGCCGGCTTATTGCAGGTACTTGTTAACTGCTGTCCCCCTCCCCCTCCCTTCTCGTGAAAAAATGTCAGTTATCAGTTGGTTTATTTTCAAATGGCTCGGGGATCATTGTTTGATAACTGTATTTTTTTTATTTTTTTTTAAAGATTTCAAGCCTGCCCATATTTGCTTCAGTGTTTGAACCTCTTTCAGTCTAAATGGCACGATTTCGCCACTGTACTCACATTGCCACATACTTTCCTTACATGATAGGTGTTTCTGTGGGAACTAAATGTGGGCTAATATTTTGATGCAGATTGCTGGGCAGAAGCACATGAACGGCCGAGCTGTGAGGAGATTCTCACTCGCTTGCTGGACTGCGAATATGCGCTCTGCTAATTCACTTCTGTATAGAGAATTTCAGTAGAGGTGTTACTTTGATGTTCCCGGCCTTTGTTGTAAAACTCCTGAGATTTCAAATTTTGTAATTGGAAAAAAGAACCGAGTGATCACAGTTTGAAATGCAAAACGGACTACACTTTCTCATACTTTGTTCGCAGTTTGTTCAGTGTCTTTCACTGTAGGGACTTCCTCCCTTCGAATTCAATCTTTGTTGCAAAATCTCATAAAGGGGTAGGCGTAACTGCGTAAGGAGTTTCGGTTGAGGGGGTATACAGTAATACTAATTTTCGAAGGGCACATCATAAGCAAGACTTTCCTTATTCATTGTCAAGAATTGAAGAAACAACACAGTACTGTATATAAGAAGCTAACACAGTTTATTAATACCCACCATATCATTAGCACTAACCAACTAACACGAAAACTTGGTCAAAACTAAAGGGAAGAAAAAAGAGTGCATAAAACAAAAACTTGTTGGGGAAGCTTAAGAAACAAGGCCCCGCCTGAAGCAAGTACTTTCCTAAAGATGGAACTATGGAACATCAGTTTCTTTTCCTATCAAACTTGAAATGCAAAAACTTCAAAAGCAACGAACATTGAACGCACCAAAACTTTTAACTTGAAAACCATTCAGTCAGGAATCTGGCGAGCGTTTAACTTGTACTCAAAACGACAGCACGAACGCATCTCAGTGCTCGTGTCATTCTCAGGCGAAGGGTAGTAATCACCTCTCAGCTGCACATCCCTTAGGTTAGGAATTGCAATGAAGAACATCATGAAGTGCTCATGAGCAGTTCCGTGTATGAAAAGCTTCCTCAGTGTCTCACATTTCGAAATAGAGGCGACTGTTGGGAGGGAGAGACTCCTTTGATTGACTTCCCTATCTTGCGGCGGCCAATAATCAAGCTCATTCAGTCCCAAATCACTGATATAATTTAAGAACCACCTCTCCCACAAGCTAAGGTCCATGTGCCCTGAAGGAGCAGTCAGTGCATAACCTATTGTATCCCGACAATCGAGCTTCATCTTCGATAACTTTGGGTATCGCACTAGTGAATTGATCCCAAAGCTTGTTGGAGGCGGCTTCGCCCCCTCCCTACAGTCACCATCTACTTTTATATGAATCTCACTCAAATTCGGGCAATGCTCCAGTCCGGCATCAGCCAACGGTGTCAGTAGCTCTCCTACACCAATCCAAAGTGACAGAAACTCGAGACGTTCCCATGACCTCACGGCAAACCCATTGCAACCCCCATTCGAGTACAAACAATCCTCATCCAACGACACCCGGGACCTCTTCCTCATCCTACTTTCTTCAATTTCACAATCATCTGTTTCTACTGCTTCATTCAGATTGAATGCACTACTACCACCACTACTACTACTACTACCACCCTGTTCCACCAACACCCCCACATTATCGGGCTTCTCACCGTCCCAAACACAATCAATGTGCAGCTTTCTAACCCGATTACAAATCGGTTCCACTGCTTGCAACGAAGCAGATGCATCAAGATACCTACAACCCGAAACCTTAACCTCCACAAGCGTCTCCCTAAGCAAACAAACCATAGTCCTCAACCCCCTCATCGTAACATTCCTACATTCACTAACCTCAAACTTACTCAACACACAACACCCTCTCCCAATCTCAATCAACCTAGAATCATTCAAATCAGCCGAATGCTTAATCGACAACGACTCAAGACGATGACACAAAGCAACCCCATCAAGGTGAGACTCAACAGCCTTACAAATCCCATGAAAACAACCCAATTCAAGCACCCTCAAATTCGGACATTTTGATCCCAAAGCTTCCAAAGCAACCCAACTCTCCCTCACATTCTTCCCAACATCCAACACCAACTCCTCAATCTCCCCCAACCCACTTATAAATCCTACTAATCCCTCCATACTAAACCCAGCTTCTTCAACACTAAACCCTTGCTCATCAAATTCTCTCTCCCTCGACGAAATATCCGCCAAATGAACAACCCTAAGACGCTTACAATTACCCGGAATACCGACCAAAGCTTCATCCCCAATAAACCCTAAACATCCCGGATCAAACACACACCCAACCCTAAAATCCCTCAAATTGGGGCAAAGTGATGTTATGCTCAAAATCTGATCGGACTTATACCCTTCCGGCAGCGCAAGATTCAGCAAATTCAACCGATCTAATCTCCGGCCAACTTCCGGCCTAGATTCTATCGCCGGCGGAATATCTTCCGTCCAACAATAGAAGCACGACAGATCAATCGACTTCAAATTCCTGCAATTCTCGAACAGATTCGTGTAATCGGACCCTAACGCGATCTGCTGCGGCCGCGGGTGCCACCGCACGAGCTTGATTTCGGACAAAAACGGGAAAGCTTGTGATACAAGCTCGAGCGAGGACGGCGAGCGGGAGTAGAATGTTAAGGAAGTTACGCGCGGGAAGGCAAGGCGGAGGCGGTGGGTGAGGAGGACGGCAGGCTCGTCGATGCCGGCGGTGGTGGTGACGGAGGAGAGAGAAACTCCCCACGGCGAGAGGAGGGAGAGGTCAAGGTGGGTGACATTAGTGTAACAGGTTGGGAGGTTGTATAGAAGGTCCATGATGTTGCCACGTATGGTGAGTCGGGTTCGGGTTTGGCGTTCCACAGTTAACCACTTTTGGTTCACCAACGCGGCCGAGTTCCGCGACCTAACGTCCGTGATCATGACCATTATGTTGGTCAGGATCACGTCCAGCAGGTCGTGGATTGTTGTCGTCATTTTTTTAACCAAAAGTCTAAACTGATGCTCGAAATATGTGGGGAATTATGGAAGTGTGGGGGGTGTGGGAATGGGGAAAATGGGAGGAGGGAAGTGTTGGGAAGTGGAAGTGTGTGTGTGGATGGGTTTATATGATGGGGAGGAAATCCACGTGATTGTGTTTTGGAGTTGTGTACAACACAGTTGGTTGGTAGTGATCTAGTGACATTCTGACAGTATATACAGCAAAATCGGTGGTTTAGTCATTCTCGACTTTGTTTACTGTTACTGTCATATTAATGTATTATGTACCTGTGATTTTATCTTTGTGATTTGTGAGTTTGTGAAATGAGTAGACATTTTGAAATTTGCTGTCATTTTTTTGTTTTGTTTTGTTTTCTCAGGGTAAAAGACAAGTTTGCACTGGGATTTGGGGACTGTTCTTAGTGGTTGTTTGCACCAAAAACTCGATTTCCTTCTTGGTAAGTTATGATTGCAACTTGTGTTTACGATTTGTATTGGAGTGCTTGTGGTTAAACAAGAAGCATTTGTTTTTTAAATGTAACAAGGATAACTTTTTATTAATCCATTTACGCTTCAAATTGTAGGCTGCAACTCATCTTGGTACAATTAGTTTACTTTTAGTACAAATCAAACCTTAGTAGAAGTTTGTGACCTCCAATAATAAGTACTCCATCCGTTCTATTATTTGTTAATGTTTGGTTTAACAAATGAATAGAATGCAGTAAGTATAAGCTAATATCCCTAGACTAATCATTTATTAGCTTTTATGAACTACACTTTATTATCAATTGGTGACCATTAATCTCAAGTCTAACCAACCATAGGGCTATGAGGGCTTTTGGACTTTGAACATGGTGTGAGGCGATCACCACTTCACCACAATGAAAGGACATGGTCTAAACAAACCATTTTTAAGAATGTTCGTTTTTTCAAATGTTTTATTTTCCCCCTTACAAAAAAAGTAATTCTTGAGAAGAAACAAAATGTAATATGTAGACTTTCAAACATATAAGTGAGATACTCCGGTTCATCTCAATAAATTTTAGAATAAACCTCATTCGTACACCCTTGTAAGTCTCTAGCCTAAGCTCTAACATCACCCGAACAATTAAGGGTGACCAACACAGAGCCTTGTGCTCTCAAGGGGCAAAGACTTAAGAGAGTTGTTATTTTTATCAATCACTTAATCAGAACAATATGCTACTCTTAAAAATCTGGATTCGTTCGTCAATATTAAGGTGCTAATTTAAATACGAGTGTTTCTACTTATATAAAGAAACCACGAGACATATCCTTACGATAGATAAAAAATTATTACTTACGTCACCTATATCCAAAAGACAAATTACTCCCTTTAGAGTCTTGTGCTAGAAGCGAGCAAGTTAGTTCCTTCCCAAATTAAAGCCAAATTAATCATTACAAACGCCAAATCAAACACTTAAGGAAATCACTGACAAGATCTAGAATGAATATATGTGACCTTTAACTTAGTGACTAGATACAGTGGAAAAACATGCATACAAGTAGATATATAGCGGAGGTACGTTGAAAATTAGTGCCCTCCTTTTCTTTTCTTTTTTTTTTCCTTTTTTTTGACAAAGTGGGCCCTCCATTTCTTTATTTGTATACCTTATCTATAAAACAATTACTAATTTTTTTATTTTTTTTTATTGGAAGATTCCCTTGTGATTGAGGTTTTGTGGGAATGGATGTGGGGTCGAATAATGTTTCTATGGTGTGATCGGAGAGTTTCTCATTTTCTTTTGGATATTGTTTTCGATTTCTTCTAAGACCATGTTTACCGGTAAGTTATATCATCTCGTATAGTCGTATACTTTAGTAAGATAGTGAGGCACGATAGCATGATATGCTACTACCTCACGATCTAGCTCTATCAATCAAAAAATAATTTATGAAAGAGAAAATAGGACAAGTTATTTGCTAAAATAGGAGAGCGACTGTAGCTTTGATAACAATTCTCATTTTCTCCGTCCTCTTGAGTCTTGACTCTTGAGTACCATGTACATAGTCATACACTCATAGGATAACATCTACTAGTATGCGTGCAAAACATCAATAAGCTGCTCTTATACACCATACAACTCGTTCTTCCCATTCATTCAAATACGAGGAGTCCAGGACAGTTGAAAAAACAGGAAAATGCAGGGATCGTAAGTGTATGACTCTACACAAACATGCGAGCTTATGTAGCGCCAATTCATCACATTCCTAAGCATCACTAGTTAATAATCGCTGTACAAAAGACGTTAATGTCCTGCATTCCCAAACTTCAACTTGGGAGTCAAAATTTGCAGTCCTCGCTCCATCTTGACAAAGCACTCCTCTATCTCATTTTTAGTCTGGAATGTAGAATGAAAGAACATGAGAGACTATCAAACATTTCCTTACCATAGCCAAGAAACAAAATATAATTATAGTGGGTAAATGCAAAAACATGCACTCCTCTATATCATGTGATATTCCACGTCTCAGAAACGGGCAAGGGACATAATAGAACAATAAGAGTGTTTCAATGGTGTTCCATATAGAAGTATAGAAAATCTCATATCAGAATGTCATACCTTAAGAGTTTTTATCACTAGTATAGGTTCTGAAATAGGGTTACATTAATACTAAATAAACAAATTAATTCTATAGTTCAATTTCAGAATCTACCAGCAACAATTGAGTTGTTTCACTATGGCATTCGGAGCGCATGGGTTTTACACCTGCATAGAAACCCTTGTGAATGGGAGGAGGGGGGGGAGGGAGGGGGTAGAGAAGCTTTCTTGCAAATTTTAACTGGACTTAATTAATATCTCCAATGTGGAAGATTTTAGGGAATGGACAATTAATGGGACAAGAACCTTTTCTTGTAAGCATTTCTTGCTCACATCATCCCCAGTGTTATCCATTGTTCCTACCGTGACATGTAAGGCTCAGATAAAGAATCGGCTCTTGTGTGGATCATGACTCTTCGAAAGATAAATAACAATGACATGATTCAATGAAGATGACCTACTTCGTATCTCTCCTCGTACACGTGTGTTTTATGTTGGCACAACAGTGAGATGATAGGAAATATAATTCTACTTTTTGAGTTTGCCTAACATAGGAGATGTCTATACAGTGAGAGAGGAGCAATAAATAATCCGCCTAAGGAGATACGAAGCACTTGCAAATCGGCTACGTTGGTTTAGGAAGTCGAAAAGATATAATATTTTATGGGAGTGTGCATGTATGGGAATCCCGCGTTTTTCAAGGAGTTCATCATTTTCTTGATTAATTATGGGTACAGACTGTTACTTTGCGTCCTTACGGCTAGAGGATATTACTAATTTACTATCACGATTTCGCAACATAATTGGAGGATCCTATAGTTTCCTCCAAAGTTTCGCTGGATGCCTTATCTCCCACCCACTGTCATAATTTCAGACATTATTACAATTGTTCTTAATCTTCTTATCTAAAAAAAAAAAGTTTAAAGTTCGCCATTTTATTTTGAAACTTCATGGCCTGATCTTTAAGACCTTACCGCTAAAAAAAAAAAAAAAAAAGTTATGATGCAACAATTTTGGAAAATCACTACATATAAGTTTTTGCATTGGTAACACGGCAGAAAATTATGATGCAACAATATCTAGACATACCTTCGTGTTGGTGGCTAGTGCTTTCTTCCCGGCCATAAGCTAACACCTAATCTTTTAAAGAACCCACCTATGAAGAAATTTAAGAAGACGAGTAATAAGAGTGATAACGATGGCATTAAATATGCTAATCCGCAAAACTGGAAAACTTATTCTTCTTTTCGTTGTTTCTTCCATTATTTTTGTCTCTCTTAGTGCAATTGGTGCAAAAAAAAAGCCTCTCTGTATTTCGGGTATAGTTGTGTGCATCCAACACCCCTACCCACCATAGGAGGGAACTTTGAGGCATTGGGTAATGTTGTTTGTTGTTAATGCTAGTGTGACCTGCACACATAAAAATACTATGTGGACTATGGGTGCTTTCAGATACCTTACCTAGGCATATATGGACAGGTGTCAACTTCCAAAGTCACAGTTAGTCGTCCAATACTTGGCCTCATCAACACCAGCTCCACAGTTTTCCCTTCCTTGTCCCATAATGCTTCAATAAACTGTTTCATTGTGGAATCACAAAATGCTTATCAGATTGACACCCCACAATGGAATTCTTCCTTTCCTCTATACACAATTTACATTGTTCAGCTCCTATATTGAGAAAAGGAACAACCTTCGCTGTCTACAGAACCATGGAAAGGCAAGATGAAATACCTCAAGGTGACTCCACACTGAAACCTCGCCACACTTGACTATAACATCACCAGCGCAAAGGCCAGCAAAACTAGCAGGAGACTTCTGTTCCCCCTGTTTGACAAAGAAAAAGATCCATTTAACCAGAATTTAATCAACAATTTATGTCTAGTTTGATCACAAGGACAGAACTTACAACAGGTCATTAGGTGTTGGCAAATTATTCCGAAGTAGCTGAAAGTTTACATAGTTCCACTAGGGTAGCTAATAGCTCAAACTGGGTGAAAGCTCATGAGTTTCTATTTTGATGGTTTAATTTTGGTGAGTTGGCTTTACGTATTCGACAAATTCATTAGCTAACTTTAATTACTCAAGGAGAACTCCTTCACATATCTATTGTTTTGTCCAAAACTGATAGAGGAGTCCCAACAGTTAGAAATATTAGTTCATCAACTTAAGTTCAGGCCACTTAGATGTAAATATGTAATCATGTAGAACTCAAGCCACCTATATGAAGTTCTCAATACCTCGGACTACACATAACTCCACTTTGAAGTTGTACTAAACTTAGTATGGGTGCCCATTTCACACCCTGGCTTCCTTCTCATAGTCTTTACCGAAATCTTGTACACTATCTTTGTTCATGAGTATGATCATGTGTGAATGTTCCACAAAACATTATATAAAATCTAAAAATTAAAAAATAACTCTAGCTAGTTGTAAGAGTATAAAAGGAGAATAAATTTATACTCCGTATTACCTTATATCTTATAGTTTTGGCATATTACCCAATCAGAGCATTTTAGCATATTTCTAATATCTTCAACAGCTAAGATCACCTTAAGAGAGAGAATATGGAGACCAAATATACCATCAGACCCAAACTCATCAGCACATGATAATAGGGAAACAGGCACACAGCTAAATCGGAAGGGGGAAGATTTCTTTACTTTTAGTTTCTTCTCTAATTGGTCTCTCTCCATTTGCGGAAACATAGCAATCATTAGACACTTCTTCAATTACCCAACTCCTAATGCCCTGCCCTGCCCGTCATATTTTCTGGAGGGTTAGGCCCGTTTTGGCCCACCCCATTAATGGCACGGCTAGGCCATGACCCCCTGAGGAAGGGTCGGGTCACAGGCTTAAAGAGGGGCCCCAACCCATTGGCCAGGTCTAGTTGACACCCCCCCCCGGGCATCCAGTAAAAAACACTCCTTAAGACAATTTCAACTTAAGACTCTTGAAAGCTGTAGTGCAAACACCGAGTCTCCCTCTTGTTCTCCTCAAACACAATTCTACATACTCTTGTTTTGGTTCATTTCCTAAAAATAGTGTGAAAAAACTTAAAATGACATCAATTTAAAGTTACCAGTACCTGCCACTTCTTCTTCCTCATACCTAGCTCCTTTCTCCTCTGTGACTCTATTCTCTTAATTCTCCTCATATCTGACCTTTTCCTCTTCCCCTTACAAATCTGCAGGAAAGAAGTCAAACTGTTCAATACCATGAACATTCATCACTTTACATTACATAGCGAAGAAAATGAAATTGTAAAGTTGAACAGAGAATCTCTTATCCTTTATTTTTAACATTCACTTGATCAGCAGGTCCACTATAGTACCATCTGACTCTAAATACTCACATTTGATCAACACAAACTAACAGAAAGAAATATAAACACCACATACTTCACGACGTATGGCCTTTGCTTTAATCCAATCTCTTGGCGACCAGAAAATCCCATGGTGAACCTGGTATCAATGAGACTAGATCACCTTAGGAACAAAGAAACAGAGAGAGAGAGAGAGAGAGAGAGAGAGAGACAAGAGGATTAAAGGCAATAAAGATGTCGGACTTGTAACCTTTGTCTTGTCCTTAGAGCTAATAGTCTTACTTCCAATGACCTGTCCACGGAAAAGGGAAAATGTTCAACATATTATGTCAAAATGATAAGATTTTGGTAAAAGCAAAATTTAACTGCAAATACATATTATCACGAAGTCTTTGTTGCCTCTCGTTCCTATTTTATGCCACCAAATATTGGTCTACAAAACCCGAATCATATACATAGCCACTCTTAAAGAACTGATGTGACTTAGAAGTCATTGGATAACTCTAAATTTGCACCTTTAAATTTAAATTACAAAAGCATCTTTAAGATTTCTCATCTCATACAAAGCTTAACAACGTGAACAAGAAAGCAAGTTGTAGAAGAAATGAATACGAGTATTTCTCATGAACTATTACACTTTGTGGTAAAGCTATGTTTTAGTTTATTTTGAGGTAATGTTGTTTGAAGAAAAGCAAACCGAAAATTTAACATCTAAAGCTAGCACACCAATTGCTTTTTAGGCAATACAATTACAACCAATGCCTAAAAAGAAAAAAGCAATCAAGGTGACTGGGTTTCCTACTGTGAGACCATCTTCCTTGGGGGTCTTAAAATGGATCTCAAAGAGGAGAGATAGGGTTTTTTTTCTGAAAGAGACTCAATGGAAAGGTATTTAACGGGTCTCATTTTCAGAGACGATCTCTGTTTTCAGAGACAACCTCATTCTTAATGAGGCCCTATTTTTGCCAAAACTATAAAGTAATTTTCAATATTTTATTATAGCGATCCTTGTAGAAGTCTTGCGGATGAAGTACAGGGTCTCAAAAGTCAAGACAACACAATTTTGGAAACAAGATGAATTTGAGACTTTAGCGGTCAAACCAATAAATATGCTCTTAGCTTACTCCCAAATGCATATTAAGTGGTAGTGAAGGTTCTTGCACAACATCTCGGGAGTGTGCTTTTACCTTTGTCCAGGGGCTTCAGAATTTTGACGTTGTTCTTGAAGCTAAATGGATAATTATTAAGGCGACAAGGAGAGGCTTTGATGCCATGGTTCCTAAACTTGATATCGAAAGGCTGATGGTAGAGTGAGTACAATCTGTTTAGTTAAATCCGACATTTGAAAGGTTGTGGGGTCACGATGGAGAAATGGCTTAGGTACGCTATTCATAATTTTCGGGGCTAGAGAAGGATGCTTCTAAAGAATAGGTTTCTTCCAGTCATCGCTCGAGCATGGTGATCCGTTATCGCCATTCTTATTCACATTAGTTCCTAATCTACTTAGCTGAATACGTGCGTACTTTGGCTGGAGCCAAAGTACTTTGATTAAGTTATGTCTCTATTTTCCGTCACCTTATTTGATTTTGCCTTTTCAAGCTCCCTGTAGGGATAGTTAAAGATCTGGAGAAGCTCAGAAAAGATGTCCTTTAAGTCGCACATGGGAAGGTAAGAGAGATCATCTGGTTAACCTAAGTGAGATACAGGCTTGAGGTTTGGTTGTTTGATCCATGAAATCATTGCTTTACTAGGAGAGCGGACGAGGCAGGTTTCATTTAAAAACTCCTTCCTCGGAGCATTGTTTTTTTTTTTTTTTTTTTTTTTTTTTGGTCTCCAGAGTAATGATTTGGATCCTTTCGTTAACTCTTTTCTGGAATAATGGTTTGGATCCTTTAGTTAATTCTTCTGCTACCTCATGCTTATTCTGAGAATTCGATTTCCATAACTTTTCCAACCATTAGCGTCTTCCCAAGTGGATATATACTTCCATATGATGTCTGCCAACATGAGCATTTGCCTTAACATAACTCGATTGGGTTGAACGAGGAAACACTTATAACATGTCTCGTAAAAAGGGTGTAAAGTTTCATTTTGGTCACCAATTGCCATTTGGAACTGGATAGCCTCGATGATCTAACAACAATCTTTAGTCACCTATTAGATTTCAAAGACTATTCTTCCACCAAAAAAGTTCACACTATATACAAGGTACTTATCACCCCTCTCCTCAGGTGTGGGATGCCATCCGGTAGCGCTTGCGCTTGGGTCTGGCAACAAGCATCAAGTCTAGGCAACCCTCAATTCCAATACGACAATCTCAAAGGCTCCTACCCATGGCTAAGTAAGAGAAGGTTGCATGTAAAAAAGGGCAGCCCGGTGCACATTGGCGTCCCCGCAAAGCAAGGGTCCCACCACAAGGGTGTATTGAGGGAAAGCCTTCCCTTGTCACTTTTTGGACAAGAGGCTGCTCCCAGGACTTGAACCAGTGACCTATCAATCACACGGCAACACCTTTACGGGTGCGCCAAGGCTCCTTAAGAGAAGGTTGGGTGTACAAATCAAAAAAAAAAAAAAAATCCATTAGATCTTTGAAAATGCAGATTGGAAAGAGATGCTTAGTATCCCATTCACAAAAATCAAACCTGTTCGACTATTACTCCTCTGGATAGATCAGGGAACTTCAGAAACAGCTCACTAGCTTTTCTAAGTCGGCTGTGTACAGATTGGCAACACTTGCTCCAATCCAAGGCCGTGGAACCTGCCTGTGAGACAAATTGAATGCTTGTTAACTCAAATGAAGTAAATATGCCCCTCCCATCACAACCTTAGTCTCATCATTTGATTATTTAGTTACCCTCCCTTATCATTAAAAAAGAAGTTAAAAAGGTAAATACACCCATTTTAAAAAGTTCTTGCAGCCGGCACGAGCACACAAGTAGCAAGCAGGACCCTCTGAATTACAATCTCACCCACGGAAGCACTATGCAACTAGAAAAAGGGGTATGAATGAATTCGAAGACATGACTCCCACTTCAGAAGCACAACGAAGTCTCTGGTATTATTTTACATGTCTTATAAAGATAGGAATATAAAAAGATAGGCATTCCAGATATGTTAGTGGCCTTAGGTGTAAGGACATGCAGTGATGCAGTCTCTACAACAACAACAGCAACAACAACAACCAAGCCTTATTCCCAAAATGATTTGGGGTCGGCTATGATGAATAGTCATCTAGTAACCGTCTTGTGTATGCCATAAAATTTCGAAAACATTGTGGACCATTTAGAAATATTGAGATAGTTAGAAATACTAAGGACATGCAGTGATGCAGTCTCTATCCACGCAAATCTCAACTCGTGTCAAACTTCTCTCCTACTCACTAATTTCAAGGTGAGCACCTCAGAAAGAATAGCCCCAAAGAATAGATAAAAAGAGCTTATAGAGGTTTGAATATATATCCCAAGCTTCCAAAACGCATTAGAAGTGACCTTGCATTTCACAGTCACCAATTGATGTAGAATTCTATCAGCTATTGGCCCTTCGCCCGGTCATAAAGAGCCTTGTAGTGTAAGTAAAGCTTTTGCTGACTGAGGATCAATATTTCAGGAAGTTTTTCCTCTGTGATATTATTTTGATCTGAATTTTAACAACTTCTTAATTAAACATGAGTCAGCCTACTCATATCATGATAAGAGAGCTTCTTCGCAAACATAACCAAGTAGACCAAAGTGCTGCTAAAGATCGTCACTAAGTGAGCTTAGGTTCATGTCCATGTTGAATCGTTTAGCTCAAAAAAGAGTTACAGATAATTGCCACTTTGTTCACAAGAACTCATTTCCATAGCTAATCTTAAAGATGAAACCCAATATCACATGTGACAAGATAAATTTATACCTACTTTACTCTTCTTCCTAGTTACTCCTTTTGCAGTAAAGAAACGCCATCAATTATTGATTCTTTGAATTGTGCCCTAGCCAATATATGGTCAACTAAAGCTTTTGCAGGTTATTATTAAGTTGTTTGGAAAACAAAGGAAACGAAGACAAGGAAAATAAGATAAAGGAAGGAAAACAGAGATCCTTTTATATGGTTAATCACTTATGCTTGTTTACTTTGTTATCAAACACAGTCCAATTTGAAGAAAATGGTATTGGAGCACTCCCATCATTTCCTTTTCTTCCCAAATTTCACATAAATAAAGCCTAAACACAAGAAAGTTACTCCTTTACTCGCACTCTCTTTCCTATCAGCCCAAGTCCATCCCAAACAAGCTATGATAACGCTACTCGAACATAAAGGTAAATGATAAATCCCAATAATTATAGCATTTGTCTCTGGGCTCAGACATCTGAAAGTATCCAGGATAGCACAACTCCACATTAACTTCTTTCCCAACCCAATGCATCTTACAAAATGGCCAATCAAAAGGTCGTACTTGGACTTTGAGTTTCATGTCTAGAATTTCTCAATACAAACAAATCTGCATTAAAATTATACTACATATCACCTATCTGTAACATAAGAATCGATTGCTCAAAGAAGCGAAGCCAGGACACATAGACCAATTGATAGCTGAAGGGAGAATCACCCAACATGATAAATTTGCCTACCAAATGTCCATAAAAAAGAACACTGCCTCTTTAATATCAACTCAAACTTGAAAGGCTATGGCTTCTTTGAATCCAAACTGACATGACCAGACATCTCTCCAGGCTCCTACCCCTTAACCAGTTGAAGCCTTCTTAGCTGTCATCTTATTCTTAGTTTCTTATCATCAAACCAGATACAGCTGTTGCAGCCCCCTATTATCTTAAACAATTATTTTACCTAGACGGGAAAAGTGGTTATTTATTTATGAGAGGTGTTATTTATTTAAAAAGGGTATAATTGTCAGAAGTTAAAAAAAAATTGGCATCTGGCGACAGTAGTAATACAAAGGCGACGAATAGCTCTTCACATAAACTATAGCAGATGGACAGATTGTTTAAGTTAATGATATGATAAATATTTTTTTTTTTTCAAACAGAATTAACAAATAGAAAGGCAACTGATAAACAACTTTTAGATAAAAGAATCCAACAACATAAAACAGATAATTACCCATTTTTCTTCAAGTCCTCCAAACATTTGATAACAATATTGATTGGTACAAATGCATTATATGGGCAGATAAAGAAGTTGACCCCAATGACTTCTCCATTGAAATTTATAAGGGGGCCCCCAACAGCAAGCTGTAATAGATCAATTTTGCAAGACAGTTACGCGAAAATGCACTACATACTATATGAGAGATAAATGACCAACCATTAAAAATATATACAGCAACACTAAGCATAAGCCTATAAGTTCATATGATTAATTTGGCAGACCCACTCCCTTACCGAACTCATATAGTCGAAAATGTTTTTGCAGTAAGTCGAAAGGAATTATAGATCTTACCTTAGTAACTACGCAACTTGTCAGAAAAAGTTCTTTGCAGTCATAACGACAATCACGAGCACTGAATAATTAAAAAAAAAAAAAAAAAAAAAAAAAAAAAGGAGATATTAGTGATTTGAAAAAAATGTGACAGAAGGCTAGCACACACCAGACAAGTACAACATCTAGCGTACTGTCTCCAAATACTTTTAAGATACTAACAGTTGAAAAAGTATAACATCCACTTTGATAAGAAAATAGGAAAGAATGATTCACAACTGAAGTTACTCCCAAAGTATTATCAGTTGTTCTGAAATGAACCAAACAAAACCTTAGGGCCCGTTCGGTATCATTGTCGTTTTCAGTGTTTGGTTTTTTTGCATGAAAATATCTAGTTAAATAAGTTACTAAATTAAATTTAAATTGTTTGTTTCTATAATAATCATATAGAAGATGAAAACTGAAAACTAAAAACTGAAAACCACTTTTTCCAGGTTTTGAAAAACGGGACTTTGGTTTTCAAAAAAACTGAAAACTGAAAACAGAACACGATACCAAACAGGCCCAAGATAATCAATACACACCTCAATATACCAGGTGAAGCCATAATCTCTCGAGCACCCTCACAATCACGGCCTAATGCAATTACACGTTCCCCAGGTTTGAGTTTAAACTCAGCTGAATGCCTGTTTAGTATAGGCTTCTCTAACTCTATTGCTACATAATCATCGATGTATCGTATACTTGCAGTCGACAAAGGTGTGGTGCACTTGATCTCAATAGTTGCAATATTATAATAAAAATCATAAACAGACACATGTCCTTCATATTGTTTACCATCAGATAAATATATGTCAATCTGCAAAGGAAAGATTATTGTGCAAAGACGAGTGAAAATACGAATTATAAACAAGGAAAAGCTATGATTGAAAGCAAAAAGAGGAAGCAAATCGGAGTTCTGCCATATTCATACGAATCATACCAACATCAACTAAATTTGAGTGTAGCACAAATATTTTGATTTATATGTTCTCTGTTATTAATGGATTAAAGTTACTCTATTGTTTCAGCCTTTCACCTATCATTCTGTCAAGTTAGCAGTTGGGAGACTGGGGATAATCTATATTATTGTAGCACGCCATATGCCTGGCATATCACATGTAAAACATGACATGACACTTAGATACTTCAATTCCGACTAAAATCATGAACCTTTTGACCACTTAAGAAGCTTGCAGCTAAGTTTGTGTAATACAGATGAGAACTGAAATCAAGGGCTGGAGCTTTTCTAAGCTACATTTAGTCATACATGCTCCCATGATTTCAGAATATTAAGAAGAATAAGTTATCATCTATCCACAGAAGAAAATGATCAGCAGAAAGAGATGCTAAAGAAGACTTGACAATCATTTCAGCAAGTGTCACTAACCTTAAGATCAGAAGGTATTGAACCTTCACCATCAGGACCTTGCAGGAGAGTCGCAGAAGTCAAGATAGTAGCAATGCCATGCTGTTCATCACATTCTAGTATCGTCCCAGATCCAATAAATAGGAGTTCCCCACCTGAGGGCAGCCATCAAATCAAATTACCTTTCAAACGAGGAAAAATATATCATCTCAAGAAAGAGAAAAAGAAGAGTACAGAAAGAGGACAATAAATCCCAAAAAATTAAAACACAAAGGAGCCAGAATATAAAATTTCCTTTCCATCGTAATTTACTACTGTGAGAAATCCTCAAGACTAGGAAATCTGACCTCAATTTACAACACATTACATTCTGTGTGAATAGAATGGAAAAGGCCCAAATTTATGTTAGAGCCAGGCGAGGTGGCTGTACTCATACTCATAGACATAGGAGAATCAAATTTAAAAGTTCAGTCGAAAAATACAATATGACTGGTATGAAGCCAATTTTCGTTAATCCGGGGCATAGGACTCCGAGTAATTAGACTTCTTCTACAACTTTCCTTCACAACCAATCATCTAATGCCACAGAAGTTGAGAAAAGACATACACCGAATAATGCAAAATAAATGGATTGCCAAGCAAGACCATAGAACCACAAGTTCCCTATGGACCATAAGACATAAGTCTGATACATTAGTGGTTTAATGGAAGCATAATCTTTATGCAATAGCCAAAATTATGAAATCTTGAGAGAAAAATCATAAACTGTGAAGAAGTTTTCTTGTTCATGGCTGCAAGGTGATATTGACAGTTATCAAGCTACTTGAAATATGGTGCTTTAGTTAGCTCCCTTTCCATTTCCTCTCATCTATCATCTTAATATTTCAATTTGCGTTCAAGATACCGCAATCACTAATAATCCATCATAGGGCCCTATGATGGTTTATGTTGACTGACCCCGGATCATTTCCGACTAAACCTTTGTTGTTATTGATAAGGGGGAACATTAACTGCTCCCCCCTTCATCTCATTGTCAGATGGTAAGCAAAAGGTTCTAGACATAAGAAAGGGTTACTAATAATAGGATAAGTAAAGAGATGGAGGACAACGCCCTACAATAGATTATGACCATTGGAACTACAAAACATATGCCAAACTCAGTTGAACATCCATTCATCCATACCTCGACGTAAAATGTCATCACAATAGTGTCTATGTGAAATAGCAAAGCACACAGATTTAGCCTAAAAGATTCAACATTTGGACATCCCGGATGTACCAAACAGAAGAAATGACGGGATTTATCCAAAAAGCTTTCCTAAATCCATGTAGCACACCTTGTAAAAGTTCCGCATTAAAACCTTCCAAGTTCACTTGACACCATCCGAAGGGAAATAAACATTCCAATCAAATGACGAGAAAATCGTTCTTTCAAGTTCAATTACCCTATAATTGTTCTACCTAATTACCCAAGCAAACATCTTTTTATCCCTCCCCTACAGTAGCCTCAATTGTAAGAGATTCCCCCCCCCCCACCCTTACCCTCCAATTTTGCAATCCAAACATATTCTTAATGTTTGTTTGCTTCCAAAAAATCTTGCAAAGTACTACAATTCGTCAAATTTAGTACCATAACTTACAACACCTCCTACCAAGCTAAAAGATACCAAAATTAAGGATAGTACATGCAATTTCATTCTTATCCATGACAAATCGAATGAACATTCCCAACGCATTAAGTAAAATAAACAAGCAATTAAAATTTTGTTACGAATATAAGGGACAAAGAGTGCTACCAGCGCGGGTTCTGATCGAGACGACACTCGAAGAAGCTTTCAAAACAGCGTTCTTCACATCAAGGTCAAGACAATAATAATCATTCACAACATTTCGAAAATTAGAAAAAGCACTGGACCATTGCCGAATAGCTTGACATGCACATAAAAAACAAAACAGAAGATTATTATTGTACAAATATATATAACAAGATAAAAACTTTCAAATCAAAGTAAATTAATGGTAAAAGGGGTTAACATACATCTGCCACGACGGCCCGGCCAATCCATCTTCAAGGCCATGGTGTGCAAATCCAACTCTAACCACCATCGAAGAGGAAAAACCTTCAAATTACTGTATATATTTACTTTGCAGATTAAGAGATAAATAACATTCGGAATTCCGAAATTGACAATAAGTTAGTGTGAAACCGTGTCGTACGAATGTGGAATTACTGCTCACAACATACAAAAAGGTAATGTTTCGTTTGAATTACGCTTCCACAGTGAAACAGGTTAAGAAGAAACAACAAAGCCTCGGCGAAAGAGAGGAAGGATTTACCTCAAGCAACTGGCTATGAAGAGAGAGAGAGACTAAGGAAGAGTATGTAGCAACCGACCGCTAACTAATTGCTTGTGTCAGTTCAACGCTTCGCAAACCCCTGCTTGTAAATCGCCCGTGACTCTGTGAGGCTATACGATCATGTGTGCATAAACTTTTCTTGTATTTCAACAACAAAAAAACATGGCCAAATAGCCAAGGTGCTATAAAAAAAAAATACATGTGCTTAATTTTATGTCCGAATTGGAAAATAGACAAAAATAATATACATATTTTTCAAAAAAAAAAAAGGAAAGTTCTACACCGTATTTTGCAAGTTTTTGAAAAAAAAAATAATAATAATAATTTTTTTTTGACGATTTTTCAACTTGGTGAAAAATTAAGCTTATTCGTTGCATTATAGTATGTCTTCTACTGTTTTTTTATACCAATGTAGTAGACGCTTGTGTATTTTTATACTAGTTTGGTCATTTGGCGACAAAAACACTAGTGTTCCGATCTTTTTCGGACAAAACACTACCTTAAATACCCCCTTGTTTCTTTGCAAACGAAAAAAACTAGATGACTTATGCGGTCGTCTTTTCTGAAATTTTGCGAAACCAGTATATTAAACGCACGCGGTCTCCAAATATAATGAAGCGAGTTAAATTAACGCCCTTAATTGATCGGTAAACGAATTAAGGTGTGAACAAGGCAATTCTTTATCGAATGTGGTTTTCGACAATTTTTCCTAGGAAGAAAGGAAAAATACGGAGAACAACTACAAGTAGAAGAATAATAATAGTAAGACTGGAGATCTAGGCAATGATTTGTACGGTACGGTATTGCGATCATATATTCGTCTACATGTGCCAAGTTAGATAACTGTCTTTTCATCAAAATTACTCCAGATCCGTATGCCCCCTCGTAGAAGCCTATCTCAAACAGCGATGTGATATAAGGTATGCAGAAGAGACAAAATCTAACATTAATGATCTATATTTTGATGGAATTGTGCAATTTTGGTAATTTTGTATTCGATTTATATCGATATTATCGTGGATGCCACATTGCCTTTAATTAATGATTATGATTTTATTCCCTTAAAAAAAAGCATAAATTCCAAATATGCAGATCAGAATGGATTCATTTAACTAGAATTGTCTAATAGCGATCAAAATGTATAATATATTTTTTGATATTTAGTTAAATTTTCAACATTCAAATCAGATTAGAAAGATACAATCTCATCAAACACATACTCATGCGGAGTTAATTATTGAAATCGTGTGTTTATATCAATTAGAAAACAAAACAGAAGAAGAAAACTTCTAGGGCCTGTTTGGTATCGTTTTCTGTTTTTTTTTTTTAAACCAAAGTCCCGCTTTTGAAAACCAGAAAAAGTGGTTTTCAGTTGTCAGTTTTCATTTTTTATTTGACTATTATGAAGACAAACAATAAAAACTTTATTTTATAACTTATTAAGCTAAATATTTTACGCAAAAAAAACCAAAAACTGAAAACGGCGTGATACCGAACGGGCCCCAAAATTTGTGAAAATCACTATTGAAATAGGTTGGCTTTGAAAAATTATAGTTACTTATAAAATGTGTCAGAGGTCTCATCGTACGAGACTGTCCCACGATAGAATTTGTGTTAAACTTAGGGCGATGATTTTGCTAAGACAGTAATTACTTTCCGCCACGGTAAATTCATTGAAAGACATATTTGCCTTGGAAAATACTGGTTTATCTCGGCAAAATTATCACCCATTTATTTGTCAGTTGTCGCACAATTTTGGAATTTTATAACATAACATTAGAAAAATATGTTAGAGCATCTGTATTGGTGATACTCACTATAGTTCTCAGATACCAATATGATGTCACAATTACATGCTGATATCAAATGGAGGATGAGACCCAATTTGAGACCCTACTTTTCGATGACGAGACTTATATTTTCGGGTCTCAAACATTTATTGTTAATTATTAATTAGGTCCAAAATAATATAAAATTAATTCTAATTACTAGTAGCTCCCACATAATTAGTTCTTGAAACTTTTGAGACCGTCTCTAAAAACAGAGACCGTCTCTAAAGACAGAGACCATCTAAAACTTTAAAAGCCTTTCCCTTGATCTACATTGGGAGAGTCTCATTTCGAAACTCAATTTTTACACTTTGAGACTCATTTGAGACCCCCCAATAAAGATGGTGTAAAAAACCATCTTTCCTAAACAAATTAAAACCATACTCAACATATCTATAACACACCCCACACACACGCACAAAAAAAAAAAAAAAAAAAAAAGTGTGTGTTTGTTTACTTGGGAAAGCCGTGTCGGACTCAGGGACGGAAAATTGAAGAACACGTTTCGCGGTATCGGAGAACAAAGGGTCCAGCCCGATCAATTTAGTACCCTGTACAACCTAATTTTCGGAAGAAGGAAGAAGAAAAGAGAAAGGAAAAGGCGTTGGGAGTTGGAACACTGCCGCAACGCCCTTAAACACCGCGGCTACCACCACATCGACGCCGTGCATCGTCGCGGTCAGCCCAAATGACGTCGTCAGTTCCACCGTTCAACCCCTGGGAGAGAACTGGAATTCGATTTACATTGCCATGGAGTAATTTCTCCTCCTTCTCTCTATCTCTCTCCTCGTTTTCTGTTATTATCAGTAAATTCAACCTAGCAGTTGTAATTATGTCAAAGTAGAGAAATTTGAGTGAACAATTTGGCTTGTTCAATACTCTTCTTAGCTGCTTGCTTGCCCCCCGTATTGTGTATAATTATGTCAAAGTAGAGAAATTTGATTGAACAATTTGCCTAATTAGTTTTTCTCTTTGCTTCTTCAATACTATTCTTAGCTGCTCATTGATTGATGCTCGTTAAGGTACACTGGTGATAGTGTGTTTGGTCGTTACATTTGGCATGAAATAATATGAGTTGTTTAGTAAGTGTTGGCCTTGCTCTTAGAAACAGCTTTCGAGTTTGATTTATTTTTGATCTTGGGTTTGGGTTGGTTGGTACTTGGTAGTAATGCCATTGTAGGTCGCGAACAATTTGATAATTTGTTACTGTACATGTTTCTTTCCGCGTGTTTGTAGATGTGCACGATGAAAAACGAGGTCACTTTGGGAGATTTGAAGAATTTATCAACGAGAACAAGGGTTTAGATTGCACTACAAAGACTGCTGCTTTAAAGGCTTCTCCTTTTGTTGTTTCTCTGACATCATATACCGGTAAACATTCCCTATTAGTTCAAGTGTTAAAGATAAATTGATAATTAAGTTTTCATTTTCGTTCCTGTCTCAAATTAATACTTATTCATGTGTGCCACTTTGCTTTGTGCACCACCTTTAATATGCTTTATCGACTTGAATTATGTCATTTGGACTTAGTGGAAGACCTTTAATAGTTTGTCGTTAACGTCATCTGGATTTTTTTTTAGTTTCTATTACGAAATTGTTACATGAATGTTTCTTGTTCTTCTTATCCAAATCAAGATTAAAAATTAGAAAAATAACTATTTGAAATTTATTTTAGGCATCCAACGGTTGTTTATGTGCTCTGGAATTATCATGAACTCAGATGCCACAGATGGTGACTTTTGTAGCACCATCTTAACTTCTGCCAGCCTTCTCAGATGTCCGATACGAGAACGTGCCATAGCAGATGGCATAAAGGTTTGGTATTATTGCTGTTTGTCTTTGGAGTATAAGTGTTCTATCAACAATGCCTTGACTTTTGGGTTTGTGTCGTAACTATTTGTTACAGGTGGATGTCTATCTTATCGATGGTAGTTTATATGAAGGAACAGTAGTGGGGCATGACTTCCACTACAATATTGCTGCAATCTCTATCAAGTCTAGTGTTTGTCTGCAAACTGCGATGATTGGTAATATTGATGGTTCTACTGAAGCTAAACGTAATCCTGATGGTTCAACATCGTTTGCGCTAGTCCGCCACCGTGATACGACCATTACGCTTTCTCCTGAGATGCATTTGATTGCATTGGGTCGATATTATGGCCGCACCTGGTGCGCTTAGGTACATGTGTGTTTGATTTTCTTTCTTGTATCTTTCTTTTCAATTACTCAGTAAATGGAATGCATCTAGGGAATTTTTTTTAATAGGAATGTACAGATCGAAAAGTATCATAAATTGAGGACATGGAGCCCCTCCCAGTGAATGCACATCACAAATTAATTTTGTTTTCCTTTCTAGAAGTGAACATAAGTTGTCTACATGGATTATAATCACTATGCCGGTTAAATGTACCTCTTTTTTTTTTTTTTTTTTTTTATTATTATTATTATTGCTCTCCTTTAAAAAACCTACTTGATGTTTTTTGTTTTCTACGTGATTCAGGTTGGTAGACTGTGGCTTGGACTGTGAAGAGCTTCTTATGGCTGATTGTGAGATTACAAAGGTAATTATTGCTTGGTTCTTGTTATGTGCTTGACCTACATATATAGGCAACAAGTTGTAAATTCCTTTGCGCAATACTATTAGGGGCCTTGCAAACAGGTGACTTATGTTCAAAGATTGCAGGATTTTAGCATGATAATTGTGTTCCTTCGTCTTCAATCTATTTTGTCATTTGGAATTCAGATGCATCTTTTGTCACCGATTGTGCTTGTAATGCGCAAGTCCATTCCTCTTAGTGCAAGAGTTTGGATTAAAATTGTGTTAATTCTTCAGTTTTCAATAAACATTAATAAAAAGACTGTAATGAGAATAAATTGTGTTTACATGCTGATTTCTCATTCATCTTTTAATATATTTATGAGCCCGTAAAATGACGTAGCCATTCTCGTTTGCTTTTACTAAATCTTTGGAAGAGCCATAGAGTAATGAAGTGCGTGGAGGAGTGAGGGGTTGAGTTCTGGTTCGGTCTTTTTCCTCTTGGAGATGTTGGTACAATGTGCTTTAACTTTGGGATTTTTGTTGTCTGTTTAAAAGGCCTTTCGCCTTTTTGACTATTCTAAGGAATTATGTTATACTTCACATAGTTCACAAGCTAGTAAGGTGTAAGGACGACTGTTTAAAGAATGGTATTTAAGACATGATCTTATTATTAGAATTTCTTTGTATACTGGCTGTATGGATTCTCACACACATGCATATCTGACTCGTAATTTTTTTCCCAGAATGGTATCGGTGGACCGGTTATCAGTTGCAATGGATGTGTGATTGGAATGAGCTTTTACGAGGCTGGATGCGTTCCTTTCTTACCAATCAACATTGCTTTGAAATGCTTAGAGTATTTGCAGAAACATAGGTACGCTCAAATATATCTCCAACACAGAAGTTATTTGCATAGCTGTTTTTATAAGATTTCAATGGTCTTTGGCATATGATATGAGTGGGTTACTGAAGTTGTGTCGAAGGCAAATTCTATTGGAGGATATAATTTGAGAGTATATGAGATAAGATCGCGATATATTATTAGTTGGAATAATATATGTGAGATATTATTTAGGGGAAGTCCCCTTCATATTATATCCTCCAATAATTGCATTCTTAGCAGAAATAGTAGCTAGTAATATCATTTGTGTACTTTGAGAGCATAGCAGATGTGACACCAAACATCTGCTCATGTAGGATGGGCTTTAGAGGTGGGAGCTTCAATTCTACATTCAAAAAGGAAAATAGCTAAACTAAAAAAGAAAATGTGACTGAGCATTTTACCGTCAGCATTCTCATTTTAATATGCTATACCAGTGGGACAGCCCGATTGTGTTTGTTTTATGAGGTATGATCAAAATATATGAAATCTTAAAAAGAATTGGGGTTGGAATTGCTCCTTCCCCTCTTTTTGATGTTGTGAGCTGGACTATTGTTTGAATTCTAGCAAATTGAAATTAAATCTGAGCAACCAAGTGCACAAGACGAGTGGTTCTGCCACCTAAGGTTGAATAGCCCCTGATAAATAGTGCAAATGGTTCTGATAGACCTCCTAATATAATGCTTAAGCATATTTCAGAGTGTAGAATGAGTGAATGACCTTTGGCCCTTCGGTTAGTATAAGAAAGACAAAGCCATGTCCTGGCGAGTTGCAGATGTCTTTCTTTAAGTTTTTTGGACGATTAGGAGAACGCATATCACTGAGTGGACTTTGATGGTAGTTGTTACATTGAATCCTCTACCTTAGTGTTTTGCTGCCTTCTTGAAAGTAGTGCATCAACTCTTATTCTATAATTTTTTACCAGAAGCAATCAGTTTTTTGAATCTATGATGGGTTAGTATAAGAAAGACAAAGCCATGTCCTGGCGAGTTGCAGATGTCTTTCTTTAAGTTTTTTGGACGATTAGGAGAACGCATATCACTAAGTGGACTTTGATGGTAGTTGTTACATTGAAACCTCTACCTTAGTGTTTTGCTGCCTTCTTGAAAGTAGTGCATCAACTCTTATTCTATAATTTTTTACCAGAAGCAATCAGTTTTTTGAATCCATGATGGGTTTTTGAATTTTAATACATTTCATTCTTGCAGGAAAGTCCCTCGACCATGGATCGGAGCTAAATTATCTGACCTTGAGACAGCAGGTTTAGGTGACTTGGAAATGTTAAATCAGACTTTTCCTAAGGTCTTTGAAGGTGTAATTGTTAGAGAGGTTTGTGCTCTTTAAATTTTTGCTTCAATTATCATATAACTTCAGAGTTTCTTAAAAATGATTTTGAGATTGAGTTGGAACCTTAAGCTGTTGGACAAAAGTAGAGAGTGTGGCACGTCATGAGTTTAAAGTAGTTTAAACATAGATTCTCTCTCTATATAGCAGCAATGCCCGAGTGCTATTAAGTATTAACAACGCTACAAAGTGATAGTCCAGACTTAATCTTTTTCAAAATGTGTAATGTTTATTTTTTTTAAATTAGAATTGAAATGTGTAGGTTGTTAAAATCAACATCACAACAACATCAACAACACAGGATTGGTTTTAAAATGATTGGGGTCAACTAACATGATACATCGTATGAATTATGAAACTGTCATAGAGTTGGTGCTTTGAAAATACATCCACATCACAATACCATATCATATAATATACTAGAAAGTATTCTGCAATTATTTTACATTGAGAGCTGTTTATATTAGTTGAGGGAAGATTAGCCATGTCAGTTGTTATCACGTCTTATGAAATGTTCATTGACTTCAGTTGAATGTAAAAAGTAAACAAGTGGGTGTGGCCACAAATCATTTTGGGAATAGGGCTTGGTTGTTATTGTTGTTGTTTACTTGGTGCCAGTGGCTGCCTCTGGAGTTATGGTTGTTTTTAAAAGTTCTCTCTTTTCAGTTTAGTGCACATGCTTCCATGAATGATTTGCGTGTACAATACGTTATTTGTGATGGCTTGCTTTTGATTGTTATAATTAGGTGGATTCAGACTCTCCTGCTTCTGATGCTGGGCTTTGCACTGGTGATGTGATATATCAGCTTGATGAAACGCCTCTTAAGAACACGCTTAAGGTATTGCATTTTTAAAAATGCTTTTACAATAGGCTTTGTGTTTGACTCTTGTGAATGGTACTCATCCCCGCCTCAATGGCACTGTCTTAGTTCGAAACCTGTCTTAGGCTGTTCAGGAGGTGGTCGCCCGTCCTATAGCTGCCAAAACAGGATTGTATCCATCAGCATATAGTTCCAAGGAATGCCAAGGCCTTCGCCTTGTCCTACTTTTAAGTTGTGTCTTCCAGCCCCACCCCTGACCTGCTGGCTTTGTTGGCTGTTTTAATGGGAGTCTGAAAAGATCCCTGCCGGTTGCCGTCTGTGCCTCCTCGGGCATTGGGCTTACCAATGCATCTCCTGTGAATTGCTTATGTCCATAGTTTTAGGTCAAGTAGAAGCCTTATAGTGACCGACTAACCGTTATTCAAAGACTTGATACGATCAGGCCCTCTAAGTAAAGAGGGTGGATCCTATACCGTTGTTTGTAAACCATGATTGGGTTGAAACTTGGAAAGTATGCTCTGTGCACTTTATTGGCATGGGTGTGGCCATGTGGAATATATTGTGTCTCAAACAGAACTGTAGACATCTGCTCTGCAAACATAGCAGGTTGGGCATATTTTGAATTAAGCTGTTTTGAGTTTTCATGCAGAAGTATAAGGAGCCTTTTTGTTTAAAAGTAGGGAAAGGAATAAAAATAAGAAAGGGAAAGCAAATAAAAGGAATTAAAAGTTTGAAACTCCTTACATTGCCAGAAGTAAGTGGTTATAGAACCCCTCAATGATTCCCCACCCCCACCCTTCATCTGCCCAAAGGTGAAGAGTGAATACCAACAACCAGCACCTTCTTTCACTTCCATATTTACCATCACATCACCATGACCACGGACCTTCTCTACCTCCAGAGTCCAGTCCTCCTCCTTTAAGCCTCCCCGACCGTTGTCGTGAGATACGAGCCACAGGTTCCTCCACTTCTCTCCTCCAACCATTGTACCGCCTTGAAGGTTGCGGTGGACATTTTTACAGTAAGTAATTGAGATTTGGATTCAAACGACCTTTAATTTTGGGTAGGTTTAAATCCACTGCTTGAATCATCTAATCCACGCTCTTTTGTGCATGGCAATTCTAGACCCGCGCGGGTTTATGACTTGTTAGGCACAAAAGAGCGTGGGGGGTGTGGGGATGGTGGTTCGAGGGTGAGAGTGAAACCCCAAAAATGTGTGATCTCCAAAACCTAAAAGGAGGTAGGGAATGAGAGTAGAGGGATTGTGGGGAATTTTTTTTTTAAGGAAATTGGGGAAATGGAATTGTTACAATCAGCAAACACACAAGGTATCCATTACCTATCCGTTTTGCTAATCAAACGCAGCCTAAATGTATAGTAATGAATTAATGATTAGGACAGTTTGTTAGATGTCAGCTTTGACATATGTACGAATAGAAACAATTTACATGTTCAATAGTAGTAACATTGTGAGCTCATGTTTTTGGTTCAGTTCAAGAGTTTGCTGTTCGACAAAGCCAACAAATCTGTAGAAGTGATTGTAAAAAGAGCTGGTAGCATTGCACCTTTAAGACTGTCGCTACTTCCTCGGAGGCCCAGAAAAGTACATCGGTAAGAATTCTCTCATCTACGGAGGGTGCCTATTTTTTCGCTTTAGGTGGCAGAGAGAAGTTTTTCTTAGTGAGAGTGTTGCGTATAGTGTCTACACTTAATCTTTTAATCATATCGGCCTTTTTCCATTATCACGGTTTTATTCTCATGTTTTTTTTTTTTTTTTTTTTAAATCAGATGGCCTTTACCGCAGGAGTCGAAAGTTCTCGTGGCTGGATGATAGATGTGTACTTGTGAAGCACTACTCATTTTTATTACCAAGGCTAGATTATTGTAATTTGTAATTAAGTCCTCCTAATCGCAACAGTAACGTAGGACAAGATCAGTGTGTCTCTGTTTCACAGCTAGCATCCAATTTAGCGCGGTATATTTTGGATCCTATAAAGATGGAGAGAATGAGCAATACATCATTCTAGGGTAGTAGGGCGCGATTTCAAGCTAATACAAAATTTACAACTGGTGACTATTCTTCTTACGTAAACAAGATATTTAGTTATTAAACGCTTTTATTGGTGTATAAATGGCATTTTAAGTAAATCTATCACTATACCTTTCACAAAAAGCATCTAGAGTTCAAGATCATGCCTCTTAGATTGTTTGGGTTTCTCGTTACTTTCTCTGTTTGAGTTTGAACACCCTATATCTAAATTGTTCCTATGTTAAGGGAGTTGTACACACTAATTAGTTAATTAACATTCATGGGTCATTTTGGATTTTGATTAACCGATTAATGTTTATACTTTCCTCTAACACATACACCCTCCGTCCCAGATCAAACGCCCCATCCCCAAAATACCCCCCGTGTTGAGAAGGGTGTACACACTAATCGGTTTATTAAAGTTTCAAAAAAATTATGTAGCGAATAAAATTAGAGTTTTCTCTAACTTGCTATGCAATTCTTTTGGAACTTTGATTAACCGAATAGTGTGTACATCCTTCCCAATATGGAATCGATTTTTACATGGGACGTTTGAACTGGGACGGAGGGAGTAGTGAGTATGGGGTGTTTAATCTCGGATGGATGAGAGCATACAAGTACACTAATAATATTTACACCCTCCGTCCCAATTCAAACGCCTCATCCCCAAAAGACCCCTGTGTTGAGGAGGGTGTATACACTCATCGGTTTATCAGAGTTTTTGTGTAAAGTTTACATTGTTCATAATATGAGATAGTTTTTTTTACATGGGCGTTTGAGGTGGGACGGAGGGAGTCGTCTTTTTAAGTAAAAAAAAAAATAAAAAAAATCAAAGCAATATACTGTACGTATTACCACCAAACCTTTCCCCTCCCTCTCAATTGATTTTGCAGCCCGGAAGTAAGTCTATAGTCTTGACTGTAGAGGTGGCCAATGGGACGGGTCAGCCCTGGCCCAACCTGAACCGGCCCGGTAAATAGCCCTGGCGGGTCGACCCTTGACCGGGCCGGGGCAAGCCCGGCACTAGCCCTAGAAACCTAGGGCCGGTTCAGGGTTCAACATTTTTGGGCACTGACCCGACCCTAGCCCTAACCCTTAACCCGACCCTGAACCTAACCTACCCTAGCCCTTAACCTAACCCAGCCCTAACCCTTACCCTAGCCCTAGCCCGACACTAGCCCGGTCAATGTCATTAAGTTTTTTAGGGGTGTTATTAGAATTTAGTTCATTCAAACTTACGGAGTGACAAACTAATAACATATTGACGTTAATTAATGAAGTCCCTCATTACAAACACGGTATGTATATTGTTCACTAATAATCAGAAAACAGAAGCGTGAAATTTGTTATGTTCATAGTGACTACGATTCGAGAAAGTCAAATAAAATACAAACAATTCAAATTTTGATACATTCATATGTAAGTCGTTAAATCATTTTCCACAATTCATACTCATAACAAATGAGTAATGAGATAAACAATCGAAAGTTGATAACAAACGGCAAACGATGAGAAAACATTTAATGTTATCCTTGATCTTCCGTGGAAAATAGTGCGTGGTTCATATGGGGAAAGGCTTATCACCGAAAGTCAGCATCGGCCAATACAGAGCCACCCCTAGGCCAACATATGAGAATTGGTCGTGAGAGGTTCTAGTAGTACCACGCACTGGAGAAGGGGGGGGGGGGTGGGGGATTAGGCATTGTTTATGATGATGTTTGCCTCGATTTCAATAAATGTGGGATATATGTATGATATATATGCTGGAATTTATGAACCCTAAACCCAAACCGCAATCGTTCCTTCAAGTGTATCACGTAGGTTGACTAAGGACATGTGTTTCTTCACTTATATTATTGTTAATGAAAACTTGTGTTCTAAATTAGTTGTAATTTGTATATTAATTATCGCCATTGTACATTTTTACTCGAATAGTCTTATAACTATATATTGCCACCGTATTCAAATAATTGTAGCTTAATAGTAATTTAATAACACAACTTTACATATTCAAGCAACATCATAGTTGTAATAAAACATACTTAATGTTTATTGGTCAACAACTTTCGAACTTTTTTGTTACGATAATGAAATAAATTAACAAACATGACTAAGTAAAATCGGCCCACCCTTAACCCAACCTTAGCGGTAACCTAACCCTAGCCTTAACCTTAACTCGACACTAGCCCTAACCCTAGCCCTGGCCCGACCCTAACCCTAGCACTAGCCCATTACATTAGGGCCAGGATTGACAATTTTCTAGCCCTGGCCCTAGCCCTAGCCCGCCCTGACATTTGTGGGCCGGTTCAGGGCTAGACCTAGGTGAGCCCAGCCCTAGAGTGAGCCCGGCCCTAACCCCTGGCCCGCCCGCCCAATGGCCACCTACTCTTGACAAGCAAAACGCGCACCATTGTTAAGGTTTAATTAGCCGAAATTTCGGGGTGTTACAAAAAGACAGTCTCCAACTTTTTTTTTTTTTTTCCTGAGGGAGTGTGAATGGTTATTCTGATAGGTATCCTGTGATTTCCTTGCTGGGTGGATTGCTTCGGTTGAAGATGGTTCAGTCACGTAGTTATACAGGTTCGAGCTTCCTTGCCCTTGGAATTGTTTGCTTCCTGAATACGACTCATGTCAATCATGTTTTTCTAATTCCTGAATTTCAGCTTTTATTTCCTTGTCAAAACAAAAGTCGTCACTTGTAAGTTTACCCTTGTTGGCTAATCTGCAGGATTTAAGCGGAAGCATGCGATAAACAACTTTGGTAAGTTCTCTTTCGATATCGAAGCGAGTGGACTAGAGTTGCACGTCAAAGAATCAGCTCTAAAAACTGCGCAGAGTGTTGTCTGTCTAAAATCCTACTCAGGTTTGTTGCTTTTCCTTTTTTTTTTTTTTTCTTTTGTCTGTTACAAGGTTCAATAACTTAATCCGGCATTCTTAGAGTTAAACAAGACTTGTGTGTCTAGAAAACATAAAGCTGCGCCAATGCCTCACCGAGTCACTAGTCCCCCTTACTCCCTTTGTTGAAGAATCTATCTCGATTTATTCGAAATCTCTACTGTATGTGATATGGAAAGTTTGGAAACTATACATGGGGACTTCATGTGAGTTGGTTTTGTGTCTCATCTTAATCTTCGAGGTTAACTTGTGATGACACTTGACAAAGTGGTTATGTTTTCAATCCTCTACAAAGACATGATTTGTTAGATGATTTAGAGAATAATCACTCCCAGCTCGGGGAAGATTATAACTTGTGAAGAGTGTAATGGAAACTTCAATAATGAACTTTTTTTCTGACACTACTTAGGGTTTGCGGAAACTTATAGGGAGATGGTTAATACTGAAAATAACGGTAAAAACTAGGGTTTTAATTGAGATTTCTAAGATGCAAGATCAGATTTGATCTAACTCCTGAGTTATGAGGCACTGGATTTTTATTCACAAAACTTCAACAATCTCAAGTTTCCGTGAGTTATAACTTACTAGATGTTATTCACGAAACTTCTCAATTTTGACCCCACACCCCTGTCCCTATCTCACAAAGAGTAGTTTTTGTAAATTTGTTTTTGGTTTTTGATCCTTCAGTGACTTCCTTAAGCTGGTATCTAGTCAAAATCGTTGCCTTTTTTGCCTTCTGCCGTTCAATTTGGACAGTTCATTTTCAAATGCTCACATTTCATTTCCCTCGAGATCTGCCATGTGATCTTTAGTTGGAAAGATGACACTTCGAAGTTTAACTCCAATAGCAGTTGTGTACACATATTCAATAATTAAAAGCTGTTGACAAAAGACAAGGGCATTTGGCCTAGTGAATCTGTATAAACTGGATGTCTGTTTTTGCATTTTCTGCATTACCGATATTTCACGCATCTTGTGATAAATGATGTGTGATTTTGGCAGTTGCTTTAGAAACATTGTCTGTTGATTAAAGTTTATACAAGCAAAAGTTGCTTTTGCCTTTTAAGTACCTCCGGTTAATGTTAATCCGCGAAACCTGATCAATAGTAGGTAGTTTACTTCATGTTCTGTATATAAGTATATTGCATAGATGGTTATCCTCAGAAAGGGAGAAGAATCCCTCTACTACTGGTATAAGAGAAGGGAATCCCTGTTAAGTCTTTACCTTCCTAAGTGCTTCTTCTTCATGGCCACTTAGTGCAGTAGCGGAGTATTTTTGTCCATGTTTTATTGGAAATCGTGCCTGTAGCCCATAACGACTATGTATACGTTATATCAATCTATCTTTCATCATTTTGTGTATTTTATGTCTGATTGCCTAACTTAGAACCTGACTGGGACTACTAGGTTTAGTATTACCAGAGCTTGTTGGTTCCTCTGTACAATTTCATCATTTAAGCATTCTAACCTGAAGGTCCACCTCCAAAGGGTTAAAAGGACACCATGAATATCATTTTCTCTCTCTGGATCTGTGTTGTTTAACTGTGATTGAGTATGCGATTCATTATCAATATTTTAAAGCTATCTTTTGTATGATTTGAGGTGAACAATCATAGATTCATAGATATCACCTTATTGGCTATCTTCCCAAGGGGGTGAAACATATTCAGGGTGTTAATAAATGATGACACTAAGCTCAGCGTCTCTTTTTGCTTTAGGGGACGAAGAACTATTTATCTGTTGTGGGATTATTATGGAATGTGAGCTTAAGTTTGGCACCTCCATGGCTACCATATTGACTTCTGCTACTCTATTGCGATGCCGAGATGGTGAAGCTAAGTTAGCTAGTGATCTGAAGGTTTGTGAATAAAAAATGTGATGTCTTCTTGACATTTTTTTTTCATTTGATAAGCTTCTTTGTGTGTCTCCCTGAATGAGTGGCAACTTATGTATGTTGTTTCAGATTGATGTTTATGGTGTAGATGGCAAATCCGTTGAGGGTGGAGTTGTGGCGGTTGATTTTCACTATAATGTTGCTACCATAGAGGTCCATTCTGATTCACTCTGGTCAATACCTACTATTAGACTCGTGGATAATGTGGTGGAATTAGGTGTAAGTAGATCCAAGCATCCTCATGGTCGGGAGTCTGTTAGCACTTCAAATCGTTTTAGACTGTATCCTGGTGACAAAGTGTTGGCATTAGCTCGGTATTTCCGTGAGCCTTATGATATCATGGTTGCATCAGGCAAAGTCAGGTACTTGTCATTTGGTATGGCCATATTTGCTAAATTCATGAACATGGATTGTGTGGATATGTAAACTAAACAGAGAACTTGTGGATAACAATCTGATGCCTTATAGCTTCTTTGAACTCGTTCTTATAACTACTTTGGAGTAATGTCCAAGCAACTGGATAAGATATGAATGGCCCATTTGCCCTCGGATTGTAATAAATATAGCTCACGCTTTGGAAGGGCATATGACAACTTATCTAATCTAGTTCCTTGGGGATTATTCTCAAGAAGTTGTAGACAGGAGTGCTCGCAAATTAGAAATCATCAGATTATTATTCATAAGTTATTGGTTTAGTTTACAGTTGGCGTGGAATGTCCTTGATTAGAGTATTCGCCACCTATCTTCTACCGTCCATGACTATCTTACTGTTTCCACGCATATGTCATACCATGTGATTTCATTAAAATATGCTATGGCATATGATAGTAAGAAGCTGTTGAGAATATAGTTCAATGCCCTGTGTATGATTGTACTGTTGACTGTGTCTCCTTTGATGAGCAGTCCTGGCCGTTCTAAATTTGACTGTAAGGAGCTTCTCAAATCTAGTTGCAAGATAAAAAAGGTATCACTCTAATTTTTATCATTACATCTTCACAAATCACAATAAAATCATTTTTATTCACGCTTTATAAACTCTATGCATATGCAGAATCTTCTTGATGACATTTGTTGTTTGTAGCTTCATTGATACTTTGGTTTTCTTACATGTACCAGTGATTATCTTCTTTATCTTTCAGTTACATTAGCAATAGTTATTTAGTTGATTATTTTGCTCACTTATATAATCTAAATGTTCAATCAGAATGGTATTGGAGGACCTCTTATTAATTTATATGGAGAAGTCATTGGAATAAATTTTTATGAAGCGTCATACACACCATTTCTGCCTATGAACATCGTCATCAAATGTTTCAACAACTTGAAGAAAAATGGGTAAGCCTTGAACTGATTGGATGTTTGAATGTAGTATCAGTAACCTAAAACTAACTTAAGTGATGTTTTGTGTAGTCACATTTCACGTCCTTCACTTGGAGTGGTGGTCAAAGATCTTTACACAACATATTTACAGAATTTGGAAAATGTGCGGAACAAGTTCCCACATGTTGCAAAAGGTGCTTTCATAAAAAAGGTTTGATTCGGTTACTTAATGTCTTCTCATTCATTCAGTTCCTTTTACTGCATAAACGGCACACTCTGCTCGTTTGTAGAAGTGAGGGTGGCATTTGTCATTTGGGTCAAGTTGCTTTTCTAATCCGTTTCCTTGTTTCCATTCTCTTATGTTTCCTCTTACACACCCCAATTTTCTTTTGTTTTAAATCTTATTTGCCCTTTTCTTGTGATTTGTTTTTAAAAGTCTTCTTAAGATTTGATGATCGATAATATTGTTCTAATATTTTCTCTTGCTCAACTATATTATAGTGAAAACAAACAGCTCCTTAGATGATTTTTGTACACCCAATTGTTAGCATTAATAGTTTCTTGTCATCCGCTTTTTTCAATATAGTGGTGTTCTTATTAGTTGATCGCTCCGTTGTTCCATGACCATATTCGTATTAGTGGTCAACAGTGAGAATATTGCACTCCAAAACTGGGAAGGAGAATGTGGTGTCCATCATGGTATGCCCTCTGCATATCTGACTGAGGATGGCTCCAGGTTGCTTTAAGAAAAAAAAATAAACATGATATTTCAGGATTCAACTTAAAAAATGCTGGTCTATCAACTTATTATGTGAAATTCTATCAGCTGTTACTTTGCATATTTCAGGAATGTTTGACCCTTCAGTTTTTACACTTTTCAATTGACTTATCACCCTTGTCTGCCTAGGTTTCCATAGTTCACTTCTATTTGTTATGATGGTGTATGAAAATATTTCCATTTCCAATGGAGCCAAAGACTAACTATTCTTTGGTTTTCGGGATTTAATGGAATAAAGTAAAATGGCTCATTAAACTCTGTGCTTCTTATTTTGTGAAGTAGCAATCAATCGGTGCGATTCTCGAAACAATTTTCATTTTTGGTCATCCGTGCAGCCTCCCTATGTTTCAATAGGGGGTAAGGCTTGCGTGCATCCGACCCCCCCTTACCCCATCTTATGGCGGGAGCCTTTAAGGCACTGGGGTAAAGTTGTTGTAAAGATGTTGTTGGTGTATGAAAATACTAACTAGTAGCTGTACTATATTAAATAGGTACTACCTGATTCTCCAGGTCATATTGCTGGGCTGTGTGCTGATGATGTTATCATTAGTTGTGCTGGAGCTTCTGTAGGAAGCTGCTTGGAGGTAAATACTTGCTACTATATGAACTTAAATCGTTACTACTATTTGGTTTGTTTTTTTTACTACTATGCTGCAGAGTCATAAAAGCAATAATGTAACTTTAGATCGTCCATGATTCTTGAAAAATGTATAGGATCGATGTGGGATTAACAAAATGTCAGGAGTTCGTAGAAATGAAATATTTAGTACACAACCCTCTAGCTAACATAAGATTCCGTTCCACACATTAATTTAATTTTCATCATAATGAATACGATGTCAAGTTTGATAACTCTTGTCTAGCCGCGTGCTCCATGTCTAGGGCGGCACTGCCTATCAAGTCATTGCAATGCATCTCATTAGCTGAAGTTTATCGTAAATAGGAATAGTGAGGTTGACTTTAGGTCTGGAGTACTGAATAAATTGATCACTGTTCATTTGATGCTTATTAACTTCGATTGGAAAAAAAGGGGAAGAACAACTGGTCACATTACGATAACAATCTCTTATTGCGGTTCATATCAGTTACTGTGATACTTGTTTTAGAATGATGGTGTGATTAAGTAGCAGGAAAGACGATGAGAAGTCCTCTCAATCTTGATGGAGGAGCTACTCCTTTCGAATCCCTATACAAGATGCTATTTTATTCAACTTTATATATGATGATTAGGTAATGTGTGTGACAAATATATTAAACCTTCCTTTTTTATGTGAACTCTGATGATACATTGATACCTATGTCGTAATTGGGGGAAAGTGTTTAGTACATTCGGTTGATTGGTTCCTCGGAAGTGTTGACTGTTGTGAATTGTATCAGTGGATTTGAGGGAAGAGAGTTGGCAGCAAGTATCAAAGAATTATGAATGTACTTCATTTTGAAATGTTCGGCTTCTGGTGTAGATGCCGTATGAATTTTATTTATATATGAATGATTTTTTCCTTTCAAAAAAATAAAAAAACACTTTATTTTAGATTTAGGGCAATCGGTCTACCATTTCCTGTTTGATACTCAATTGTCATATTATGCAGTGTTCTGACATTTGTTTCCTCCACACTATGTGCTGATTTCAGCTTACCGAAATGTTGTGGGGCAAGGAAGGCAAACCTGTTGAGCTCATTGTTGTGAGAGCAAGCACTGGCGAGCAATTGAGAATCTTTGTGGGTGCAGTGGCCGCTAACCCAAGGGAAAATCGGTAGGACCTCCATGCTGTTACAACATTGTTTTCGATGTTTGGACTTGAATATTGCCGGGACGTTTGTTCTTAACTCAATCTGACATTCTGACCTCCCTTTATCTGGACTACGTTTTCCTCAGGTGGCCGGTTCCAAAGCTGCGGTTTTTGCGTCCGTATACAGCATACTAATTATCAGCCGTGGTGATTGACTCCTAATTTGACGTTCGTTCTGGATTGTACACAGGCTTTTACTAATTTATAGTTGAGTTCTCTAGTGATGCTTAAGATCAGTCCAAAGATGTAATAAGTTGCAAATTACTAGTCCAAAATTATTCCATGTTGACAAAAGAATGAAATATCTATGTATGTACCAGTATATATATCAATGCGGATGCACAATTTACCCTATGCTTGTTGGATCATGATCATAATTAAGGAGGAACGTATAGTTTTCCGGGCCGAAAACTACCATAAACTTTTTTTTCCTAATGGCACCGTGTACAATTCATATTAACTTGATTTCTTATCCTTGTCGAAACTTAATTTCTGCTAGTACTAAACTTGAGTCGTACTCTTGACTATTATGACCGTAGGAGCACTTGATCACTGAGTCTTAAAAATGAGGACCCAACGGATCCAACCCCGCTGCCGCGCACTGTGCTCTTTGCACAAAATAGCTGGCGCAGATCAACTTTTGGGTTTTACTTCATTATTCCCTCCGATTGACTTTAAACACTTGTACCCAAAATGTCCTTGCATTAGGAGAGTGTATACAGTAACCGGTTAATTTGGATACGCTCCTCAACCGATGGTGAGTATGGGGTGTGTTAAACTCGGATGAATAGAGTATACGAGTACACAAATAATATTGAGCCTTTTTAATTCAAAAAAATCAAAGCAATATACGCATCACGGTACCACCAATCCTTCTCCCTCCCTCTCAATTCTATTTTGCCCGGAAGGAAGTCTGTTGTCTTGACAAGCAAACGCCCACCATTGTTAAGGTACACCAACACACTCTTTCTCAATATGTATGAATTTATTCAATTAGAATCAAGTTACCGTCTTTTTGCATATCAATTAATCGTTTTGTAACGGCCCCGACCATTAGCACTCCAAGTACCGTAGCTATGTGGGGTGCTACAAGTTTCGATTGGAGTGCCGATAGTAGCTGCGGCCTTTTTAATCGGTAATTCTACGGTGAGGTTGTGTCATCGTATGAGACCAATTAATATGTTACTTTTGATGCATTAACATGTTACTTTTGAATTAGGTTGGCTTTGAAAAGTAATAGTTACTTTCGAAATGTATGGGAGGTTTCATCTGTTGGGAAATCAATGTCAATTTTCCCGCGCAACGGAAGTACTAATCGACAAGTAACCGTAAAAGTAAAAACAAACGCAAGCAATAACACGATAAAACAAGAGATTTAGGGACTTAACCCAGGGAAAACTCTCAAAATCCAAAGGTAAACCACCAGCCAAACGACTGAAATTCCACTATTGAAATAGTGTCAGTACAAAGACAACTTAGAAACCTCACAAGATAAATACTAGACAATATTAGAGTCAATTATTTAACCTTCTAAGATTGTCCCAATTTCGGAGTCAACTGTTTAACCCTCCAAAATTGTCCCACACTAATGTGTTTAACACTCTTAATATTTTTCCCTCTTGTGATGCCACCCCCACAATTGTCCTTGTGTAGTGTGTGTGTGTTGAGTGTGTGTTACCAAAGGAAAAATCATCCCTTTATATAACTTTCCGACTTTGTAGATGCATTGAACCTTGGAATTGATACAACTTAATTACCAATTAAGTTTTCCATACATCCAACTCAAAGAAACAACTAACCATTCTTAAATACCATTAAGAATGTCCATTGAATCATATTAGGTTCCAATGTGATCAATAATGCACTTGGGATGGAATTATTCCCAACGCTATGAGACCGTCTCACGGTACAATATGAGAATTTTAATTAGCCGAAATTTCGGGGGTGTTACAAAAAGAAAGTTTCCAACTTTTTTTTTTTTTTGTATTTTTGTTTGAGAAAGTGTGAATGGTTATTCTGATAGGTATCCTGTAATTTACTTGCTGGGTGGATTGCTTCAGTTGAAGATGGTTCAGTCGCCTCGTTATACAGGTTCGAGCTTCCTTGCCCTTGGAATTGTTTGCTTCCTGCATACGACTCATGTCAATCATGTTTTTTTAATCCTTGGGGCTAATCTGCTGCAGGATTTAAGCGGAAGCCTGCAATAAACAACTTTGGTAAGTTCTCGTTCGATATCGAAGCGAGTAAACTAGAGTTGCACGTCAAGGAATCAGCTCTAAAAACTGCGCAGAGTGTTGTCTGTCTAAAATTTTACTCAGGTTGTTTCTTTTTCGACAGTTTTGTTTGTTACTTTTTTTTTGGTTCTTGTCTGTTACAAGGTTCAATAACTTAATCCTGCATTTTTGGAGTTAAATAAAACATAAAGCTGCACCAATGCCTCAGCAAGTCACTAGTCCCCCTTACTCCCTTTGTTGAAGAATCTATCTCGATTTATTCGAAATCTCTACTGTATGTGATATGGGAAGTCTGGAAACTATACATGGGGACTTCATGTGAGTTGGTTTTGTGTGTCATCTTAATCTTCGAGGTTAACTTGTGATGACACTTGACAAAGGGGTTGTGTTTTCAATCCTCTACAAGGACATGATTTGTTCGATGATTTAGAGAATAATCACTGCCAGTTCGGGGAAGATTATAACTTGTGAAGAGTGTAATGGAAACTTCAATAATGTACTTTTTTTCTGACAGTACTTAGGGTTTGCAGAAACTTTTAGGGAGATGATTAATCTTGAAAATAACGGTAAAAACTAGGGTTGTAATTAGATTACTAAGATCCAAGATCAGATTTGATCTAACTCCTGAGTTATGAGGCACTGGATTTTTATTCACAAAACTTCAACAATCTCAAGTTTCCGTGAGTTATAACTTACTAGATGTTATTCACGAAACTTCTCAATTTTGACCCCACACCCCTGTCCCTATCTCACAAAGAGTAGTTTTTGTAAATTTGTTTTTGGTTTTTGATCCTTCAGTGACTTCCTTAAGCTGGTATCTAGTCAAAACCGTTGCCTTTTTTGCCTTCTGCCGTTCAATTTGGACAGTTCATTTTCAAATGCTCACATTTCATTTCCCTCGAGATCTGCCATGTGATCTTTAGTTGGAAAGATGACACTTCGAAGTTTAACTCCAATAGCAGTTGTGTACACATATTCAATAATTAAAAGCTGTTGACAAAAGACAAGGGCATTTGGCCTAGTGAATCTGTATAAACTGGATGTCTGTTTTTGCATTTTCTGCATTACCGATATTTCACACATCTTGTGATAAATGATGTGTGATTTTGGCAGTTGCTTTAGAAACATTGTCTGTTGATTAAAGTTTATACAAGCAAAAGTTGCTTTTGCCTTTTAAGTACCTCCGGTTAATGTTAATCCGCGAAACCTGATCAATAGTAGGTAGTTTACTTCATGTTCTGTATATAAGTATATTGCATAGATGGTTATCCTCAGAAAGGGAGAAGAATCCCTCTACTACTGGTATAAGAGAAGGGAATCCCTGTTAAGTCTTTACCTTCCTAAGTGCTTCTTCTTCATGGCCACTTAGTGCAGTAGCGGAGTATTTTTGTCCATGTTTTATTGGAAATCGTGCCTGTAGCCCATAACGACTATGTATACGTTATATCAATCTATCTTTCATCATTTTGTGTATTTTATGTCTGATTGCCTAACTTAGAACCTGACTGGGACTACTAGGTTTAGTATTACCAGAGCTTGTTGGTTCCTCTGTACAATTTCATCATTTAAGCATTCTAACCTGAAGGTCCACCTCCAAAGGGTTAAAAGGACACCATGAATATCATTTTCTCTCTCTGGATCTGTGTTGTTAAACTGTGATTGAGTATGCGATTCATTATCAATATTTTAAAGCTATCTTTTGTATGATTTAAGGTGAACAATCGTAGATTCATAGATATCACCTTATTGGCTATCTTCCCAAGGGGGTGAAACATATTCAGGGTGTTAATAAATGATGACACTAAGCTCAGCGTCTCTTTTTGCTTTAGGGGACGAACAACTATTTATCTGTTGTGGGATTATTATGGAGTGTGAGCATAAGTTTGGCACCTCCATGGCTACCATATTGACTTCTGCTACTCTATTGCGATGCCGAGATGGTGAAGCTAAGTTAGCTAGTGATCTGAAGGTTTGTGAATAAAAAATGTGATGTCTTCTTGACATTTTTTTTTCATTTGATAAGCTTCTTTGTGTGTCTCCCTGAATGAGTGGCAACTTATGTATGTTGTTTCAGATCAATGTTTATGGTGTAGATGGCAAATCCGCTGAGGGTGGAGTTGTGGCGGTTGATTTTCACTATAATGTTGCTACCATAGAGGTCCATTCTGATTCACTCCGGTCAATACCTACTATTAGACTTGTGGATAATGTGGTGGAATTAGGTGTAAGTAGATCCAAGCATCCTCATGGTCGGGAGTCTGTTAGCTCTTCAAATCGTTTTAGACTGTATCCTGGTGACAAAGTGTTGGCATTAGCTTGGTATTTCCGGGAACCTTATGATATCATGGTTGCATCTGGCAAAGTCAGGTACTTTTCCTTTGGTATGGCCATGTTTGCTAAATTCATGAACATGGATTGTGTGGATATGTAAACTAAACACAGAACTTGTGGATAATAATCTGATGCTTTATAGCTTCTTTGAACTCCTACTTATATCTACTTTGGAGTAATGTCCAAGCAACTGGATAAGATATGAATGGCCCATTTGCCCTCGGATTGAATAAAATAGCTCACGCTTAGGAAGGGCATATGACTACTTATCTTATCTAGTTCCTTGGGGATTACTCTCTAGAAGTTATAGACAGGAGTGCTAGGAAACTAGAAAGCATCAGATTTGTATTCATAAGTTATTGGTTTCTTTAAGACTTGGCGTGGAACGTCCTTGATTAGAGTATTCGCCACCTATCTTCTACCTTCCATGGCTAACTTACTGTTTCCACGCATGTCATACCATGTGATTTCATCAAAATATGCAGTTCTACGCCCTGTGTATAATCAAAATATGTTATGGCATATGATAGTACGAAGCTGTTGAGTATGCAGTTCTACGCCCTGTGTATGATTGTGATGTTTTCTGTGTCTCCTTTGATTGTGCAGCTTTGGCCGTTGTGAATTTGACTGTAAGGAGCTTCTCGAGTCTAGTTGCAAGATAAAAAAGGTATCACTCACTAATTTTTCATTACATCTTCAAAAATATTGGTTGTAATATGAATAAAATCAATTTATTCACGCTTTATTAACTATATATGCATACACAGACTCTTCTTGAGGACATGTTTGTAGCTTTGATACTTTGGGATATTTAAATTTACCAATGATTATCATCTTTATGTTTCAGTTACATTAACAACAGTTATCTAGTTGATTTATTTGCTTGCTCATATAATCTAAATGTTCAATCAGAATGGTATTGGAGGACCTCTTATCAATTTATATGGAGAAGTCATAGGAATAAATTTTTATGAAGCATCATACACGCCGTTTCTGCCTATGAACATCATCATCAAATGTTTGAACGACTTGAAGAAAAATGGGTAAACACTTGAACTCATTGGATGTTTGAATGTAGTATTAGTAGCCTAAAGTTAACTTAAGTAACGTTTTCAGTAGTCACATTTCACGTCCTTCCCTTGGAGTGGTGGTCAGTGATCTCTACACAACAGATTTACAGAATTTGGAAAATGAGCGGAACAAGTTCCCCCTTGTTGCACAGGTGCTATCATAGAAGAGGTTTGATTCGGTTACTTGATCTCTTATAATGTCTTCTCATTCATTCAAGTTCATTTTCTGCTCGTTTGTAGAAGTGAGGGTGGCATTTGTCATTTGGGTCAAGTTGTTTTCTAATCCGTATGATAATATTGTTCTAATATTTTCTCTTGCTCAACTATATTAGACTATCTTTATTGGAAATTTTCATGATCTACCTCATGAATAAGACAAAGAACTCAAGCATGTGAAGAATTATAGAAAAATAGAATTGTTATAGTGAAGCATGAGAGAGGAGGTGTGGTAATGTAATTGATAAAAGAAGAGATAAGTTTGAGGTTGATCTAGAGCATCAATGAACCACATTGGATTATGAGGTTGATATATATAAGAAATTGATATTTTAATGGAGTGATGTGAGATGATCTAACTCACCAATAAACATAGTCTTATAGTGAAAACAAACAGCTCCTTGGATGATTTTTGTACACCCAATTGTTAGCATTAATATGGTGGTGTTCTTATTAGTTGATCGCTCGGTTGTTCCATGACCATATTCGTATTAGTGGTCAACAGTGAGAATATTGCACTCCAAAACTGGGAAGGAGAATGTGGTGTCCATCATAGTATGCCCTCTGCATATCTGACTGAGGATGGCTCCATGTTGCTTTAAGAAAAAAAAATAAACATGATATTTCAGGATTCAACTTAAAAAAATGCTGGTCTATCAACTTATTATGTGATATTTTATCAGCTGTTACTTTGCATTTTTCAGGTTTGTCTGACCCTTCAGTTTTTAAACTTTTCAATTAACTTATCACCCTTGTCTGCCTAGGTTTCCATAGTTCACTTCTATTTGTTATGATGGTGTATGAAAATATTTCCATTTCCAATGTAGCGAAAGACTAACTACTCTTTGGTTTTTGGGATATAATGGAATAAAGTAAAATGGCTCTTAAAATTGTTTGTGCTTCTTATTTTGTGAGCAATCAGTCGGTGCAATTCTCGAAGCAATTTTCATTTTAGGTCATCAGTGCGCAGCCTCCCTATGTCTCAATAGGGGGTAAGACTTGCGTGCATCCGACCCCCCCTTACCCTGCCTTATGGCGGGAGCCTTTAAGACACTGGGGTAAAGTTGTTGTAAAGACCTTGTTGGTGTATGAAAATACTAACTAGTAGCTGTACTATATCAAATAGGTACCACCTGATTCTCCAGGTCATATTGCTGGGCTGTGTGCTGATGATGTTATCATCAGTTGTGCTGGAGCTTCTGTAGGAAGCTGCTTGGAGGTAGTTACTTGCTACTATATGAACTAAATTCGTTCCAACTATATGGTTTGTTTTTGTACTACTATGCTGCAGAGTAGACCTGTCAAACGGGTCGGGTCGGGTTAAATACGGGTCGGGTTGAATACGGGTCGGGTCAAATACGGGTCGGGTCGGGTTAGGGTCAGAATACAGGTCGAAAACATTGTTCTACGCAGGGTTTTTCCTTGAACTTTAGCGCTTTTACGTATGATTTTTAGCGCCTTACGTATGATTTTTAGCGCCTTTTACATACAACTTTTTAACGTCATTTTTGCTTCACCACCATTAATAGCCTCACTCAACAAGCTCGAATCTGATCCCTCCTCCGCACCACCAGCCTTGCCACCATATCAAACCACCACATGCAAATCCACTATCCATTCTAATTCCGCAGTATACCATTTTCCGATCATGTAACCGGCGTAAAAGGAACAAGGCAAAACGGAGGACCGAGATTTTCGATCGGAAGACATATCGGATTCCTCCTAATGATTGATGTTGTTGACCAGAGAAATCGATGTCGTAGTAAGCAGGGGATACGGCGGCGGAATAGTAGTCACGCCGGTTGCCGATCGTTGTTGCATCTCGGCGACGATAGTGTGCAGGATGCGTTGATGTTAGTTATATAGGATGATAGGAATGGTAACTGGTAAGAAATTAAAAATAAAAATCTAAATCTGTTTTTGGAAACCATCAAAAGTGGTTTGAGAAAACGGGCAGATTAATCATGGAATTAAGCTGATTTTGTTTTTGGCAACGGAATCCACCGAACGCGTTTTGTTTAATTTTCTCCAAAAAAAAAAAGACGAAAAACATCAGCAATACCGAACAGCACCTAAAATGTTAGGTTAATTATTATTTTTTTTTTTATAACTTTGACTTTGACTTTGACCCGCCGGGTTGAGCCTGACCCGACCCGTTTTGACCCGCAAATTTTCAGGTTGATCGGGTTCGGGTCATATACGGGTCGCGGGTAAAAAAAACGGGTCTAATCGGGTTCAAATGCGGGTCGGGTCGGGTCGGGTCAGGTTCTGACAGGTCTACTGCAGAGTCATAATAGCAATAATGTAACTTTATGATCGTCCATGATTCTTGAAAAATGTTTAGGATCGATGTGGGATTAACAAATTGCCAGGAGTTCGTAGAAATGAAATATTTAGTACACAACCCTCTAGCTAACATAAGATTCCGTTCCACACATTAATTTAATTTTCATCATAATGAATACGATGTCAAGTTTGATAACTCTTGTCTAGCCGCGTGCTCCATGTCTAGGGCGGCACTGCCTATCAAGTCATTGCAATGCATCTCATTAGCTGAAGTTTATCGTAAATAGGAATAGTGAGGTTGACTTTAGGTCTGGAGTACTGAATAAATTGATCACTGTTCATTTGATGCTTATTAACTTCGATTGGAAAAAAAGGGGAAGAACAACTGGTCACATTACGATAACAATCTCTTATTGCGGTTCATATCAGTTACTGTGATACTTGTTTTAGAATGATGGTGTGATTAAGTAGCAGGAAAGACGATGAGAAGTCCTCTCAATCTTGATGGAGGAGCTACTCCTTTCGAATCCCTATACAAGATGCTATTTTATTCAACTTTATATATGATGATTAGGTAATGTGTGTGACAAATATATTAAACCTTCCTTTTTTATGTGAACTCTGATGATACATTGATACCTATGTCGTAATTGGGGGAAAGTGTTTAGTACATTCGGTTGATTGGTTCCTCGGAAGTGTTGACTGTTGTGAATTGTATCAGTGGATTTGAGGGAAGAGAGTTGGCAGCAAGTATCAAAGAATTATGAATGTACTTCATTTTGAAATGTTCGGCTTCTGGTGTAGATGCCGTATGAATTTTATTTATATATGAATGATTTTTTCCTTTCAAAAAAATAAAAAAACACTTTATTTTAGATTTAGGGCAATCGGTCTACCATTTCCTGTTTGATACTCAATTGTCATATTATGCAGTGTTCTGACATTTGTTTCCTCCACACTATGTGCTGATTTCAGCTTACCGAAATGTTGTGGGGCAAGGAAGGCAAACCTGTTGAGCTCATTGTTGTGAGAGCAAGCACTGGCGAGCAATTGAGAATCTTTGTGGGTGCAGTGGCCGCTAACCCAAGGGAAAATCGGTAGGACCTCCATGCTGTTACAACATTGTTTTCGATGTTTGGACTTGAATATTGCCGGGACGTTTGTTCTTAACTCAATCTGACATTCTGACCTCCCTTTATCTGGACTACGTTTTCCTCAGGTGGCCGGTTCCAAAGCTGCGGTTTTTGCGTCCGTATACAGCATACTAATTATCAGCCGTGGTGATTGACTCCTAATTTGACGTTCGTTCTGGATTGTACACAGGCTTTTACTAATTTATAGTTGAGTTCTCTAGTGATGCTTAAGATCAGTCCAAAGATGTAATAAGTTGCAAATTACTAGTCCAAAATTATTCCATGTTGACAAAAGAATGAAATATCTATGTATGTACCAGTATATATATCAATGCGGATGCACAATTTACCCTATGCTTGTTGGATCATGATCATAATTAAGGAGGAACGTATAGTTTTCCGGGCCGAAAACTACCATAAACTTTTTTTTCCTAATGGCACCGTGTACAATTCATATTAACTTGATTTCTTATCCTTGTCGAAACTTAATTTCTGCTAGTACTAAACTTGAGTCGTACTCTTGACTATTATGACCGTAGGAGCACTTGATCACTGAGTCTTAAAAATGAGGACCCAACGGATCCAACCCCGCTGCCGCGCACTGTGCTCTTTGCACAAAATAGCTGGCGCAGATCAACTTTTGGGTTTTACTTCATTATTCCCTCCGATTGACTTTAAACACTTGTACCCAAAATGTCCTTGCATTAGGAGAGTGTATACAGTAACCGGTTAATTTGGATACGCTCCTCAACCGATGGTGAGTATGGGGTGTGTTAAACTCGGATGAATAGAGTATACGAGTACACAAATAATATTGAGCCTTTTTAATTCAAAAAAATCAAAGCAATATACGCATCACGGTACCACCAATCCTTCTCCCTCCCTCTCAATTCTATTTTGCCCGGAAGGAAGTCTGTTGTCTTGACAAGCAAACGCCCACCATTGTTAAGGTACACCAACACACTCTTTCTCAATATGTATGAATTTATTCAATTAGAATCAAGTTACCGTCTTTTTGCATATCAATTAATCGTTTTGTAACGGCCCCGACCATTAGCACTCCAAGTACCGTAGCTATGTGGGGTGCTACAAGTTTCGATTGGAGTGCCGATAGTAGCTGCGGCCTTTTTAATCGGTAATTCTACGGTGAGGTTGTGTCATCGTATGAGACCAATTAATATGTTACTTTTGATGCATTAACATGTTACTTTTGAATTAGGTTGGCTTTGAAAAGTAATAGTTACTTTCGAAATGTATGGGAGGTTTCATCTGTTGGGAAATCAATGTCAATTTTCCCGCGCAACGGAAGTACTAATCGACAAGTAACCGTAAAAGTAAAAACAAACGCAAGCAATAACACGATAAAACAAGAGATTTAGGGACTTAACCCAGGGAAAACTCTCAAAATCCAAAGGTAAACCACCAGCCAAACGACTGAAATTCCACTATTGAAATAGTGTCAGTACAAAGACAACTTAGAAACCTCACAAGATAAATACTAGACAATATTAGAGTCAATTATTTAACCTTCTAAGATTGTCCCAATTTCGGAGTCAACTGTTTAACCCTCCAAAATTGTCCCACACTAATGTGTTTAACACTCTTAATATTTTTCCCTCTTGTGATGCCACCCCCACAATTGTCCTTGTGTAGTGTGTGTGTGTTGAGTGTGTGTTACCAAAGGAAAAATCATCCCTTTATATAACTTTCCGACTTTGTAGATGCATTGAACCTTGGAATTGATACAACTTAATTACCAATTAAGTTTTCCATACATCCAACTCAAAGAAACAACTAACCATTCTTAAATACCATTAAGAATGTCCATTGAATCACATTAGGTTCCAATGTGATCAATAATGCACTTGGGATGGAATTATTCCCAACGCTATGAGACCGTCTCACGGTACAATATGAGAATTTTAATTAGCCGAAATTTCGGGGGTGTTACAAAAAGAAAGTTTCCAACTTTTTTTTTTTTTTGTATTTTTGTTTGAGAAAGTGTGAATGGTTATTCTGATAGGTATCCTGTAATTTACTTGCTGGGTGGATTGCTTCAGTTGAAGATGGTTCAGTCGCCTCGTTATACAGGTTCGAGCTTCCTTGCCCTTGGAATTGTTTGCTTCCTGCATACGACTCATGTCAATCATGTTTTTTTAATCCTTGGGGCTAATCTGCTGCAGGATTTAAGCGGAAGCCTGCAATAAACAACTTTGGTAAGTTCTCGTTCGATATCGAAGCGAGTAAACTAGAGTTGCACGTCAAGGAATCAGCTCTAAAAACTGCGCAGAGTGTTGTCTGTCTAAAATTTTACTCAGGTTGTTTCTTTTTCGACAGTTTTGTTTGTTACTTTTTTTTTGGTTCTTGTCTGTTACAAGGTTCAATAACTTAATCCTGCATTTTTGGAGTTAAATAAAACATAAAGCTGCACCAATGCCTCAGCAAGTCACTAGTCCCCCTTACTCCCTTTGTTGAAGAATCTATCTCGATTTATTCGAAATCTCTACTGTATGTGATATGGGAAGTCTGGAAACTATACATGGGGACTTCATGTGAGTTGGTTTTGTGTGTCATCTTAATCTTCGAGGTTAACTTGTGATGACACTTGACAAAGGGGTTGTGTTTTCAATCCTCTACAAGGACATGATTTGTTCGATGATTTAGAGAATAATCACTGCCAGTTCGGGGAAGATTATAACTTGTGAAGAGTGTAATGGAAACTTCAATAATGTACTTTTTTTCTGACAGTACTTAGGGTTTGCAGAAACTTTTAGGGAGATGATTAATCTTGAAAATAACGGTAAAAACTAGGGTTGTAATTAGATTACTAAGATCCAAGATCAGATTTGATCTAACTCCTGAGTTATGAGGCACTGGATTTTTATTCACAAAACTTCAACAATCTCAAGTTTCCGTGAGTTATAACTTACTAGATGTTATTCACGAAACTTCTCAATTTTGACCCCACACCCCTGTCCCTATCTCACAAAGAGTAGTTTTTGTAAATTTGTTTTTGGTTTTTGATCCTTCAGTGACTTCCTTAAGCTGGTATCTAGTCAAAACCGTTGCCTTTTTTGCCTTCTGCCGTTCAATTTGGACAGTTCATTTTCAAATGCTCACATTTCATTTCCCTCGAGATCTGCCATGTGATCTTTAGTTGGAAAGATGACACTTCGAAGTTTAACTCCAATAGCAGTTGTGTACACATATTCAATAATTAAAAGCTGTTGACAAAAGACAAGGGCATTTGGCCTAGTGAATCTGTATAAACTGGATGTCTGTTTTTGCATTTTCTGCATTACCGATATTTCACACATCTTGTGATAAATGATGTGTGATTTTGGCAGTTGCTTTAGAAACATTGTCTGTTGATTAAAGTTTATACAAGCAAAAGTTGCTTTTGCCTTTTAAGTACCTCCGGTTAATGTTAATCCGCGAAACCTGATCAATAGTAGGTAGTTTACTTCATGTTCTGTATATAAGTATATTGCATAGATGGTTATCCTCAGAAAGGGAGAAGAATCCCTCTACTACTGGTATAAGAGAAGGGAATCCCTGTTAAGTCTTTACCTTCCTAAGTGCTTCTTCTTCATGGCCACTTAGTGCAGTAGCGGAGTATTTTTGTCCATGTTTTATTGGAAATCGTGCCTGTAGCCCATAACGACTATGTATACGTTATATCAATCTATCTTTCATCATTTTGTGTATTTTATGTCTGATTGCCTAACTTAGAACCTGACTGGGACTACTAGGTTTAGTATTACCAGAGCTTGTTGGTTCCTCTGTACAATTTCATCATTTAAGCATTCTAACCTGAAGGTCCACCTCCAAAGGGTTAAAAGGACACCATGAATATCATTTTCTCTCTCTGGATCTGTGTTGTTAAACTGTGATTGAGTATGCGATTCATTATCAATATTTTAAAGCTATCTTTTGTATGATTTAAGGTGAACAATCGTAGATTCATAGATATCACCTTATTGGCTATCTTCCCAAGGGGGTGAAACATATTCAGGGTGTTAATAAATGATGACACTAAGCTCAGCGTCTCTTTTTGCTTTAGGGGACGAACAACTATTTATCTGTTGTGGGATTATTATGGAGTGTGAGCATAAGTTTGGCACCTCCATGGCTACCATATTGACTTCTGCTACTCTATTGCGATGCCGAGATGGTGAAGCTAAGTTAGCTAGTGATCTGAAGGTTTGTGAATAAAAAATGTGATGTCTTCTTGACATTTTTTTTTCATTTGATAAGCTTCTTTGTGTGTCTCCCTGAATGAGTGGCAACTTATGTATGTTGTTTCAGATCAATGTTTATGGTGTAGATGGCAAATCCGCTGAGGGTGGAGTTGTGGCGGTTGATTTTCACTATAATGTTGCTACCATAGAGGTCCATTCTGATTCACTCCGGTCAATACCTACTATTAGACTTGTGGATAATGTGGTGGAATTAGGTGTAAGTAGATCCAAGCATCCTCATGGTCGGGAGTCTGTTAGCTCTTCAAATCGTTTTAGACTGTATCCTGGTGACAAAGTGTTGGCATTAGCTTGGTATTTCCGGGAACCTTATGATATCATGGTTGCATCTGGCAAAGTCAGGTACTTTTCCTTTGGTATGGCCATGTTTGCTAAATTCATGAACATGGATTGTGTGGATATGTAAACTAAACACAGAACTTGTGGATAATAATCTGATGCTTTATAGCTTCTTTGAACTCCTACTTATATCTACTTTGGAGTAATGTCCAAGCAACTGGATAAGATATGAATGGCCCATTTGCCCTCGGATTGAATAAAATAGCTCACGCTTAGGAAGGGCATATGACTACTTATCTTATCTAGTTCCTTGGGGATTACTCTCTAGAAGTTATAGACAGGAGTGCTAGGAAACTAGAAAGCATCAGATTTGTATTCATAAGTTATTGGTTTCTTTAAGACTTGGCGTGGAACGTCCTTGATTAGAGTATTCGCCACCTATCTTCTACCTTCCATGGCTAACTTACTGTTTCCACGCATGTCATACCATGTGATTTCATCAAAATATGCAGTTCTACGCCCTGTGTATAATCAAAATATGTTATGGCATATGATAGTACGAAGCTGTTGAGTATGCAGTTCTACGCCCTGTGTATGATTGTGATGTTTTCTGTGTCTCCTTTGATTGTGCAGCTTTGGCCGTTGTGAATTTGACTGTAAGGAGCTTCTCGAGTCTAGTTGCAAGATAAAAAAGGTATCACTCACTAATTTTTCATTACATCTTCAAAAATATTGGTTGTAATATGAATAAAATCAATTTATTCACGCTTTATTAACTATATATGCATACACAGACTCTTCTTGAGGACATGTTTGTAGCTTTGATACTTTGGGATATTTAAATTTACCAATGATTATCATCTTTATGTTTCAGTTACATTAACAACAGTTATCTAGTTGATTTATTTGCTTGCTCATATAATCTAAATGTTCAATCAGAATGGTATTGGAGGACCTCTTATCAATTTATATGGAGAAGTCATAGGAATAAATTTTTATGAAGCATCATACACGCCGTTTCTGCCTATGAACATCATCATCAAATGTTTGAACGACTTGAAGAAAAATGGGTAAACACTTGAACTCATTGGATGTTTGAATGTAGTATTAGTAGCCTAAAGTTAACTTAAGTAACGTTTTCAGTAGTCACATTTCACGTCCTTCCCTTGGAGTGGTGGTCAGTGATCTCTACACAACAGATTTACAGAATTTGGAAAATGAGCGGAACAAGTTCCCCCTTGTTGCACAGGTGCTATCATAGAAGAGGTTTGATTCGGTTACTTGATCTCTTATAATGTCTTCTCATTCATTCAAGTTCATTTTCTGCTCGTTTGTAGAAGTGAGGGTGGCATTTGTCATTTGGGTCAAGTTGTTTTCTAATCCGTATGATAATATTGTTCTAATATTTTCTCTTGCTCAACTATATTAGACTATCTTTATTGGAAATTTTCATGATCTACCTCATGAATAAGACAAAGAACTCAAGCATGTGAAGAATTATAGAAAAATAGAATTGTTATAGTGAAGCATGAGAGAGGAGGTGTGGTAATGTAATTGATAAAAGAAGAGATAAGTTTGAGGTTGATCTAGAGCATCAATGAACCACATTAGATTATGAGGTTGATATATATAAGAAATTGATATTTTAATGGAGTGATGTGAGATGATCTAACTCACCAATAAACATAGTCTTATAGTGAAAACAAACAGCTCCTTGGATGATTTTTGTACACCCAATTGTTAGCATTAATATGGTGGTGTTCTTATTAGTTGATCGCTCGGTTGTTCCATGACCATATTCGTATTAGTGGTCAACAGTGAGAATATTGCACTCCAAAACTGGGAAGGAGAATGTGGTGTCCATCATAGTATGCCCTCTGCATATCTGACTGAGGATGGCTCCATGTTGCTTTAAGAAAAAAAAATAAACATGATATTTCAGGATTCAACTTAAAAAAATGCTGGTCTATCAACTTATTATGTGATATTTTATCAGCTGTTACTTTGCATTTTTCAGGTTTGTCTGACCCTTCAGTTTTTAAACTTTTCAATTAACTTATCACCCTTGTCTGCCTAGGTTTCCATAGTTCACTTCTATTTGTTATGATGGTGTATGAAAATATTTCCATTTCCAATGTAGCGAAAGACTAACTACTCTTTGGTTTTTGGGATATAATGGAATAAAGTAAAATGGCTCTTAAAATTGTTTGTGCTTCTTATTTTGTGAGCAATCAGTCGGTGCAATTCTCGAAGCAATTTTCATTTTAGGTCATCAGTGCGCAGCCTCCCTATGTCTCAATAGGGGGTAAGACTTGCGTGCATCCGACCCCCCCTTACCCTGCCTTATGGCGGGAGCCTTTAAGACACTGGGGTAAAGTTGTTGTAAAGACCTTGTTGGTGTATGAAAATACTAACTAGTAGCTGTACTATATCAAATAGGTACCACCTGATTCTCCAGGTCATATTGCTGGGCTGTGTGCTGATGATGTTATCATCAGTTGTGCTGGAGCTTCTGTAGGAAGCTGCTTGGAGGTAGTTACTTGCTACTATATGAACTAAATTCGTTCCAACTATATGGTTTGTTTTTGTACTACTATGCTGCAGAGTAGACCTGTCAAACGGGTCGGGTCGGGTTAAATACGGGTCGGGTTGAATACGGGTCGGGTCAAATACGGGTCGGGTCGGGTTAGGGTCAGAATACAGGTCGAAAACATTGTTCTACGCAGGGTTTTTCCTTGAACTTTAGCGCTTTTACGTATGATTTTTAGCGCCTTACGTATGATTTTTAGCGCCTTTTACATACAACTTTTTAACGTCATTTTTGCTTCACCACCATTAATAGCCTCACTCAACAAGCTCGAATCTGATCCCTCCTCCGCACCACCAGCCTTGCCACCATATCAAACCACCACATGCAAATCCACTATCCATTCTAATTCCGCAGTATACCATTTTCCGATCATGTAACCGGCGTAAAAGGAACAAGGCAAAACGGAGGACCGAGATTTTCGATCGGAAGACATATCGGATTCCTCCTAATGATTGATGTTGTTGACCAGAGAAATCGATGTCGTAGTAAGCAGGGGATACGGCGGCGGAATAGTAGTCACGCCGGTTGCCGATCGTTGTTGCATCTCGGCGACGATAGTGTGCAGGATGCGTTGATGTTAGTTATATAGGATGATAGGAATGGTAACTGGTAAGAAATTAAAAATAAAAATCTAAATCTGTTTTTGGAAACCATCAAAAGTGGTTTGAGAAAACGGGCAGATTAATCATGGAATTAAGCTGATTTTGTTTTTGGCAACGGAATCCACCGAACGCGTTTTGTTTAATTTTCTCCAAAAAAAAAAAGACGAAAAACATCAGCAATACCGAACAGCACCTAAAATGTTAGGTTAATTATTATTTTTTTTTTTATAACTTTGACTTTGACTTTGACCCGCCGGGTTGAGCCTGACCCGACCCGTTTTGACCCGCAAATTTTCAGGTTGATCGGGTTCGGGTCATATACGGGTCGCGGGTAAAAAAAACGGGTCTAATCGGGTTCAAATGCGGGTCGGGTCGGGTCGGGTCAGGTTCTGACAGGTCTACTGCAGAGTCATAATAGCAATAATGTAACTTTATGATCGTCCATGATTCTTGAAAAATGTTTAGGATCGATGTGGGATTAACAAATTGCCAGGAGTTCGTAGAAATGAAATATTTAGTACACAACCCTCTAGCTAACATAAGATTCCGTTCCACACATTAATTAAATGTTCATAATAATGAATACGATGTCAAGTTTGATAACTCTTGTCTAGCCGCGTGCTCCATGTCTAGGGCGGCACTGCCTATCAGGTCATAGCAATGCATCTCATTAGCTGAAGTTTGTCATAAATAGGAATAGTGAGGTTGACTTTAGGTCTGGAGTACTGAATAAATTGATCACTGTTCATTTGATGCTTATTAACTTTGATTGGGAAAAAAGGAGAAGAACAACTGGTCACATTACGATGACAATCTCTTATTGCGGTTCATATCAGCTACTGTGATACTTGTTTTAGAACGATGGTGTGATTAAGTAGCGGGAAAGATGATGAGAAGTCCTCTCAATCTTGATGAACGAGCTACTCCTTTCGAATCCCTATACAAGATGCTATTTTATTCAACTTTATATATGATGATTAGGTAATGTGTGTGACAAATATATTAAACCTTCTTTTCTTATGTGAACTCTGATGATACATTGATACCTATGTCGTAACTGGGTAAAATGTTTAGTAAAGTTCCTCGGAAGTGTTGACTGTTGTGAATTGTATCAATGGATTTGAGGGAAGAGAGTTGGCAGCAAGTATCAAAGAATTATAAGTGTACTTCATTTTGAAATGTTCGGCTTCTGGTGTAGATGCCGTATGACTTTGATATATTCATTTAAAAAAAAAATATCATTTTAGATCAAGGGCAATCGGTCTATCATTTCCTGATTGATACTCAATTGTCATATTACGCAGTGTGACTGTTCCTCTAACATTTGTTTCCTCCACACTGTGCTGATTTCAGCTTACCGAAATGTTGTGGGGCAAAGAAGGCAAACGTGTTGAGCTCACTGTCGTGAGAGCAATCAGTGCTGAGCAATTGAGAATCTTTGTGGATGCAGTGGCCGCTAACCCAACGGAAAATCGGTAGGACCTCCACGCTGTTACAACATTGTTTTCGATGTTTGGACTTGAATATTGCCTGGACGTTTTTTCTTAACTCAATCTGACCACCCTTTATCTGGACTACGTTTTCCTCAGGTGGCCGGTTCCAAAGCTGCAGTTTTTGCGTCCACATTCAGCATTCTAATTATCAGCGGTGGTGATTGACGCCTAATCTGACGTACATTTTGGATTGTACACATGCTTCTACTAATTTATAGTGTAGTTGAGTTCTCTGTTTATGCTTAAGATCGGTCCGAAGATGTAATAAGACGCAGATTACTGTTCCAAAATTATTCCATGTTTAACAGAAATAAAGAGATCGCTATATATATAAAAATGCGGACGCACAATTACCCTATGCTTGTTGGATTATGATCGTAAATAAGGAGGAACGTAGCATCCATGCATCAATTATTTACTTGAGATTAGTATTCCGGGCCGAAAACCACCACACGAATTCTTCCTAGTAGCAGAGTGTACATTTCATATTAACTTGATTTCTTATCCTTGTCGAAACTTAATTTCTGCTAGTACTAAACTTGAGTCTTGACTATTGGTATGATTGTAGGCGCACTTGATAATAGGCCGGGTCCGAGTCTTAAAAATTAGGACTAGTGGATCCAACCCCGAGCACATGCACAAAAAAAACAGGCATAAAAAATATCATTTTCCCATTATACCCTTCATAAAAAAAAAAAAAAATCTCCAACAAAACCTCGTGTGATCATTACTACCCATTTCCGAGCCCAAACGTCTCATATTAATATTTCTTGTCGAGACGTGTTAACTTGAACACCTCATCTATTTTGGGACATTATTATTTCTCTTACTTATCTAATCTTCCCACCTACTCTCACAAACTCACCCCTTGATGCCTCACGTCATCTCCTAACGCCGACGAGATTCTCTAGATTTGAGGTACAAATCGATTTTTTTTTTTTGGTACAAAGGAGCAGCTAATGCTGCGGGGGTGGGGGTATAAGGATTTGAACCCGGGACAACCCCCAGGCAAGTTGAGTTCCTAACCGCTAGGCCAACCTTGATCCTAGGTACAAATCGATTTGTTTGTTGTCAATTTCATCCTTTTCTTTTAATTCAATTGTTATGTTGGCCTGTCGGATTTTAGTAGTTTCAAATTATTGATTAATTTTCAATGTAATATTTTTGCTTTTGTTAGGGTCGTTTAGATTGTGGGAATAGGAGGTTGGATGAGATTATTTATCCCACTTTCAATTATTCCCATGTTTGGTAAGTGGGAATTGGGTTTGGGAATAAGGTGGGATATAGGATTTGGGATTTGGGAATTCTAATCCCACATTCCTATTACCTAGTAGGGGCATGTATTAGGATTAGGGAATTAAATTAGGTAAAAATGACATAATTGCCTTTACTTAAGCGAGAAATAGATTTATTAAAGGGTAAAATTGTCAAATAATCGTTGTTGAGTCTTGTTAATAATAATTTGTTATTATATTTTCCCCTCAAAAAAAAATAATTTGTTATTATATTTGTGGAATTCCAGAATTCAAAATAGAAGCTGGTGATATGGAGGAAGCGCTAAATCGACTAGAAAGTTTTGTTGTGCTGATACATGGCCGTGAGAAAAGTAGGCCGCATGAGGGGCATGGGGTTCTCATCGATCGTTCAGGTACAATAGCAACGGCATGTCATCTATTCTTTGATATGGATATGGAAGAAGAAGAAGAAGAAGAAGATAGCGTGATATTTACGCACAAGGTTGGTGATGAAGTTGTTATTGAATCGTTGAGTGGTAAATCCCCTGGTTTGTTTTACGCTAAAATTACAGAGTTAGATGAATTACATGATATTGCCTTGTTGAAGGTAACGGGGTCTTTTGATAAGGAGGAGACGAAGAAGAAATTCAGGTTTAATTATGCACGACTTGCTGATGGGATTTGTGTTGGTCATAGTGTGTATATGCTTGTTTCTAGTGATGGAATCAAGTTTGAGTTCACTGATGGTACTATTGCGTATGGTAATAGGACTTATGGAGATATCGATCTCGTAATTCAAAATCCTGAGGATAAGAATGCGACTAGGTATTTTGCTAAAAATGCTCCGCTTGTTCAAGCGCATAACTTGCACGGTATCCCTGGCTGTTCAGGCGCTCAGGCCGCTTAATTGGTATTTACTCATTTGGGTTTGGAAGAATGGATTTTCTGGTCCACTTATCAATTCTTAAGGCCAAATGTGGTCAAACTCAGGTTAGTCGTCATTTCATTCTCAACATCTACCCAACCTTCATATCATTTGCTTTACTCTCAATATCATCCATGATTAGTGTTTAATTACTCCCATTATGAGTCAAGATATAGACTCACTATTCTTTACGGCTTCGGATGGACTAAAGCAGAATGGCTCATTAGATTGTACACTTTTTATATCGTCAATTCAAGTAGTGCTATTTCATGTTTGTGTCATTCCTAAACAACATCTTTGTGTCGTGGGTAAGACTCTTTACATTCGACCTCCACTTTACCTTGCCATAGGTCAAAGTCTTTGAGACGATGTTTAATGTTGTTGTTGTTGTATTCATGGTTAGGGTTATTCCTACGTCGATTGTCTTATGGAGTGTCAGTATATAATTGTTTTATGGAGTGTCAGTATATAATGTTGACCTTTGGGAGTTGAGTTCGTAGTCACTCCTCATATTTAGCAATGGCTCAAGATGCTAAGTAACTTTGAATAGAATTGAGCAGTAGCTATTGTGAAACACTCCTTGTCTTTCCCATCTGGTGTCGCATAACATGTACTATGTGTCAGGGGAGAGTGTATTAATAGACTGTTGTCACTAAAACTGTTGCCATTGAATTGAACCCATTGGCTATTTTGCTTCTGACTCTTAATTTTATGGCCCCCTGTGTCTAAATGTTTGGAGTCCATACATACCTGACTATTGCTTATCTCGGGAAGTATCTCTCTTTTGTGAGTACTTTATAGCCTAAGCCCTATAGCCCTAAACCCCAACATAATCCTGACGTTTGCTTTTAGAGTCGGTTCTGTTCTGATGAATGGATATCGGTGTACCAATTTACTGTGTTTAATTGAACATCTCTTGTATTGTAGGATTGTTGTGAGAAAGATTTTTGATACTAAGTGGAGCGTAAGAATTACTTGTCAGAAATGATCCAATATACAACGATTTTTTTAGAGATATGCATATTATTTGAATGTTCTCTGCAATCTCATGAGTGGAGAAGGATTAGAGGGCGAGAGAGATATAAGTTTAATTTAAAAAGTTGCGGTCATATGATGATTTGAATTCAATCTTTTCCTTTTGTCTGTGTCTAGCAGGTATAAGTTTCATAGCCCGTCCTTATGCTTTTACGTCTTTGATAACAAATAAGTTTTGACTTCATTAGTGACCGTTCTTTTGGATGCAACTTGGGCTCTGTTAGTCTGTTAGGGGTTGAGCCATATATGAATTGAACCTATCAGAGGAAGCATAATTTAGTGTGTTGGAAATAAAGGTTTGCAGGTATAGTCTGCTTGTGGTGCTTGTAATGGTAAGCTTGTGGTTCTATGAATTGCTGCATTGTTAATAAGTTATTCAGGAGTCTTTTGTAGTTTCATTGCTTCGACTATCGTGGAAAAGATTGGCTCCCTTGATAATTTTTCGTTGTAGAATGATTGCTCCCTTTTTTTTTTTTGGCAACGTCTGATTGCTCCCTTTTCATCTGTATAGATTTTGCTTATATTGTATACTGATACTTTGATCACTTCCAATCTAGTGAGTGGGGTAATTCAATGAGTATGTTTTTACAGATTTCTAAGGCCAATATGCTGATGCAAATATGCAATGCATAGTGAATCTGAATTGCCGTAAGAAAACCTTAAAATCTTAAGATTTTGAATTATGTAATGGTATATTAAATTGCTTGAGTCGTGGTTATAAGCAGATGGATTCCAATGGAAGGAAAAGGACACGGGAGTACAACATAGCAGAAGAGAGCAATGAGCAGGTTGAAATGGTTCCAAATGACGCTTGAAGCAGTTGTCTTTAATGCAGGCTGAAGAAAATGTGCGTAATAAACACACTATGAACTAAGAAGTATTGACGGCAAACTGAATGGTCTGACAGGGGGAAAGTAGAGACAAAAAAGCTTAGCGACGTGAAGATGTTTTTGGAGAAGGGTACCAAAACTAAGCTCTGATTGTGGTACATTTTCGCATATAGAAGAGGATAGACTCGAACAGTGAATCTGTTTCAAAATTTTGTAGTCTAAGGAAAGTGAGCTTGTGACCAACTGGTTTGGTTATGTTAATTAAGATTTGTTTGAGAGTCTTAATCTCGGTCTTATGCGCGTGAGCGCGTCATTTGGTTTATAATTAATGGTTCTTTATAGAACTTGTAATTTCAGATCTCTCCCTGAATCAGTTTTATGTCGCGTCGTTGCTCATTGTGTTTTCTGCTGAGAATGGTTCTTTGTAGCTTGCAAACTGATGGGTGTTTAAATACCATAGACAGATGGTTATAACTTGCAAATCCCACTGTTGTAGGCCTGTAGCGTAATGTGAAGTTAACACATTGGATGTAGCCAGAAGTGCTTGACCCGTTCCTATGTGGTCTTGTAAGTGAGCTTCTGACATCGCAGAGGAGCCAAAACATAATCTTCTCATTGAGCGGCGAAATTTCATACTAACAGTTCTGTGTAATAGTGTTGGCATAGCGTCAGTCACACAAGGAGCAAGTGAAAGAAGTTTCACTATCGGTTAACAACGTCCGCCACCCTCTTACCACTTCGCAACGCTGTCAAAAGAGCTCATTGTCGTAGGAGACTATGAGTCTATGAATGGAACATTTATGGAACCCAGTCTTTCGATGGCTTCACTATCAAAATCAATAGACACCTTAGAACGCGGGAGAACCCTTGTAAACAAAAATAAATGACTTAAGTCACTTCACGTACTAAAGGTTGCCCTATTGGTTAACAAGTCAATCTACTTGGGAGATGTCGCAGGTTCAAATTCTCATATCCCCACCCTACTAAAAAAAATAGCGATGTCTTCCGTATTTTCAAAAAGTTAATGCTAAATTTTTCCTTCGAGACCATTGCCCTCTCCTTCCCCATTCCACCCCTTTGGTCAAGGCGTCTAGGAAATTCCAGGGTCCCTGGCTGAAATGGAACCCTTAATTGTTGTTTAACTATAAAGGTGAATCACAAAATGGCTCTCTAAAACATCCAGAACCCAACCATGACTTGTCCTAAAACAATCGGGAGCCTTGGGCCAGCACCTTTCTTGCTCGCCCTAAAAACCACCTCTCAAAAGCAGGTTCAAATTTCAAACAAATGGAAAGAATATACATAGACGGAGCGAGCGCTATCTAGAACGAAGGATGCTATGGTCACTCTCAAGCTTTTATTGGTTGTTAGTTTGTTACTCACAAGTGTTACAATAAATGCTACAAGAGTACAAATAAACGACCGTTTTTTTTTTTTTTTTTTTTGTTGAATAGCCAATAAAAACTAGGGCCCGTTCGACATCACTGCCGTTTTCAGTTTTTGATTTTTTTGCGTAAAAAATTTAGTTAAACAAATTACATAATTAAACTTTAAATTTTGTGGTTTTATAATAATCATATAGAAAATGAAAACTGACAATTGAAAACTGAAAATCACTTTTTCTAATTTTCAAAAACGAAATTTTGATTTAAAAAGAAAAAATAACAAAAGATACCAAACAGGTCATTTCATTATCATTTTTCCAAGGAGAGTGACTATAGGTACATAGTATCCCTCGTCTAGAAGTCTAGAAGCATGCCTTCCATATTTTCAAAAAATTTCGTAACGCTAAATTTCCCATTTTCCCTTTAAGACAGTACAGAGTGTCAGAGTCCCCTTTGGTCAAAATTCAAATGCTGTTCATTTCCTAAATTCACCTTCAAACTTACCCCAAATTTGAAACCCTAATTTACCCAAAATTCCCTCAAAACTGGTTTCAGGTTACGATTTGTTGTTCAGTTTCAGCTCATTTCAGGTTTGCCCCCTCCTACTTCAATTTCTTGATATTTATGTTTTCCGTTGGTTTAGTCGACTTATCCACCCGTGTGTTTAAGTCTTTATTTCTTCTCAAATATGAAGTTTTACTATTGCAAATTTCGATACTGCTCCTGTAGACAAAGTGACACATAGAATAGAAATCCGATCCCTAGTAATTTATTATGCCAACTTGTTGGGAGTAATTATTAGTATTTGTTCTGGAATTATAGACATTTTCACAGATTTGTGCCTTTGTGGTCAAGGTAATAATTAATAAATAGGACTAATAGGAGTATTTTATAAGGTTGAATTTGTGAGGATTACGGATTTATGGAATTATGGTTGGCCTAGTGGTTAAGAAGTCAATGTGCGTTTTTCTCAAAAAAAAAAAAAAAAAAAAGTCAATGTGCGTGGGGAGTGTCCCGAGTTCAAATCCTCATACCCCGCCCCCACAGCGTTTAAGGTTGAATTTGTGGGGTTGTATATTTGTAGTTTACATATACAATTATGAAGTTTGTTTATTTTATTTCATGGATAGGTTTTCAATCTGCTGTTTACTTTGTTGTGTTTCAGACTAACCAGAAACCATAGTACATAGCTGCAAAGATTGGACTGATCAAGCAACAAGCTGTAAGTGTTTGTTATCTACAAAATGATCTTTGAAATGAAAATAACTGAGCTAGAACGCCCCGCCAGTACACCCAAAGTATATATGTTTCCTCTGACAGGCTTATGAGATACTCTTCTCACTCAAATAAGTGTGGCCACTGGCTAGTGTACCTTGGCTCATAATAAAATCATTAGCTAGGACCCTTTCTTGAGCAACATGCCATCGTGATTCGTAACTCATCATTATTAGAGTCGTAGTGCGAGAAATTGAACAAGGTGTGGAGGATGTTTGAATATGCATGATGTTAGAGAAACATGTTAAGTTTGCAAACATAAAAGTTTTCTATAGCTTGCTTTGACTATCTACTTAGGCATCTTCTTTGTTCAAGCTGCACTACTTGTGGGAGTTAACTACTCCCTCCGTTTCTTTTGTTTCTTTACGTTTCGTTTGAATATGTGAGAGGAATTCAAACGAAACGTAAAGAAACAAAAGAAACGGAGGGAGTACTAGAATAGGGTGTAACGTTTCCATTTTTTGTGAAAGAAGGACCCCAAAGGTTTTTTGAGTGTGTTAAGGACCTAAGACTAACGTCGTCACCTTTTTATGGTGTGACCTCTACTATTCCGGCTTTATCTTCTATCTCCTCTGTCAATCCCTTTACCATGCAACACACCACCACTTCGTTCAGATCGAATTCACAAACAACAAATCTTGCATGATTGTTTTCGAAATTCATCATCTTTATTCTAACAAATCCCAAATCAATCCAACTTTTACTCGATCTTCAAATATTTCCATAACCTAATTCTGGGTTTTGTGACAATTAAACCCAGAAAATTCGACCCATCATTTTGAGCAATTACCACATGGATTTCTGCAGTTATTTTCGACACTTTTTCATCAACATCAGTCTCCTCCATCAATCCAATGCCCTCAAATTATAGCTTGGTAAAGACGCAACAGATTCCATCTTGGTTGATGGTGCTTTTATTGATTATTGTAGCAATTTGAAGGATATATCAAGAGAAAAATGAAGGAAACTAAGGAAGTTGTTGACTGATTTTGTTTTGTTTTGTTTTTGGTGTATTTCTGGGTTGTGTTTCTGAGTTCTTGTGGTTGAAAATGAGAGGCAAAATTAACGATGATGCCACCCATGTACAGTATATATGTTAGTATTGTGATTCGTATTTTTGGGATTGAGGATGTGATTTTAGAGGCATCAATGTAGATAGTATGATGTTAGTTTGAAGATGGTGGTGTATGGTGGTGGTGCGTGGTGGCGGCAATGGTGAAGGGAGAGGAGACAGAAATGTAAAGACGTCAGAGGTGATAAAAAGGGGAAAAAAAACGTTTAACAGAATAAGTAACAGAAGTGGATGTGAGGTCCTTAATTTACCCAAAAAAACGTTTGATGTCCTTTCTTCAAAAAACTTGAAAACGATACACCCCAAATTGGTAGTTAACTCCTACTTGTGGAGACGACCCTTTGCAATAACTCGTTGTCTCTCAATGTATTGACTTCAACGTCTAACAAATTGTTTCTTACTTGTTTTAGGTTGAATTACTGTGAAAATGGCTTCCACATCTCCACTAAAGGACGATAAATAGTAAATTAACAACTTGACTAGATAATCGCCACTTTTAGAATTCGGACGTCATTGGACCCTTGGACAGTTAAATATCAAATAAGTGACAAAACGATTACTTTGCCAATATAACCTTAAATAAATAACTTACGCGACTTTATTTACTTAGAACGAGAGAACGCACGGAGTAGTATCGCGGTGGTTTGGAATTCAGGTAAGGGACTCTTTCTGATTTAGCTTATAGTATTATTTTTGTATACTTTAATGTTTATTTTTAAAGAGGATCGAGTACTGCAAACTCTCATTATTTTCTGAACTACTTTGGTTTTGTGGGTTAATTTTATGTTCTGGCTAACTTTGAAATGAGGATATCCGTCTGGCCCTTCCAAGGGAGTAAACTGGCACTGACTGAGAATTTCTGAACTAACCAGAACTACACTACCCACTACCGGAATTATTTATACTTATACGAATTATTATTGTTTTACTATTTTAGCAACTGCTTGATCCGGTTGAGTCGGAAACTGTCTTTTACTGGGCTGTCGAGTTCACCCTTTCAATACTAAATTCTTTTCAGGAAATCAGTACTAGCTGGAGGTGGGAATTTGAGTGAGCTACCCAAGTCGTCTTGTAACATAAGTAATGGCCTTAGTAATTGTTTGTACTATAGTATTCGTATGTATTATATTGTGTAATATATGTTGTGTACCTTCGACTTTTGAGGAATAAGAATGGCTTAGCCTACTTTTCGTAGGTTGCCGTCTGTTATGTTCCAATGATGGTTTTGGGGCATGACAGATTAAGTGGTATTAGAGCAATAGTTCGACCCTAGGAAAACAATACAGACCAGAGAGTATGAGTAGATTAAGTTTGGTTTACTTAACTTGTCATAACTATTTCAGTCAAGGACTTGAAGATGACGGTTGCGGAAAAAGTAGTACAAAGCATGGAAGGAGTAGGTGAGGACTTAATATTATTAGCAGTTCTATAGTTGCATTATATAAGTTCTATCGTCGTTCTTATAATCATAAACGTCTTATGAGAGTTTTCTTATACTAACTTGAACTAATTATGAAGAGATCGTTCGAATTGTCGTTAGGAAAAGAAATTTTAACTTTAATAGATCGAGACGAGAAACAAAATAAGATATATTTCATACGAATTGAAGTGTGGATTTCGTATTACAAGTACTAGCCGCTTACAAGAAAGTCGAAATTTCGAAAACGAAATACTACACTCTTAATCATAGCAAACTATCTACTACCACTTCGTACAACAAATAAACGTTATTAGAAATATTATCATAAGGAGACCAGCCATGAACAAAGGCCCAAACACTTCGTCATCCGTCAGCTTAACCCCCATGTTGAGCAGAAAATGAAAAAGGGTTAATGCTTAAAATGTCGCACCTACGATGGAGCAGAGGACAGGACGAGGACTCCGAACAACGACGGCAACAAGGACGATGATGATGATGAAACTAAAGGAAAGAGAGTGAGAGTGGGAGTGTTGGAAGTGTGAGGCGGGTTGAGGATTGTCGGTCGAGGGTTTTATAGGGAAAGAGAGAGCGAGGGTTTAGTGGAAAGGAGCGGGAAAATCGGAGAAAAGAAAAAAAAAAGGGGGGGGGGGGGACATTTTTTTTCGCCGTGTTGAAAAAGAGCGTCAAAAGGGTACAGTGGCAATAGTAGAAGACGTCGGAGATTCCAACTCCTCGAAATAACCCCAAGGACAGAGAGAACTGAGTTCAGCCATTAGTTTGGCACCTTTTAGTTCATCCTGAGAAAGATGACGTATACAGATTTCCCAAATCTGTAGTCGCATCAGATGTAGAATATCCCATAGCAGTGATTCAACTTCGGGAAGAAACACTTCGAGATTCGACAAGTGAGACTTGAATTGAAGGGCATCTACGAGAATCTCTAACTCCTTCACCTCTAATCTATGTGCCAATCGCAAACCCTTTTGAAATAGTGACAAGACAAAGAAAGAGAATGATCGATTTTTCCCCCTTGCACTAATCCCAGCTTGATAGGTACCATCAGGCGACCGTAAGGTCAGACCACCTTTAAAACTTTGAGGACCTTCAAATAGAATAACAATTGAAAGGACATGTGGTGGTGAGTCTTTTGATATCCAAGGGATAGACATAATCGACCCTGAAAGTCTATCGATAAGTACAAAGAAAGCCTTACGACCCAAAGACCAAACAGAAATATGTAAGTTATATAAAGGGAAACCCGAGGGAGGCAACCAGCAGAGAAAATCTCTAAGGGACTGCTCAAATTGATGGTTACTACCCATTGATATCCTTAGACGACTTGAGGAGGTGAGGTCAAGTAGAGTTGGCCACTGGAAATTTGCAGAACTATGCTTAGGACCCTTACCAGTACGAATTATAGTGCCTTTTATCAGACAAGTGGGACGAGCATAAACGACCAGATTTATCATACCCTTAACATGATGAGTGATGACACAGAAACAATGGTTGCACCACATGAGTAATAAAGGTGGAATATTCTCTTTTTGTGGACATACACAAAAATCCGTAAAAGAAATTTGGGATGACACTTTGTGACCGACCTCATTTTCTGATAATACTACCAAAATGGCAGAAGGGTAGTAAACCCTGGTCATAACCCTTAATTGGAGAAGAAGAAACTTTTCGGACCAGAAACGTGCATCACAAACCAATACCCTGAGTATACAAGAATGAAAACTAACTGGATTTCCATATAGAATCCTAGATAACGGTGATTTTTGTTCGGATATTGAGATGGACGGGGAAAAAATAAAAGGAAAGGTTAGGTGCAATGACATAGCAAAAACCTTATCATCCGCGACGAATAAATGCGCTGGAGAATAAGGGTCATGAAAAAGGAAATTCTGAGGACAATCGCCAACCAGGACGGGCATAGCATGTTGAGGAGGTGATCGTTGTATCCGCTCATGAGTGTTAGAAACTTGGAGAGATAGTTGAAGATCAATTGGTGATGATGGACGTGTGACCGGAAGTTCAATAGAATGGGTGTTCTGGGTAAGCTCGATAGGAATTTCGGATAAAAAGTTAACGTAATCTGTGGGTTCTCTTGAGAATTCTTGTTCATCCAAAATTTGGTCTGAACTGTCAGTATCCATACTGGAGGGGAGTTTGAACTTACTAAAAATTTGAAAGAAATTGTTTTGTTGTCTGCTTGGTACATGAAACTTATTCTTTTATACAAGTGATAGAGGAAACTTGCAGGATACACAGACAACTCGTCATATTTTACGGAAACCCCATAATGTAACATAGAAATTCATGTTGAGGAACATGGACACGCAATAAATGGAGTATTGAGAACATAGGACTAGCAGTGTTGGTGTAGGGGTTGGTTGATGACAGTTCGAATTAGGATCATATGGCTTCTACGGTTGACAAGTAAACTGACAACATACCCACAAGTGATAGATTTTCGAGAATCACTTTTGGAGACAAGAAGTTAGTGCGTTTGTTGTATCAGACAGACAGAGACTCTACGCATGCAGCGTGATTTTAGGCAAGGTTCACACGAAGTGATAGGTCTAGATCTGCACTTAGAGGTTGCATATCATCTCTGATTTAAAAGTAGTCTAGTAAAACTAGCCAAACTCAAGAGGATGTGTTCATGAAGTGGGTATTAGTATTGAGGAGTTCATAGGATTGGAGACCCTTATGAGGTGTACTACAAACACAGACCCTGATACTTTGCGCAGAATACTATTAATGTGGAACACAAAAGACATGACAAAATTAAAGTAAAGTCGCCGAGAAGTTATGTCAACATGAAAATACGGACAGAAAAGAGGGACGACAAGATATATCCGAGTGTCTCATCAACCAAAAGAGTGCACCGATTTGAGATTCAGAGGAAACCTTTTCAAAAAGTCATTCTAAGTCGGAAAGAAGCAAATTTAGAATTGGATACTATCCATCTTCACGGGGACTTGACTTTTTATGCACGAACACAGGAGCTTGGTCCATAGTGACAATTTACGATTTGGCAAGCGGTATTCGACGCGAAGTAGAAAAAGGGTCTTACTTCGAAAGACAATTTTCCTACTCATTCGAATCTTTCTTGGTAAATTTCGGGACGAAACTTCTTATTAGAAGGGGTGAATGTAATAACCCACTTTTTTTATAATAATAATAATAATAATAATAATAACAAAAAAAAAAACGAAAAAGAAAAAGTTGTCGTGGGATTTGTTAGGGCATTTAATGCCTAGAAGGTTGATAATTGTCCTTTTTGCAGGGGGGAACCAAGTTACCTTTGGTAAATTGGTGTACCCTCGGGAGAAAACTGATTTGTTTTTCGCCTATAAATAGCTCCATCTCTACTCAGTTGTTCGACGTAAATCAACACCCAAGTGTTGTACTGAGTGAAATAAACTGAAGTGCTTCAGACCATAAGCACACCACATATAAAGTAAGTTCCGAGTATTATAAGATTTCGTAAAAATAATTTACGAAGTAAGTAGTTGTTACATACGTGCGAAAACTGACATCTTCTTAGCGAGGTTCTGTCGAAATAGTCATCGTCACTTAACGTAGCCAAGGTATAACTCTTAAACTGTTACTAAATCATTATCGTTAGACAACGCCGTTAATATTTTCGTACACGTTTTCGATAATTGATTAACCTTGTGGCGAATAGTTATTACGGTGCAAGTAACTCGGTGGAATTAACCCAGTTTGTGAACGTCACCGTATTAACAACTAACCCAAGAATAAAAGGTGTTGGTGGTAAATAGGAGCTCCATGATTATAAAGTAACCCGGCGGAATTACCCCAGTGGTGAAAATAATCTTAGAGTGAATGATTTCCACTAAAGGACGATAAATAGTAAATTAACAACTTGACTAGATAATCGCCACTTTTAGAATTCGGACGTCATTGGACCCTTGGACAGTTAAATATCAAATAAGTGACAAAACGATTACTTTGCCAATATAACCTTAAATAAATAACTTACGCGACTTTATTTACTTAGAACGAGAGAACGCACGGAGTAGTATCGCGATGGTTTGGAATTCAGGTAAGGGACTCTTTCTGATTTAGCTTATAGTATTATTTTTGTATACTTTAATGCTTATTTTTAAAGAGGACCGAGTACTGCAAACTCTCATTATTTTCTGAACTACTTTGGTTTTGTGGGTTAGTTTTATGTTCTGGCTAACTTTGAAACGAGGATATCCGTCTGGTCCTGCCAAGAGAGTAAACTGGCACTGACTGAGAACTTCTGAACTAACCAGAACTACACTACCCACTACCGGAATTATTTATACTTATACGAATTATTATTGTTTTACTATTTTAGCAACTGCTTGATCCGGTTGAGTCGGAAATTGTCTTTTACTGGGGTGTCGAGCTCACCCTTTCAATACTAAATTCTTTTCAGGAAATCAGTACTAGATGGAGGTGGGAATTTGAGTGAGCTACCCAAGTCGTCTTGTAACATAAGTAATGACCTTAGTAATTGTTTGCACTACAGTATTCGTATGTATTATATTGTGTAATATATGTTGTGTACCTTCAACTTTTGAGGAATAAGAATGGCTTAGCATACTTTTCGTAGGTTGCCGTCTGTTATGTTCCAATGATGGTTTTGGGGCGTGACAGTAGGAGAGAAAAATATGTCCCAAAATAGATGGGGTGTTTAAGGTGGGACGTCTCGAAATGGAATATGGGGTGTTTGAGTTGGAACGGAGGGCGCTGTTACTGTTGTGGAATGAGTGGGTTTTATTTTAAAATGAATGTTTTTGTCTTGGAACAAATGGAGAAAATGGCGAAGGAGAAGAGGAGTGGTGGCGTTGCGGGGTGGGGGCTAGGTTAAAGGGCTGAAGACGGTGATGGTTGTGGTAAATCTGGCGGTCGTAGTGGCTAGGCATGCCGGCGGCAGGGATGGTGGGAGGGGGGTCGTGGGTTGCGCAGAGAGAATGAGAGTTGTGATTTTTTTTTGGTTATGTAATTGGTGTTGGGCTTGTACTGGTAGATAAAATATTGAGCTTTTAAAATCTCTGGGCTTTTATTGATAGAAAATTCGAGGGTACAAAGAGAATTGTAACCCATGCATACCATAGAACGATTGCGAACCGCGCACATTGGATGAAACATACACCACGACACCATGATCTTAAATCTTGGAACGAATTTCCTAAAAAATCTATAATACGGAGTATTTAAATAATAGGAATTGTAGTATACACCTTCACGAATCAATGATATTTTCTGACTTAAGACTAATAACAAGCTCAAAAAGACAAATATAGAAATGCCATTAAACAAAATACTCCGTAAGTTATTGGAGTACTTATTACTTTATAAATAACAAAACGAAGAGTGCATTTTGTGGCTTAAATTGTAGTTCGTATTCAAGAGATAGTCAAACCAATCGCTAATGTTAAAAAAATAAAAAATAAATTTGGAATCCAATTTTAAATTAAAGGAAAAATTTCTAACTCTTACCTTTTATATACTAAAACTTCCAAAATCCTACCTTATTTCTAAAAGGTTTCTAAATCCTACCTTATAAAACATTTTTTTTTATCAAACTCTTACCAAAACTTCTACTCCGGCGGGTTTGACTATATTTTCCGGCATTGACCTTCGACTTAACGCGATTTCCTTCGATTTGTTTCGTATCCCTTCCAATTTCTCCTTCAAATTTCACCTTCTCTCTCCTATTTTCCACATTATATCACATTGCACTCCAATTTGATCTTCTCTCTCCTATTTCTCACATTTTGCGATCAAATTGGAGTGCAATGTGATATAATGTGGGAAATAGGCGAGAGAAGGTGAAATTGAAGGAAGAAATTGGATGGAAAATGATACAAATCGACGAAAATCGCGTCAATTTGAAGGTCAATGCCGAAAAATAGAGTCAAACTCGCCGGAGTAGAAGTTTTGGTAGGAGTTTGATAAAAAAAATATTTTATAAGTTAGGAATTGAAAACTTTTTAAAAATAAGGTAGAATTTGGAAGTTTTGATATATAAAAGGTAGGAGTTAGAAATTTACCCTAAATTAAATAAAGAAATCGAACACCATATCGAACTTATCCGACACATATTCTCCCGATATCCGAGTAAAACCCCTCTAGCTCTAGAGGTTGAACAATCCGATCACCAATTATAATATTTTCTTCCAGAAAAAAAAAACAAGAACTAAATGGATGGTTTAAGCGGGAAAACGTTTAGCTAGAAACTGCCACGTGTCCTGGAGATTAACACTAATACAATTGCGAATTTGCGATGGTGTAAGAAGACTATTACTACTCCGGTTGAGTACGGAGTACTATTATTACAGATTTACAGCAATAGAGAGAAGAGAGAAAAAAAGAAAAAGAAAAAAACTCGTCGGAGAGCAATCGGCCGGGGAAAAGAACACCACTTTACTCGCCGGAGCTTTTACTACCGTCACCGGCGAGGGTATCGTCCAATTTTTCCAAAGGTAAGAGTCCTCTGAGTAAAAACCCTAGTTTTTAGTTACCACTTTAATTTGTCTGTCTTAGTTTATTTGATTTGGCTCTGAATTAGTGAAAAAGTTAGCGTCTTTGTGAAGAAATGTTAAGATTACATTATCTCCTTGGATTGTGAAGCCTTAGATATATTTATAAGATCGACGAAAGGGTGCGGTATTTTTTTATTAATTATTATTGTGTTGAATTGGTTGATTGATTTTAACATTCCTGTATTTGGGAGGCCAAAGTATCTGGTTTTGTATTGTTAGCTTGGTTGGCGTTATGGTTTACCTTATTCTGTCCTGACTATCTAGATAGTGGAGTGAATGTGATGGTTAGTTTAAAATGGTCGAAATGTGGGAGAGTACAAAGTGGTGATCTTGAGAGGGTATTCCACCACCCGAAATCGATCTCCATTAGAAGAGTAATTAATATGACCAACGTTACCACTTACCACTAAGCTTAGCATGACACACTTCAAAAGACTCAAACAACAAGCTAAGACTAATTGATTTTGTTGTTTTCTACACTCGAATATCTATGTTGTTTTAATTGAGTAAATATATACAGTTTGATTTCTTAATTTTGGGCATGATTTCAATTTAATACAGTTTGTTGTGTTGTTCTTACCTTGTTAGAGAATGCGGGGGGGCTAAGAAGATGAAGTTCAAAAATGTAAGAGGAAAACTATCGGAAGAACAAAGGAAGATTTTTTATGATGAAATGAGGTCAGTTGTAGTTTGTGTAGAAGTATTTGGTAAGGAGTATGAGGAGTTTGACATGGAAGGAGCAGGGGTATTAATTTCATCTCAAGGGCACATACTTACATTATCCCATATGCTTGATGACGATAAGAAGGCTCGGGTACGAGTCGTCACATCTAATAAAGATACATACTCTTGCTCTGTGTATAAATTAGATGCAAAGCATAGGTTTAGCAATTCTTCTTGTGGAGTCAAACAAAGACCAAAAATTCTGTTTTGCTAATCTTTATGGTCGTGAACTCAATATTGGTAAGCGAGTTTATCCCATTGGTCACCCTTTTTACCTAGAATATTCATATCCTATGGGTCATATAGCACACCCATTACGAAACTTTCGTGATGTTGTGAGTTCAGTACAAAAAGTTCTCAAGAATCAGGGTATTAAACTAAGTGAGATCCAAGATCCTAGTGGAAAGTACGTCTTATATGTTGATGGTTTAGAAAAACTTAAGATCAAGTCATCTGTGTCATTATTCCAAATTAATAATGTACATGGTGATGGGATGGGTGGTTCAAGTGGGATGCCATTGTTCAATTATAAGGGACAACTTCTTGGCATGTATCTCTTTCAAGCAAATGATCAGGGTTTCGGGATTCACGTTCAAACAATCAGATCATTTGTCCATGGACATTTGAAAGATGTTTAACTCTCAGGTTAGTTAACTTGCTTTTCTCTTGATTTTTATTATCGGTTAGTTAACTCTCAGGCGAAAGTGTGAGAGTGTGTTGTGCATAGTGTCTACGTACAATTTTTTATTATCGGTTCTTCTAACATGTGTGGGCACATGATAAGAGTTAACCCTTTATCTGGACTACGTTTTCCTCAGGTGGCCGGTTCCAAAGCTGCAGTTTTTGCTTCCGCATACAGCAGATTAATTATCAGCCGCGGTGATTGACGCCTAATCTGACGTTCGTTCTGGATTGTACACAGGCTTCTAGTAATTTATAGTTGAGTTCTCCAGTGATGCTTAAGATCGGTCAGAAGATGTTATAAGACGCAGATTACTGGTCCAAAATTATTCCATGTTTACTAAAATTGAAATCGCTATGTATATACGAGTCTATATATTGGTGGGAAATGCGGATGCACAGTTTACCCTATGCTTGTTGGATCATGATCGTAAACAAGGAGGAACGTAGCATCATGCATCAATTATTTATCTGATCTGAGATTAGTCTTCCGGGCCGAAATCCACCACACAATTTCTTCCTAGTAGCACAGTGTACAATTCATATTAACTTGATTTCTTATCCTTGTCAAAACTTAATTCTTCTTATTTCTTATCATATTAATTCTTCTTAATTCATATTTTGGAGGGCGTTTTAATCCTCGTGGAACTCGATTGAAATGAATAACCCCTTCCCTTCTAACCTAAAAAGAAAAAAGAAAAAAAATTAAATTTCTAGCACTTGACCACAGCTCGGAAAGAGGGGAAGCGCGAAATCAAAAATGGCGTCCAAATAAGGGGGTAAAATCTGGGTTTTCTTCAATTAACCAGCCAAAATTCACTAAAATTCAGTTTACTAATCGACATAAAAAAGGATCTACTTTGACTCTCTCCTCCTTATCTCTACGGTAGATACCAGTGCAACAAAGAAACAACGGTGTCACCAGGTGGTGGAATTTTTGTGTTTGGGGAAGAAACGCAAAGCAATTGATTTGGTTGATTTGTCACACAATTTTGCTAAAAAGCCTCGTTGTGGGGAGTTGGATCAGCGGATTCCAGTCTCGGCCTGCCGAAAACGCAGATTGGTTGCTTTACCACTGCCACGAAGAAACTACGGTGTGACAAGCAGGCTTATCCCTGGAGCATCGGCACAAAAGAAAGTCATCTTGGGTGCAGCCATCATTCTGTGTTGTGCGTTGGATGTTGTTCATAAGCTTGGTTTTGATCACGTCCCATTCTTCTTTGGTGTTGATAGTGTGGGACTTAGTGGGGGTTTAGTTGTTTTTGGCTTTTCACATTGCTGCACTGATGTGGTGTTTAGTTCCAATAACGTCATCTGTTGCCGCATCACCGATTTGGATGATAGTATTTCTTATGTTCTTTTTCTTTATGGTGCTCCTGGGTTGTCGGATAGACCGCAAGTGTGGGAGTCTCTGTTGACTCTTCTCCACCAATTTCCTATTGCTCTGATTGTGGGTGACTTTAATCAAATAGAACGTCTGGAAGATAAGTTAGGTGGAAAGTATGATTTTGTACAGTGGCGTATAGAAGGGGGCGTACTGCGGAAGCGTTAATTTATGGAGCGTTTGGATAGAGCTTACGGTACTGCTCTTTGGTGGGATAAGTTTCCACACTCTTTTGTCAAACATCAGCCTCTGCTTTGTTCCGATCACGCTGCTGTTGTGGTAGAATGCTTTGCTCATTTTCCTAAGAAGAAAAGACCATGTCGAGTCGAAAACTGGTGTTTTCTTATGGATGACGTGAAGTCCATCATTCGTGAAGCTTGGCAGCTTAATATCTCAGGCTGCAAGATGTTCATTGTATCTCGCAAGCTGGAATATGTCAGGGAGAGACTGAAATCTTGGTGCTTAGATCATCGCACGGCTTGGGGTATTAACTGGAACACTCGGGTCAACTCTGTGGCAGACAATTTGAATGAGGTTTCTTCTGTCACAAAGGGCTCTGGTTTTCTACTGTACAAAGAGCAACAAGTTTCAAATGCACATCTGAATTGCCTTCTCTTATTGGCAACAAAGGGCCAAGTTAAAATGGCTACTGCATGGCGATTCAGCTTCCAAAATTTTCTTTGCAAAGGCTTCTCAACGGCATCGCTTAGCGGAGATTCGAATGATCAAAGACGGGTCCGGCACTTGGTTATATGACCAAGAAACTATCAACAACCATGTTATTTCATATTTTCGGGGTATTTATTGTGCTGAGGATCTTCCAACCCCTTCCAATCAAGATTTGGGTTTGTTGCAAGGCCTAATTACTCATCAATTATCAGCAACAGATGGTGCTTATTTGTGTGCTCCTTTTACAAAAGAGGAAATTAAAGCCACTGTTTTTTCTATGGTGGCATGTAAATCGCCAGGCCCAGATGGCATCATTGTGGAACTATTAAAAGCGTATTGGGATATCCTCGGAGATGAGCTTACGCATGCACTTTTGAGATTTTTCCAGTCTGGTGTTCTGTTGAAAGAATGGAATCGTACTTTCATCACTCTGCTGCCAAAGACTTTGTCTCCTCAGATAGTGGCGAATTATCGGCCTATCAGCTTATGTAATGTGGTATACAAATGTATCTCCAAGTTGTTGACCAATCGTTTGAAACCCCTAATGGCACAATTGGTTGGAGACTTTCAAAACGCTTTCATTTCGGGTAGACTTTTGAGCGATAATTGTTTGATTGCAAATGAAGTTCGTCACTCTGTATCTTCTCGAAAGACGGGAAACCAACATTACGGTGTCTTAAAGGTGGATATGAACAAGGCTTATGATCGGGTTAATTGGGATTTTCTGATCAGAGTTTTGGAGGCCTTTGGATTTCCAGCTTGTTGGATTCGTTGGATTTACCAATGCATCTCTACTGTCTCATATCGTATTCTTATCAATGGATCTCCTACCAAAGGATTCTCACCTAAATGTGGACTTCGGCAAGGGGATCCTTTATCCCCGTATTTATTCGTGTTGTGTATGGAAGTTTTTTCTCGCATGCTGCTACGTGCAGAGGCCCAAAGCTTGATCTCTGGTGTCAAAATCACTCGTCGAGCACCATCTGTTTCTCACTTATTCTATGCGGATGATGCTCTGATCTTTTTCAAGTCTGATGTAGGAGCTTGCCAGAACATTTGTGCTCTTATTTCCCGCTTTTGTAGCTTATCAGGGGAGATGGTTAATCTTGGAAAATCTTTCGTCAAGTTCAGCCCGAATACACCAGCTCTATATCAGGAGCAACTCCGATCTTCTTTACTTGTTCCTACTTCGGAGTCATTGGGTCCGTACTTGGGAATGCCTGTCGATCTACGGGGACGCAAAACAACTGAATTTGTCTTTCTGGTGGATAAGCTGCTGGCGAAAGTTGACAGCTGGTCTCATGTCAATTTTAATCAAGCTGGTAAGCTGATTCTTATTAATTCGGTTCTACTGGCTATTTGTTCGCATGTCATGTCGGTGTTCAAGATTCCTATTAGCCTGTGCAATAAAATTGATGCTATTGTTAGCCATTTCTGGTGGAAGAATGGCACAACTAATCGCGGCATTCCTTGGGTTAGACGAGAGGTTCTTCATTTGCCAAAAGGGATGGGTGGGTTAGGTATTCGGAAATGTCAGCTGCTGAATGAGTCTCTTCTCATGAGGCAAGCTTTTCGGCTGCATCATAACCCACAGTTGCTAATTTCTAAGCTGTATTCTGCTAAATATGGCTCTACTTTACACCTTTCGAGCAAAATACCTCGCTCCTTTTCTGGTAATGCATCTTGGGGCTGGCGGAGTGATTCTTTGGGGTGCCATTTGCTTCAATCTGGTTTGTGTTGGAAAGTTGGAAATGGATCCAGGACTCCTATACTCTCTGATAATTGGATTGTGGCTAAGAGTGATGTGATTTGAGATGATATTCCGTTAGCATCTGTTGCTCGGATGACAGTCTCTAGTTTGCTTACTCATGATCATTTGAGGTGGGATGCACCAAAAGTCCGTCGCATTTTTTCACAACAGGGTGCTTGTGAAATCCTTGCTTTTGAAGTTGGCTCAATAGATGATGATGATTTCTTGTATTGGAAATTTACTCGGTCAGGGGATTATTCAGTCAAGTCGGGTTATGCATTCTTGTGCTCACGATTTCTGCATTCTGATATACCAGACAAGGAACAAAAATTCTGGAAGCGGTGGTGGGGTTTTGACCTCTTACCTAAGTGGAAAGTTTTCCTGTGGAAAATTTGTCATAATGCTCTAGCTGTTACCCATAGTCTCCGCAGATTTGGTACTGTCTTAGGCGCCACAGTGTGTGTTTTGTGATAACGCCGAGGAAACGCTGGATCACTTATTCCGCTCGTGTATGGTGATTCAACGTATTTGGCACGCTAGTTCGTTGGGTCTTAATGTGGCGGCCAACCTGTCCGTCAGATTGGAGGATTGGATTATGGATACGGTTACCTTCCTAGGTAAGTTTGACTCTGCTCATCTTATGGTCATTTTGTTTGTTTCTATTCTTTGGGTCATTTGGGTTCATCGAAATGAAGTCATCTTTAGAGGGTGTATTCCAAATCCTACTACTGTATTGGCACTTAGTGGAATTTTCGTTTCTGAGCTGCAAAGCTCACTGTTAGCTCATACTCATAGTCGCTTCACCAGAAGCTCGACTGAATTTGGAGGGCACCTTGACTGCCCTCCTGGTTTTTTTCTGGTTCAAATTGGCCAACAACATGCCTTTTCTCCTTCCGTGATACACTTACTTGTGGATGGAGCATGGCATGCGTCTACAAAGAAAGCAGGATTTGGATGGGTGGCATATACGAAGGACCGTGATTCTTGTCTAGGGAGGGACTGTGTGCGCGGTTTTGCTAGCTCGGCCTTACACGCAGAATTCATTGCCGTTTCTCTAGCTTTGCGCTGGAGTATACAATCTGGATTTCAATCTGTTTTGGTTTTTTCGGACTCGTATAATTTGGTTGCTTTGCTTCGGGACACTTATATTGTAGACATTGTGTGCAAATGGGAGTTGGATCATGTTCGGGACTTGGGTCGGCAACTTCCCCATTGTGCAATCATGAAAGTTGATAGAGACGAGGTGATGGAAGCACACCGATTAGCTATATGTGCTAGGAAGTCACTGTTGATGTAATATTTGTACTATTTTCTTTTCATGTTTTATTTCATTATTTTAGACGTTGTCAAAAAAAAAAAAAAAAAAAAAAGACCACAGCTCGACGCTCATCTCATCTTATCCTACAAACTCACTGTCTCACAGCTCGACGCTCATCTCATCCTATAAATTCCAGATTTTAAAATGGAAGCTGGTGATATACTGTTAGTGAGATTTCTTACGCCAATTTTGGTAAGGAGTCATCAAAGTGTACATTTCACCTGGCCCCTCCTTATTTCGACATAGTTTTTTTTTTTTTTTTTGACAGCGTCTAAATTATTTTCGACATAGTTAGATGAGAGTCTTTTGAGGCGATAAAATAGTGTTGTACCGTATGTCAATACATGACATTTGCCACTTCTTTGTTTTCTTATCACACTAGTTGACTTGAGACATTTGCCACACTTACAAAAACTTATTATGAGACTTTTTATTTGATTTCGTTTTCTTCTACACTCGATTACTTGAATACATTATGTAAATATGTTGTTCTTATTTTGGGTATGATATTCATTTTAATACAACTTGGTATGTTGTTCTTACCTTGTAATGTATCTTTGATAAGGATACATACCATTTCCCTGCTCTGTCTTTAAATTAGATTCAACTGTAGGTGTAGGTCTAGCTTTTCTTCTTGTAAATTAGACAGTCTTCATTTTTTTCACCCCTCCTCCCCCGGTAAATTATACCATGTATCCGGGAGCATGATATATTGATATAGCCATTGCCTCCCCTAGAATCAAACATTGCATAAAATTGAGTTTTGTTTGGGCCTTAGGAGATATGGTTAAAATGGTATCATATCTCGGGTCGTAAATCAGATTTCGGTTCGGTGTCGATATGTTCTACCGGGTTTAAATCCGAACATCCATTATCCAAAATCCAGCCCAATTAACACATGATGATCCAAACTTCATACATACGGTACATAACACACTCAAAATCGTTCCCAAAGCCCAAAACAATATTCATTACTAATAAAAATAACCCAAAAAAGACAAAGAAGAGAAAAACTTAGAATAAATTTTCCACGCTCTCTCCTTCTTTCTCCCAACTCAGAAAGTAATTAAAAATAATAAAAATTACATTCTCAAAACACGCCCTTATGCCGCCGGTAACACCACCGATGATCACCGGCGCCAACGACAACACCACGCCGCGTCATCAATCATACCGCCACCCTCCGCCGCCGACAGACTGCTGGTCGGCTGAGGAAACACACGCGCTGATCGAGGCGTGGGGCTCTCGCCACCTCTCCCTCAACCGCGGCCCTCTCCGTCAACACCAGTGGACCGACGTCGCCGACACCGTCAATTCTTACGTCACCGACAAAAACCACCGCCGCCGCACCGACGCCCAGTGCAAGAACCGCATCGACACACTCAAGAAGAAGTACAAAATCGAGAAAGCCAAAGCCGCCGCCGACAAGTCTTACGTCTCCACGTGGCCGTTCTTCTCCCGCCTCGACTTCCTCGTCGCCGCCGACAAACCATCACCTTCTCCGGCGATTGTCACTCCTCCGGCGCCGGCGTCGACACGAACCTTCCCGGTGAAAAAGCGGTCCGCCATACCGAAGCGGCCGGCGCGGTGGTTGACCGAAGACGACTCCAACGACGACAATCAGATAGACAAACAATTGTCCTCCGGCGTCGTCTACGGCGGTGGCGGTGGATGGAAAGCGGAGGAGGAGGAGGAGAGAGGGGAGGGGTTGGGGTGCCGGAGATTGGCGGAGGCGATAGTTAGGTTTGGGGAGGTGTATGAGAGAGTGGAGTCAATGAAACAAGAGCAGCTGATAGAGTTGGAGAAGCAGAGGATGAAATTTGCTAAAGATTTGGAGTTTCAAAGGATTAAATTGTTGATGGAAACTCAGGTTCATCTTATGTCTCAATTTAAACGCTGCAAACATAATCATCATTCTGATGTTGGTGAGCACCACTCCTCTTTCACTTTCCTTCTTTATTACGCTTCTTTCTTCATTTCATTCATCTTCTTATTTATTTACTAAGTAATAATAATGATTGTTTGTTGAAATTCATGCGTTTTTCTTTGTTGCTATCGTGTGAGTTTGGAATCATTGTTGTTAAGTGAGGTATAATGAGACGAAAATCCTGTGATTGATTTTGCCAAGATGACGGTACTGCTAAGTGTTGATGACAGAGGACTACCTTAGGCTGCTAATGTGGCCTTTTTTTTTTTGTGGAGATAGTTTAAGGGAAAGACTAAGCAATATGATGGAAGTCTCTAGGATCGTGTTTTGAATAGCGGTGCATTGAAGAGTTGTTGATGATGCGATAAAAGTTCCGTGAAATGTGACTTTGTAGTGATTTTTGTAAGGTGGTGTTTCATGGGAATACGGTCTGTTCCATCTAATTGGTTTTGTTGTAAGGTGCATCACCTGTCTTTGGTTTCATCACTGCCCTGCTCATGCGTGGGCAGGTGGGCGATTAGTGAAGCCATAACTTGGACCGAAATCAACCTTTAAGCTACAGACGGAAAGACCTCTCTCCACCTGCTAGGATATGATATCTTGAGGAATCACAGTAGTTTATATTATATTGTATTGCTCAGCGGGGTGTGATGCTAAGCAATTGAGGCCGATCAAGCCAGTGGCTATGACAGTCTTCTAGCACAGGCACAGCTGACCGAGGAATTTGGAAAGGAGGCCAGTGGTGCTGTGCCTTTAACATGATGGAGGTTCCTTTTTTTTTTTTTTTGAGAGGTTTAACATGATAGAGGTTGCTACTTTAGTAACTTGCTTAAATTAAGGTCCATGCCTATTTGAGATTTGGTCAGCTTCACTCAAAAGCTATTGTTCTGTATTCTGGTCATCAACACGAAAAACTGGAAAACAATATTGAAGCGTCTATTTTCTTAATCTATAGTAGTATTATGGTCATTCTGAATAAGCGTGACTTGAGATCTTGAGAGTGAAGACCAATTTGTGGATCAAGCGATAGTGATATATTACCACTTACCACTTTGTTTTTGAGTGTTAAAGCTCTGATCATATAGGGGCAGATTGAGTGAGGTTGAAAGGCGTTCTTTTTTGGGCAGTAGGTGATATAAAAAGTTGCTCTTTGACACAAGCGTCTTGAGATTTCTTTGTTTGCTCTCGAATTTCATTTGAATCAGCTGCTAGTTTTGTGTTCTGCGGATGAATATCTCCAATAGATAGATTTTCGCTTTGATTCCATTTGTTGTACTTCTGTTCAAGAAGCAGCCTCGTGTTCTGACATTTTCTCTACCTTCTCTTGCAGACAGTTACTTATAGGCTATAGCTCATGCCATTGGACTTTGGAAGGAAAAGAAGATATGTTTGATGCTCTGTTAATATTTTGTTAGGTACTCTGGGAAACTGCTCAAGCCTGGCATCTGAATTTACCTCATTGTCGCCAGGTGGTGATTGACGTCTAATATTAGTATAGTCATAGGACGTAAATTTAGGATACAATACTTGTGAAGCTGTGTCAGAAAGCGTTTCTTCTTCGTACAAGTTGGTCAGGCTGATAACTCGACCTGAATTTAGTATCATACAGACTTAGTTTTTAGCAACTTATGTTTGGCATTCAGTTGTTCAGAATTAAAGTCAAGCAACATCTGTTTTCGTTTTTTTCAACTGGTTTTGGATATGAATCTGCATGCTTGTACAGTTTCAATTTTGGTTGATATAGGAAAGATAATGACCATGTCTGCTATCTACTGTGTTCATCCCAGCATTGCTAATTTGTTTCGTGCTTTTTTCCTGAGTCTCTTTTACCATTTTGTTCATCAAGAAACCGGACAATGTCCGTATATTGAACCAAGATCTGCATTTTGTGGCTATCAATACTCCGTATCGTACTGCATAAACCTTTGCTGCTTATCACTGGTGCTGTAGCCTGTAGGTGCTGCCATCATGAGGATGTTTATGAGCAAATTTCATGTTACTCAGACTTGACCAAAAGAATCAGACATAGGTGTGTGTCCATTGGCTATTTAAAAAATAAAAAATAAAGGTCGTTTTTGGCCTAAAATGAAGGATCCAATTATCATAACTCATATCCATGTCCGTTGTTTGTCTGACACGAGTACGTGACCTGAGGTAGTAGCCTGTATATGTTCTTGCACTTGATAAATTAGTAGTTCAGGCATTTGCCCGGCTGGCTCGAGCATAGACTGTGCGCCTTCGCAAAGAAGAAAGGAATCTTTCAATTTTGTTACTGCCATCACTATTTTACTTCGTTTTCACTAAATTTGTAAGGAACTCGATAGTCGATACTAAACATTTACGCCTACCACCTTATAAGTTAGAACTCTCGATCTTCATTCTTACACATACACGTCAAGTCATCATCCAAACAATTAACTCAAAATCACAACATCACGTATGCTTGCTTAATCAATACTAACATAAAACGCCCTTATCCGCCTTTTTTTTTTCTTCTCCTTTTCTATATATGGGGCTTTTAATTTATATTCTGATAATCCGATGAGTTTATTATTAACTCAGATACTCGATACTCAATAATGTTTCTGCCAATACACGAAAAGGAATTAATCTTGCAATTGCATTGATAAGTTGATAATTAAGTAGCCTCATAGAATAAGAATCAATTACATAACCTTCAGTGATTTTAAAAAAAAAAAAAATTACATAACCTTCAGAGAATAACGAACTAGTGAAATACAATATTAAAGAACATTACCAAACAATAACAAATACCATAATTCCTAAGGTAGTTCTATACTACTGATCCAGAGAGGGACGTCTTAGTAATGAAGTAAGAGAAACTAAACACCATCTTTTTTCAAACCTTAAATTATAATCCTCGGCGAAGACTTGCTTCATCGGTGCCTATTACTGCAAACAACAAAAAAATATTAATTAAAAGATTGAATTTAATTTGTAATGATCAGAACGACATACATACTAAATAATTACCTCATTCGTTCTTTTCCTTTGGTAATATTTAATTTGCGTGTGTGAGAAAACTCAAAACCAAACATTGACGAAATTAATTGATTAAACAAAGTAGATAGCTCGGAGAAAATTGAGATGTCAAATACAACCCTTCTAGGTTTATATATATAGGGGGCCTATCGAGTGAGAAGTGATAATTTGGCGAGAAGTGGGAAGTAATCTCAGTCATTGATTTCGAATAACTCCACTACCTAAATTGCATAACTCTAGTCGTATAACTCCAGTAACTAATCTGTTTAACTCCAATGATTTAACTCCATTAATTTAACAAAAATTATCTAACTCTAGTAATATTAATAATTCCAATAATTTAACTAAATTATCTAACTCTCGTAATTCTAACATAATTCCACTAACTAAAACACATAACTCTTACATAACTCCACCAACAAAACCTCGTAACTCCAACTTAACTCCACTAACTAAAACACGTAACTCCAACTTAATTTCATCAAATAAAACACGTAACTCTAATAACTCCACTACCTAAATCACGTAACTCTGACTTAACTCCACTAACTAAAACACGTAACTCCACCAACTTCAACTTAACTTTCGTAACTCTAACATAACTCCGCCAACTAAAACCCGTAACTCCAATAACTCCAACTTAACTCCATTACCTAAAATACGTAACTCCAATAATTAAAATCGGTAACTCTAATAACTCCAACTGAACTCCATCAACTAAAATACGTAACTCCAGCTTAACTTCAAGAATTTTAACAAATAACTCCAAATCTTAAACGCGTAATTTTAATTAACTCCACTAATTAAAACACGTAACTCCAACAATTCCAACTTAACTCCATCAACCAAAATACGTAACTCTAACTTAACACCAACAATTATAAAACGTAACTCTAATAACTCACCAAAAAAAAAAAAAAAAACACATAACTCAAAAAAAAAAAAAAAGGGAAAAACAAAAAATAAACCCCCATTTTTACCATTTTCTCTCTCCTCCAACCACCCCAAACCCCACCCAGCCACCCTCCCCCGCTACTGCCACCCCGCCTCACCTCCGCCACAACCTCACGCAGCACCGCCACAGTGACCAACAAAATGACCGTCCACCAGCCGCGAACCAAGCACTGCCTCCAACCACCGCATCGGCCACCTCTGCACATCTCATTTCCTCAATCTCCTCACCTCTCACTTCTTCGTTTGGCTCAACTGCGGCCAAATTGAGAGGTGGTGCCGGGCAATAGAGAGGTAAACGTCGGAGGAGGCCTTAAAAAGTTACCGTCGACGGCGGTGTCGGAAGGCGGCGATCAGATCTGATGAGGACGAAAAAAGGGGAGGAGAAGTCGTTTTTGGTGGTTGAATGGTGCTCAAAATGGGCGGTTGATGTCCGACGAAGACTCGCCAGAGTCTTTGGCGTCGGCCGCAGCTGTCGGCGCCGACGATGGTGACGGTCGGTGAGCGTCGGCGGTGGCTGTCTGGCGGCAGGGGAGGTGGGAGAGGAGAGAGAAGAGGGAAGGAGAGGAGAGAGAAAATGTGAGTGTTTTTTAGTTTGGGTTTAATTTTGTTAGACTTTTTCTTTTATTATGAAATTAATATGGACCACTAGATCAAGTGAGATGGATGGCTGAGATTATTTCTCACTTCTCACGAAATTAGTACTTCTTATTTGATAGATTTCCTATATATATATTCACAAGGTCATACTAACTCATCCTTAAACTAGTTAGGGCATATATATATATCTACATGCATGTAACTATGTAAGTGATTAAAATTTGGTTAAAACCTTGCATGCATTAGTTCATGAACTTAAAAAGATGCACATGGTTAGGGGATTAAGTTAGTTTAGTAGGAAGTAGGTAATGTCATCAAGGCATAATATATACCACTCCGACCCAATTTAAACTTCCGATTGAATTTGAGTTTCTCTCACATTTTCAAATGTCATGAGAAGTTTAATTTGGGACGGAGTGGACAATGGTACTTTTCAAGACCACGGATTTTGTTTCATAACCCGCCATTAATATCAAAATAGCTCTTACAATTCCTTTTACAAAGAAAGAAAGAAAGAACACCAACATTGCATACAACAAGACAAAAATAAAGTTACACTCGCAAAATAATTTTGACTAGAATCGTTAATGTGAAGCAAAAAATGATACGAGCTAGTAGAAGTTGATTAAATGTAAGTCTTTAAGATGTCGACCAATTCACGAGGGTTGTGCCGATCGACGTCCTCGCGAATTAATGATGTGATGTCATCCAAAGTTTAATTCCGAACGACATATCAGTACTATGACACTACGTACAGTATTAATTATAATGACACATTTTACACGTGCGGCAAAATCCTACCTAATAAGCTATCTAGCTGAGGATAACAATTAACTTCTACGTCTTACGTACATAATCTTTGCAGTCGAACCTACTTCCAATAATCGATGGAAATAAATACTGTCTTTTTAGGGTCACTTGATCAGCCGTATTATTGGCGACATGAAAATTTCATAACTAGTTCAAATCGTATTGTTTCCCAATGTGGGACAAACCAACTCCATAATCCACTTTGCAAATTTCGTAGTGTTACATAAAACCCATTAAATTAGAGTAAAAGTACATCAATTTCTATGTTAAAACACACAACCTGAGAAACGAGAGTATGTACTCTCGGGTGAATACAATAATTTTCCAAGAAAAACCGTCTTCTAATTTAATTTAGAGGGACAAAGCACCATTTAAGCAAAACATATGCACCGTACTATGATGAATGCAACTAGAAGATTTTATTATCCTAAGGTTTGTAAGAAGCTGATAAATACTAGGAGTCTATATGACTATATGTAGACAAATAGAAAAATTTCTATGGTTAGTTTGTAGTAAAATTAATCAAAGGTGCAGTAAATTTTGTTGCATAATTTTGTAATGTTGGATTATAAAGAAAGAGAGACAATCAAGGGTCCTTGATTTGACAATTAAATCAATTTAAATTTCTTTCTATTGATAGATTCGTAACAAAATGATGACTTTACTGTCAGTTTTATAAATCTACTGCTTATATGTTATAATTACTACACAAGCAAATTATTTATTACTTGCAATCTTTAATTTACCACACTTGATTATGTTATAAATAATTTTTCTATTGTCTACATATAGACTCCTAGGATCATCCTTTATTGATCATGCATGCCCTTTCTTTTCCTAGATCAGTAGTTGAATTGCTATATTTAGAAGCTAAGCAAACATTTTGAAAAAGAGTTATTGCAATTTTCATGTTATCAAAATATAGTTAGTCATATAGGTATAAGAAATTTGCCATTTCGAGAGACTACGTACTTCTATAAAGGATTCAAAAATTAAAAAAAAAAAAATCCAATAATATAATTTCAGATGACCCTAGAAGAGTAAAGAATGTTTTGATCATGAGTTTATTCCTCAAAATTCAAATTTTCATCTCGTTTCAGATTTATATTCCGACACTCTTGATATACGGAGTATCATTTAGTTATACACAATCATCCATAATCTTGCTGATTATCTTACACAATTCATCTCGAGATGTATTATTTTGGGGAGAATATACTATGTTCATGACCACATAATTGTATCCAGAATCGTGGAAGTCTTATTTTGATATAATCACTGAATTTGATATAATCTTGAGACCTAAAGACTACCAAGGTCCAAGGATAACACGAAGATGTTTAATCAATTCCAATTGTATGTGATTAGACTGTGCTTGATTTTCGGAATCGATTTGAGGAGAGTACCTGGCTTCACTCTACACAAACTAGTAGACATCAACTCGATCATTTCCCTTTCGTAACTAACACTTTAATTTATCGTCCAATTCAGTGTTGATATAAAAGGATTTTTTTCATCCGTCTATCATATACACCCTACATCACAACACGTGTCATGTAACACTACATGGGAAACAAGAAATAGAGACCAGAATTCGGTCTCTAAATTAATAAAATTTGGTGGCTAATTAGGTTAGCTGTCGAATTAGCGACCAAATGTGGTTGATAGCTAAAAGTCTAGTCACTAAATTAGCTACCGAATTAGAGTCGGGAATAATTAATTAACAATTTAATATTATATATCGAACATCAATTAGCCAATTCCAGATAGTATAATTTTATTACCCATATCGCCAATTCATAATATTACTTCAAATACCACAAACATAGAGACATTTAGTGAACTTCTTGCTGATTATTAGATCCGCGAAAGCAAAAGATACTCTATGATGTGTTCATGCAATTTAATTAGTACTACACTTTTTAAAATAAAAAATAAAAAAATAGGTGCATGGCATGGAAAAGTTTATTTAGTTTGGAAAAATTAATTATTAATATAGTACCAAGCTAAGCTAGGGTGGTGACGAAACCTTAACTATATACAAATGTGCAAATAGAACACTAGCTAGCTAGCTAATAAGCATTAACATAATGTGATTGCTCCATAGTTTTGGCCATTACAACAATGGCCATTGGTGGGGGCACAAAATCTTGTGATATCTTAAAAGGCCAAAGATATAGTGGAAAGTATACAAGCCAAAAACGGGCAAAGAAAACTTCAAATGCTATGAAAATCAAAGCACAAAATCTCACATGAGAGAGTTTAATTATCTTACACCGATGTTTTCTTTTGAGGTTTAATCTTACAATGATTTGATAATCATGAGACAATTACTTGTTACAAAGTGATTTCAATTTACTTGTTACAAAGTGATTTAAATGAATTTATTATTTTTGGTGATCGATTTATTTGTTTATTGCGTATTTGTAATATTTAATGATCACAAATTCACAATACTGGGAACATAAGTTTACTCATACTTTTAATGTAGTGTCTTCTAAATGAGGTATTTTAACAATAAATTGAAATATCAATCATAATTTAAGTAGTACAGTGGTCACTGGCTAGTTACATACGGAGCAAGTGTATTTGTGCATTATCGACTCAAGAGAACTTATTGTTAACCCGTCATACACAAGATTTTACTCGTTTGATATGGTTTCTACAACCATATATATTATAACGGGCCTTAAGACTTGATTACAAGACGATGCATGTGTATATACTAAGACATTTTTGAGGGGGTGTATATGTATACTAAGACTTGAACTACTAGTTTGGTATTTGAGCAAAATGTGCACGTAGTCTAAAACGTACAAGAATGAGGTTTGAATCGTATTTTAATTGACAGATAACAAACCTAGCAAACAAAGGACAGTTCGACGATAAATGTTGGTTGACTATAAATGGCATTCGATTTAATGATAAAAGATGACAAAATCCTTTAATTCTTTTCTTAGTCATACTACTTTTAGGTGACTTTAGGGTTCTCGGATGACTTCCGTAGCTTGTAATTAAAGCTTCTAATTTATGCGGACATGGTGTACATACATTCGTTAGGTTTACATTGTGTACGGACAATAATCTAATGTTCAGAATTATTACATACTCCATAATCAATAAATTCGTATGTATTAGTAATTATAATAATATAATAAGTTTGTATTTGTCATTTCTACTATACACGATTATAGTTAAATCATAGATCGCCGAATACCTGGCGTAATCTACTCTACACTTAATTTGATTCTTACATTCATCTCTCCTCTTCTTCGATGTCAAGAATAACATGTATGAAACTTTGTTTACGTTACCAAACATAAAAATCTGATGATCTGATCTACTAGTTTAGTCCAACAAACTCAATTCAAAATTTCATACATCACCGTGAAAATATATAATCTATCTATGGAGTCAAGCACAAGAATCCATGTAATAAGAAGCTAAAAAACAAGAGATATGGCAGAGGAAATACATACCTAGTATATATATTGGCAAACCCTTGGTTTAATTATTCTCAACCTAAGAGAACCTCATCATCATTGAAGAAGAACCATCATAATGAGCCATCTCACCACCACCACAACCACCACCACCACCACCACCACCATCTCCGCCACCGCCACCACTTCCGCCGCTGCTTCCACCTCGACCACCACCAGCTTTCTTCTTCTTCTTGTACGGAATACCCCTAGCCTTAGCTTGGCACTCCCTAACCTCCCTCAAATACACCCTAATCGCGCTACCGGCAAAAGGGTTAGTCTCAGGAGAGCCACCGTTCTCCTCGTAGGCAGCCCTAAGGCGGCCGATGAGTGCGTCGAGGCTCCCCCACGCCTGCCTGAGCGGACACGCGCAGGGTGCAGGTGGCTCAGGGTGGCCGTAGAACATGCACCCTGGGACGTGGACCTTGGTCTTGCCAAACTGGTCCAAGTAACGGAGGAAATCAAGGACATGGTAAGTGGTGCAGTGTGCGAGTGGCACTGGGTGTGGACGTTGGTTTTTAAGGTACTGTCCGAAAGTGTTCCAGTCCCTTCTTTTTTGGGACTCATACCTACTTGGTGTAGGAGGGGATGTTGGTGTTTGGGAGTATAATTGTATTGGTTGATCAAAACTATTTGTATGGGGTGATGATGATGATGATGATGATCCTTCCATTATTTCGGTTTGTGATCAGGCAAATGCCTGTTTGCGACTGATTTTCTATAGTTTTGATCGATATTGGAATTGATAGTCGTAAATTGATTGGTTTTTTTTTTTTTTTTTTTTTTTTTTGAAGTGTTATTTGATCATACATATATACCATATATGATATGATATATGATATAATATAACCTATAGTTTAGGTGAAATGATAGGAATCTAGGAGTTTATAGTCAAGTTTTTGGGGGTAGAAAGGAGGGGGGGGGGGGGGTGAAGGAATAGTGTAAGAGGGGGGAGAAGAGGGATTTAATTTCAACATCCAAAATAAGATAGGGACCTACTTATACTTTGAGTGGACATGAAATGGGGTCTATCAATTGGTAAGTTTTCAAAGGCATAATATATTGTTTATTGTGATTTTTGGTGTATATGTAGATGTTAGTTGTTTGTTCTTTGCTTGATGGTAACACAACAATTTGTTTGCTTTACCCTGTATAAGCAGCCCCAATTATTAGGGGTCTTCTTTGACATGATCAAAACTATTGTTGTTGGTTACTTGGTCTCATAATGTTCTTAGTACTATGTAGGTCAGGGTTAGAGATCAGAAAACTCGATCGATGTGGATTGAAAAATAGAGAAAATTAAACTGGATTGTTCTGTTCAGACCAGTCCAATGCATACCTAATATATTCGAATCCATTTTTAATTCAGTCCATTTCAAAATAGGTAATTTATATAAGTTAAAAGAAAAAACATATGATGATATTAATCGAGCAATACGACTTTTTTTTATCTCCTATTATTCATCATCTATCTTGGTAACGCCTTAGATATCTTACACTATATAGATCATATATACTCCCTTTGTGAACTACGTACAATGACTTTTTCCTCTTTCTTGTTCAATATGCGGTTTAATTTGATGCAAATTTTTAGTGGAGTAAAACTACATAGCATAAGCTGGCAGTGCATCCCTTTATGATCATAGCCAAATACAGTAGATATAATTATTATAAAGTACCCTAGATGATTAGAGTTTTAAAGAAAATTGGTCTTTGGAAATTAAGAGCACTTATATAATGTTTGTAATACTTCACTGATAGGGATGATAAGTAGATATGACTATGAGAAATGTTACACACGACATTGTTATGTGTGTTTACTAAAAAACAAAATATGAAAACGGGTGAGATTGTAGCTTCATTCATACGGATTAGTTAGTGTATATAGTTGTGTTTTAACAATGTCCTTTTTTTGTAAAAATAATCCTCATCAGAGACTTGCAGTAATGTAAATTCGCTATCTACAATCCCGCTTATGATTTAATAGTGGGTCAATTTCACATAAAAGGTTCCTAATTGCACTATTTATTGCCAATTCCAATGGAAAAACAATGTCTCATGAGTCATGCTAAATGAGTAAACGTTGTTCGTTGTTTCTGCAAACTAGGCCCCCTTTCCACAATAATGGGTGTCTCGGCACCTGGTAAGCCTTGATTACTCTCTCAAAGAAACTATCAATGGCAACCAACTAACCAACCACATTCTTCTAATAGTAACACATTCTTTTTAAGACAATATAAAGCAGGCAATAATCGTTCAAGATGTATTATATAACTCAAAAAAAAAAAAAAAAAAAAAAAAAATCTAAATCATCACTGACACAAGTGGAAGGACGAAGGTGTAGTTCATATTGAGTTGTATGTATACTCTGTATCCATCTACTAAGTCTTAGTTATTGTTCTGAAATAAATGGTTAGAACAAATTTGTGTAAGTCGATTTCAAATAATAGTGTTAAGAACCACATACATACAAAATTACAAATAACTAAAAACATACGGAGTATTGAGCATATAATATACTTCATCCGTATTTTAATTTGTTTTGTGTAATTGTGAGCAGCATTTTGTCTCTTTCTGATAATTGCATTTCAATTGGGTGTACGGCTTACCGTTTCAGGAGCAGCCGAGCAGGACTGAAATTGTCCAAAGATTACATTACATTAAACATGTTACCTAGATCATATGTATCCTCGTGTATTTTTTTTGAGTAATTCTAAGGTCCTTCACAAGTACCACAAAGTACCATAAAAGACATCATCTCAACTATTCATAATGTTAAAAATCAATCTACATCATCCATTATTTTTATTTAAATATATTTTATAAATTATATTGTAAATAAACAAAAAAATAGAAAAAAAATGGTTAATTGCATTTATTTAATCTTTTATGCTTATGTATACATTGTACAAACTATATCTAATATAATTTGATAAAAAAATTTCTTTTAGAAAAATTTATTAAGTTATTTAAAAAGTGATCTATTATGGTGTTTTGCGATACTTATCGAGCACCCTACAACTCCTCCTCTTTTTTAGTCTTTTTTTTTCTTTAAAAGAAGTCTTTTTAGTCTTTTACATATGAGTTGATGCCATATTTAATGCTGGTCACCTGCTAGTGTTTTGTACATTTGACTCTTAATTTCTCGTGCTGATGTTGAATGTGTCGCATTTTCTTTTTAAAACGAAACATGATGTAAGAAACATATTACAGTCTAATCAAATTTCAATAGTCAAATATATTTGTCTTCATTGTACAATAGTCCTTCATAACACTGCAACAATAGAATTGTTTAATTTGATATTAATAAAGGAGTACTAGATATAAAGGAAACCATTTCTTTTTTAGTTATAGACTTGTGATTTATGATCTCGATCTTAAGCTAAAACTTTTGGTGCATGCAATTGTGTATAACGTATCGGACCTATACGATAATAGGTCAATATTTATCACTACTAGATCAGTAGATCAAGTTTGTCGGTCATCGAATCATCATTAGTGATGATGATGATGAGTAAAAGAGAGTATAAGAATTATAACATACACTATTTTGGAATCTCATAAACTCAATATTATTCCGTAATAACTTGTTTACAATATTATTCCATAATCCTCTCATGTCTGCCGTTTAGTGGTGAAGTTGATTATGGGCGATTTGTGGTGACCGTGTCAATTTACGGTAGTTTTTGAGTGTTCTTTGGGTGACGATCAAGTGGATTCGGAAAGAATGGTGTTTTACGACGACGAAGATCAACGTGCCGGATTTGAAGATTTGAAAATCTCGACGGAGTTATTTTGTTTCCTTATCGTTTTGGCAAACTCATTGTAATTTTAATTTTAGTCGAATTACCATGAGTTTGAGGGGGGGTAATAGAGGATTATGGAGTATTTCGGAGAATTCCGGTTAAGGAATATTATGTGTGTTTAGGAATATGATATATACTAGAATATGTGTTTAGGAATATTGAAAATTCTACGGTCATTACCACTAGTGGTAATCACCATAAAAATATAGTATTTTATTAAGATTTGATATTTTCTGATATTAATTTAAAAACAGAGTATAATATTTTATTGAAATTTGGTATATTTTTTATATTAATTTAAAAAAAAAACATCATTTTTAAAAATTGCAAAACTTAAGGCATGTTTGGTAATTGGTATTGGTTAAACTTCTCCAAAATATTAATTAGTAGGAGCTTTAAATTATAGGGTATATGAATTAGTAGAAGATTTAATTTATAGGGTAAGGTTCAAGTAGGTAAGAACCTTAGTTCTATAGGAACTCATAGGAACTTTTCATATTAATCAAATTTAAACTCCATGTTCATTACCTTTAGATTCAATGTTCATAAAAAAAATCGATATTCATCGAAATTTCAATGTTTATAAAATTTAAATCGTATGTTCATTATCTTCATATTAATCAATGAAATTATAAGTTACCAATTTTAAATCATATGTTCATCAACTTAATGCTCAAAATTCATCAAAAAGTAGTCAATGTCCATCAAAATTTGACTAAATACTCATCAATAATTATAACTAATAAATAAATAAATAAACAAAAAACCCCTGTTTTCTCTCTCCCTCCAACCCTAACTACCTACGCACACCACAAACCCCATCGCCTCACCACCACCCATTAGTACCAACCACCTCCAACCAACTATCAGCCTACACCATAAGATTCGCCCACCTCCGACGACCACGCGACGGTCAATTTTGACCATAAACACCGCCCATTACGCCAATTTTACGCTACTCCGAAAACAAAAACAAATACAAAAAACACAATATAAGTCGCTGTTTTGGTCGTTTTCGGAGGCGAAAAACACAATATAAGAGGGGCGACCGTGGAGAGGGAGGTGGCGGGGCAGGGGTAGACGACAATCGCGTGAGAAAAGGTGAGGAACAGAGAAGAAAAGTAAGTGGGAGGAGAAGTTGATGGGAAGTAAAGATGAGACCGGTGGCCTGGGCGGCGGAAGAGGATAAAAATGGTGGAGGTCGGTTGAATTGCGGTGGTGGTGCGCACTGGTTGTCGGCGGTGCCCTTAGGTGGTGGTGATGGTTGGCAGTTGGGTAAGGAGAAGGAGAGAGAAAGTTATTTGGGGGTGGGGTTTGTTTTTTTAATTAAGTAGTAAATTTTGATTTTCATAAATTTTTGTGGGAAGGTAGTAATCCTAATTAATTCCAAACAATGCCTAAAGAAAACTAATAACAAAATATATTTTTAATTCTTAAAAAAAGATTTCTATTTAATTAAAATATTGCATTGTAATATTTACTCTTAATAAAATAATATATTTTTATGGTGATTACCACTAGCGGTAATGACCATAGAATCATTGTAGGAATATTTTATATGATAGGTTTCGTAAGGGTCAAGTCATGCGTTAGTATAGATAGGAATTACCCTAATGTCATTGTAAGCAAGTCATTTACGAATTATATTGAGTTTATGAGATTCCTAAATAGCGTACGTTATAATTCTTGTTATGCTTTTCAACTTAACTTACTTGTGTCATGAGTCATGACCATGACGAACCGTTGTGCTCAGGGAATTTGTACGTAGTAGCATTTCTTTGGAAGTGTCTATAAATGGAACCAAGCTGTATTTCCTTTTATGCGATATCAGAAACCACATTGACTTATTCTGTTTCCACACAGGAGCGACCAGTAGATTACTGTAATGTACTACAGTTAGTCAAATAGTGGATGTACTGACTGATGTACAGTTACTCAGTCGTCAGTTGCTACTAAAAAAAGAGCAACAAAAGGTTCACATGATTATACTATTTGGAGTCACTGATCTGATGAGGATTCTACTGAAAGTAAAAGATCCACAAAAGTATCAAATTTAATTGCCGTGATCTGATTACTCTTTCCGTTCAAGTTTAAACATCTTATTTATTTTTTAGGGTTAAAGTTGGTAAACTTTGACCATAAATGTGGCAAAACATATAATGAATTTTAAAATGTTGCAAAAATAATTAAATTTGTTATCAGAAAAACTTTCATAAAAGTGAATTTTTTTTTTCTAAAAAAAAAACATTTGAATACATGTAAAAAGTAACGATCAAAATAGTGTTTCAAAGACCGCAAAATAGCAAATGAGGTTTTTAAACTCGGATGGAGGGAGTATTGCACATGCATCTTGTATGAGGAGTGAACGATTAGCTGTATCAGTATATAACTACGAGTATATATGATACTCCGTATAAATATGGGCCATATATAGGAGTATTAGAAAGTGATAAGATGAAGAGTGATGCTTTTGAGATAAATTGAATTACAAAGGTAAAATATTATACTGGCAATGACATGAAGATGAATAGAAGAGGATTTTGTATGCCCTTTAACCATTCAACTTTATGTCATAGTCATAAGCTTTATAGCTCTGTCTGCTGTGTACTTAAATGTGGTGATCAATCGAATAGTGCATTAGTGTGTAGTAGTGGGGGTCCTTTTGAATGGAAAAACAAGATGTTACTGAGGTTGTGACAGCAAAAAGAGAAAAAACTCACCAAAACAAGCATATAAACCAAGCACTTTGTCTATTCCATTATGTGCAACAATAGTTTTAACTCTTACAAATTTAATTTGATGTGCACATCTAACATGCATGATACTCTTCATCTTTCGCCGATGAATGGCCCTACCCCTTGACCAATTCTTTGTGTGTGACTAAAATTAAGCACTCAAAACGATTACCTGTCGGAACTTTATAATAATTCAATAAACGGGGTCCTTAAATATAGGGGTGTTTAATAGGTAGGGTAACTTACAGATGTCTTGAACAATTATTAAAAAAGACACATAACTCACCGTCTCACCATATAATTATTGTTGAGCAGTATGTTCATCATTGCCCTACATATATATGCTTATGGGTTTGCTCATCGTGAAATGGGATTTTGCGGGATTATGGTTATTAAACCAAAATTGAGAAAGTTCTCTTACATGAAAATGATGGTCTTTAATAAATTCAAAAAAAAAAAAAAAGCACATTTCAATTTCAATATTTTTCTCTTTTTTTTGAATATTACATTTCGATATAACATCAGACTCCTAATGTATGTAAGACCTACCACCTCAAAGTCATTCGCAAGCGGGTATATTGGTGTACGCCATGGTTGGTATTAGGTCAAGCTCGATCGACTCGTAATGAAAAGTAATGAGTCAATGATGATTGCTTAACCTCGTAAATGTAGTCGAATATACTTATACTAATGATGTTTTTTGGACCAATAGAGATGATTAGTCTCACCTGATGAGGTTGTGCTAATTACACTGAAAATGCCGTCAATTTTTCATTTACGTAAAAGATGCTCGTTTTTCTCTGCCGACGTTTGTTAGTGCTCGATAACCATTTTTTGTTTTCCAGCCCAATAAGACACAAAAACTAGCCCTACATCAAACCTCTAACAACATCCAACATGTACAGAGTCTCGACGACCTTCAACACGCCAGACTAAAAGCGCGCAATAACTTAAACGAACTCTTTTATTGAGACTCCAACATAACAAAGGAGGGGGCTATCAGGATTTGAACTTGAGACCTCATGATCGCTGAGACTCTGATACCATGTTAGAGTGATCATGGGCCAACATCGGTCCCCTCGTGGAAAAGTAGCCCACAAGCTCGTGAGGTTCCATCCTAAAACCAATATTCTATTTCTCCAATGTGGAATATTATCCAACATCTTACATGTGGGTGGTTGTCACTCCGACATTAACTATATATTTAATTATGTGAGCTGAATGCAAAATTACAAACCAAACGTAAAAAGTTTAAAAAAACATTTATTAAACTATTGACAAGAATAACAACTATCCAGCGCCAGTAAACCACCTAAGTGAACTTGTGTACTCCCAAGGAGTACTATGACTTACCATGTCATTTAGCTATCATCTTAAATCATTTGCGCAAAACGCTACAGCAAAACGCTTTGTCCTTTTTCCACACACTGTTGGAGATTTAGAGGCATAGTCACATGATCAAAGTTTTAGAGCTTAGAGCTTTCATTCTTCACTAATTGCCACGTATATAGCTCTTTATTAGCATGTCCTTGGGTACACTATTGTCCATACTTAATTTGGGAATCTTAATCAACAAATCTCCACCATTCAAGGGATATATATATCATATATGGAGGTGACAACTTCAAAATGTGTCGCTACTATAAAAACATTATCCTAATGTCTTAAAAGCTCCCGCTTATCGGGGGTGTGTAAAAAAACTTCTTTCTTAAGCATCTTGTTACAGCGCCTATAAAATATTAGCTTAACAATCTCAAGGTGGTGGCGACTGGTGAGCATGTGATCGAGTTCAATATTGGGGGAGGCTTGATCGGTTCTGTACTCTGCTCCTTAACCTCAAAAGTTAATTGCGACCCATTTCACCCATTTTTAGTAACCCTAATCTTAACCATTATTCAAAACTTGAGAGTTAATTGATCATCTTTCTTCCTATTTGTTCAAAGAGAACATTTTTTTGGTAACCACTACTACTACCATGTCTTTTTGGTCTTAACTCATCAGTCCTAGTATACCATAACATAAGTATTGACTATAGTAAAACAATAATTGGAGGAATATAAGCAAAGAGTGATGAATTGTGTAGGGGTTTAGGGGTCCCATGAAAATTTGTGGAGAACGAATATAAAGTAGGGATCCATCACTTTCCATTGAAAAGAAGCAAAGAAAGATCCAATCAGATAATGATGGTTGCCTTTCAACAATTTTCTTACCTTTCCTGGTAAGTTCCCACTTACTAATTGTTCAGCTAATTCCAGATTTCCAGCTACCAGCTATATGTTTCAGGTGAAACAAGAAAATTTTGAGTAAAATGCCGAGTAAAATGCTGAATAATTGAAGAGTACTGCTATTGGGTGTTTGTCAGTCAATTTGAACCTTGATTCATCTTAGTTTCATGGTGCACTGATAAATGGAGAATTGGAGATATGGAGTTACCTGATGAACATGAACACACCTTAGATTTGCCTGAAGTCTCCTATACACACGCGAACACAAGTACGCAACAACTTATACACCTCTCGAGTTCAAGCCCTAAGATATGCAAAAACCTCGGTTAGGAGATTCACCAACATTATGAATGTCAGCTCGGAATAATTAGATGAAGTGGGAGCGAAACTTGGTGAATTAGATGGGCAAACAAAAACCAAACCCATATACTGGGACAAATGAGCTATCGTTATGTCGATGCTCTTGTTGAAAGATTAGAGATAGAACAGCAACTCGATTCCCTCCTTGATTTGATTTGATGCCCGAAACATCGAGATGAGTATGGCCGAATCACTCCCACCCCACCCTGAGTGAGACTGTGAGACTACCATGGAAAAGAATGATCAAGACCGCGCCCAAGCCTGAGGTGCTGTTCTGGTGGTGGTTGATTTTATCCCACTGGTTTGTCTCATATGTTAGTTCATTCCTCTGGACGAGCAATTTAAGCAACATCGGGCAAGTAAGGTAAGAAGAGCAACAATGGAGATGATGGAGCAAAACTGCGTAAAAACTATTTTATTAGCAATATACAGAAAGATGAAGACAGATTCAGCATTAGATTGTCTATCAACTTTAGCATCTTACATACAACCTCGTGGTTCTTTTTACAGCGATTCACATTCTGAGAACCCCTCTTTTGGTTTTCCTCCTTTTCCCAGAGCGATAGAATTGGAACAACGTATGTCGTCATTATCTCAAAGAAAAGGGGCGGTAAACCATGTACAGAGATCCTCCTGTATATATTGCTTGGGAAGCATCTTCAGCCAAGAATTTAAAAACCTTGCTATCCCAAGGGTGTACATACCTTCCGAATTTCTGTCCCCAATCCATAGTAAACCTGAGCTTATTATAGATACACTTGCCCAAGCAAAATTCAACAAAGTCCTTACTCCAAATGAGAGCTGATACTTTAAATAGCTTGTTCTGGTTGTTTCTCTGCAATTTGGTTATTCAAGAAGTCCAACACAGATTGACGCTGCAAAGCAAATTTTAAAAGCGTGAGATTGCATCGATATCTTTGTCTTATGCATCTCTACCTATTAGATGATGCAGAACTCACAAAATGCAGCCAGGTTGCAAGCAACCGGAAAAAATAAAAATAAAAATAAAAATAGGTATGCCGACCCAACTGCAGGAGAAAGGTCCATGTCCCAGAGTATATATGAGGTTTGGACAAGGTTATGGAAAATGGCCAAATAGTAGTTCAACATTCAAAGATCTGGTAAATTTTGAAGCGGGTTAGTTTATGGACCTTCACACAGGTGGGTTTTCAGAATGCAAGAAATATAACCTTTTTAGCTCCAAAAAATAAATAAAAATAAAAAAGAGCCATGATAAAGCTTATTTTAAAAATGAGTTGATCAGCAAAAATCCATTTCCAAATCACTTTCAGTTTTCATTTAAGCAAGTGCGAGTGTGCGACAAGCCTCCACATTCCTAGTTTCTTACAGTCATTTTGGCTGATAAGCAAATGAAACCTTCTCTACAGGCATTCAGGCATACTCCGTATCTCAACATGTTTGGGCTTGAATATTAAGAATTTGAAAGCTACCAGAAGATTGGCCAGGAAGCCTTACCCGTTTCTCAAGTGCTTCTTCATCGCTGTTTATCTTCAAAGATTCCAATAGCTTTATAGCTTCGTGAAAACCAGCAATAGCCCCCGTCTCATCTTCAAGCCCTCTGTCAGCATCAGCCACCTTTGCTAAAGAAACGGCTACATCCAAGGTCTGCAACCAAAGAAAGCCATTAAATCAGTATGAAGGAAAAAGGTACAAATGAAACAATCTCAATTTTTGGCTCAGGTGTAAGACTTCCTCTTGAGAGGAGGAATGAGAAAAGTGGAAAACAAATTTTGTAGCTTGGTCCAGAACTCCGGATGTTCCGATAGAAGCTGCATAACGTGGAACTTATACGATTTTGACAGATAAAGCAAACATTCAACCATGGTAAATAAGAATAAATCTCCACTCCTTTTTCGTTCTTTTAGATCTTTGTTTATCAAAAATTGATTCAAGAACTGAAAGTGGAAGTACTGCCTACTTTGCTAACTCCTGTCTTACTAGTTACTCCTAACACAGTTGTGTTTAGAGTGCAATGCCCACCTTAAGGACGAGCAACTTTTTGCTGCACTACAGGTAAGCGAAATCCCAGGCACTCGGCCAAGTTCTCTTTGCCCATTATGCAATTACACATTGAATAGTAGCAGGAACTGCCTTTCTTTTCTCTCTCTATCTCCCTCTATTTTGTTTCTGAGATGGAAAATTATAGTCCAATTTTTTTGAACCAATGTGATTATAACTCCTTACAACGCATGTTTTGTCACATATGAAGCCAAAGACTACCCAATACCCCAATTCAAGAACAATTTCCTGCAAAAAAGCACGACTTCTGCTTGGTTTAAACACCCCAAAAAATGGCATGCACCAAAAATTCCCAATACAACTTCCCTGCTTTGCTTCAACCCAGACATGCAAACAATATGAAGAAGTCCATCTGAGAACCAGGACATGCCTACATTTCCAACCAATCTTAGCCAAAGCAAACAAACCACCTCACCACGAAAAAATTAATGAGACCCATATTTCACCGTTTTTCCAGCACAGAACCCAAACATCTAAACAAAGAGCAACATTAGGTCTCTGTCATTGAAGCACATTATTATTATTGACTCTCCACAAAACCATAGTCCAACAGAAACTACACACCTTACTGGAAGCTTGGGCCTTCTAAATTACATTCATATACTCAGACTCAGACTCACAAGAGACAGCATCGGTCTAGTTAGTGCCCATCAAGAGACTCGCAGCTCAAAACTTTAAAGTGCCAGCCTTCCACCTAAGGAAAACCTTATAACTTATAAGCAGGACCTCTCGTTACAACAGGTCATATACCCCCCCCCCCCCCCCATTTAGTGCGGCATGTGAGGCATAAAATCTTCCAAACAGAAGATATCTAGGACGTAGAATGTAATAGTCTTACAAAATAATTACTAAGTACAGCTCTGACTCAACCAAAAGAGGGGGAACGAGACGCTTCTTTCCCTATCGATTTGTCTATGACAATGAACAGAGTATGCAAACCAGCCAATGGACAACAATGAGAAATCATTGAAAGAAGCAAAAACAGAAGCTAACCAGGGATGGAGAGTTCAAGTGACTTTTCATGGCATCACGACGAACATCCAAAGATTGACAATAGTAAGATCTAGAAGCTTGCAGATCTCCATCATAGTATTTCAGGTCTCCAATCTTGTTAAGCGAAACACAAAGAGTGTGTACTATCTGTGGAGGATGCACTCATAGTCAGTGCCAGCATATATACTCCAATTAACAAACCACCTGCCGACTTATAACTAATCCCTACCTCCACATCATTAGTGTCCAGTCTAGACAGAATTTCTACACTTTCTTGAAAGTAGGTGATAGCCGATCCACTATCTCCTGTTGCACGGCTGTAAGACAATTGATAAGTCAGCAAAAATACTGATCATCTTTATTCAGAGCTGAGAAAGAAAGATAACTAGAACATCCAGTAACAATATATAAAAATCCTGAATGTGACTGAATATTCCAAATGATAAAGTAAGCAACTCAAAATGATAATTCTAGCAGGTGAAGACATAAAGCAAAAGGTAACTAAACGTCGCAGGAAACTTAACATTATTTAGTACAAATCCTCCCACTGGCACACCAAAAAAAAAAAAAAAGAGAGAGAGAGAGAGAGAGAGAGAGAGAGAGAGAGAGAGAGAGAGAGAGACAAAAGAAAAGAAAAAAAAAAACTGAAAAGCCTTATGAATAAACACTACAAAGACATTAAAATAAGTGAGCTAGTATGACAAATAAATCAAAGGGGGAAATAGTAGTAAAACAAAATAGTCCAATTTCGAGAGAAAAAGAAATAGGAAAGAAAAAAAAAAAAAGGTTATCCCACAACAAATAAGAACACACACAAATGGAATATATTTAAGAAAAAATAAACAATTTTTCCATCATTAGGAAGGGAAGAGAATGATGGGAAAAAAAAAAAAGGTAGTCCGGTGCACATTGGCGTCCCCGCAAGGCGAGGGTCCGGGGAAAGGTCCACCACAAGGGTGTAGAGGGTGCAAGCCTTCCCTTATCATTTTTGGACAAGAGGTTGCTCCCAGGACTTGAATCCGTGACCTATCGATCACAAAGAAACACCTTAACCACTGCTCTAAGGCTCCGAAGGGAAGGGAATGATAATGCTTTGAAATTTAAACAACTACCAAACACATCAAGTCACCTTTGAAAGGTAGGAGAGATCTTACCAACAATCTCCCAGTGTTCCAAGCACCGCACCCAGTTGTGTGCACAATTCTGGCTTATTAGGAGATGTCTCTAACTGTTCCCTGATATCCGCCACACAAAGTGAAAGTCTTGATTTGGCACTCTCAATATTGCGGGCCCGAAATGCCTTCAAACACAATGAAAAATACTCCTATCTTGAGCAAAACTTCTCCAACTTAGATATAAATTTAATTAAATATTCCAAAACAAAACAGCTGGTAAGATTAACCGATTTCATTTCCACATTTCATCGACATTCTTTGAAAAAACATGCCAGTTAAATCCACAAAACATACCCTCATGGCATGATGCACCAAGAAAGCACCTCTCTCTAGAGAAACATCTTCATAGATCACAGGTTTATTGTCATTAACAGCTGCCTCACCATCTGTACTTGCATGAGACCTCTTAATTCTGGCATGACCATCAATGAACTTATCAACAACCTTCTGGAGATCATTATCAGCTTCAATTTTCTCAATATCAGCACCGCATAACGGGCAATCGTTGAAGCGTGATATGCATGCCCTAAATGCACAACAAGAGGAACTAGATCAGACAAGGAAACAAACAGTAATACACAAAACTAGATAGGTTTCTGAATGCAAGTAATAAGTATGCTGATCAACAAACTCCTTACTTGCAAAATACATGGGTGCAAGGCACACATTTACTACTCTCAAACAAAAGTGCCTGGCAGATCACACAGCTGAGAGGACCCAGTTTAAACGAACGAGAATCATATCCCAAAGGACACTTGGCCTCGACAAAGGGAGAATCGGCAGTCTCACTTTTAACTTTGCTCTCGTGTTCTGCAGTGTGTTTACTTTGGGATTCGCTGCGTTTTGAAGAAGCATCATCAGGGCGAGCAGCTTTGACAAATGGGCACACTGGAGTCATCTTTATTGAACACTGCAACAAATATAAGTTAGAGCTCACAGATTCAGGTCTACATAGTATAGCAGAACTGAGTGTTCACAAATTCTTCATAGTCACAAACATGGGTCGAGCACCATACTGAATACAGGTATGCCATATATATTTTAGTATAATTAGCGATCTTCAGACTAAAACACGACAACCAAATCATAAGTCACATTCACAACAAAATGAAGTCCCCACCGTTTCCCCGTCTGTGTTCCAACCATTTGAAGGGTGAAGAGAATAACAACCGTTTTTTAAGTTCATCGACTTCTAGACCATAAAAACAAATCACAAGGAAAAATCCATCGTTTTGCAATTGGTTTTAGGATGGAACCTCCTTGGGCTTATCAAGTGGACTATCTCTTCTCCTTATGGGTGTGGCCCAGGCCCGCGTAATTTCACATGGTATCAGAGCCCATGGTTAAAGTCCTGGGTCTCAATGAATTAATCTGGGCCGAAAATGCCACTGATAATTCAGTGCAAAAATGCAGCTGGCTTTACGGCAAGCCAGTCTGCCCTTAAAAAAGGGACCTCATATGTGAGAGGGGAGTGTTAAAGTGACACCCAAAATACTCTACATATGAGTGTCCTACATTGAAAAAATAGAAGAGATTTGTCTACCTTATAAACCAAGGAGTTACTCCTCCTATTGCCAATTGGTTTTAGGATGGAACCTCCTTGGACTTATCAAGTGGACTCTCTCTTCTCCTTACGGGTGTGGCCCAGGCCCGCGTAATTTCACATATTCAAATAATCCTACAACATACTCCCTCCAATGCAAAGAGATTTTCTTGTTTTGTTTTGCTATTTTGACTGGTCATGTTGGGAGCTAATCCTAGACCAAATGAAAGACCCGATTGCCTTAAAATCAAATCCTTTTGGTAGACCGCAATGCAAAATAGGATATGCATTTTTTACCACAAGTGAGCGGTTTATTTGGTCTAGAGGTAGCTCCCAGCATGGCTAGTCAAAACAATCTTTGTGAATCGAAGAATAAGGCAAAGAAGGCACAGCTAGATGCACCAGCGAATTACGATAATGATAAATAAGTTCTAGCCTAACCTAAAGATCATACTTCCTAGATAAACCATAACAACACTTCCTACATTACATCAACAAACTGCTTCCCTCATTTGCACGCATGGCTACTTTGACGAAAATCGATACTTCAGCATCCTTAAATGGCTACCAATGTATATGCTCTCTCACTAGCGTCAAGAACACTAAACATAATCTCATTTAGCTCAACTCAAACACTGCCTAACAACACACATCAAAATTTCCCCCTTTTCTTCCTAAAATGAGCAATCCAAAATCAAACTTCAGAAATACGCAAATAAAAATTGACATTCGGCAATTAGTAATCAAAGAATTGAAACGCAGACGTGATAAATAATAAGATCATAAAATTGGGAGAAGATTCAATCAAGTGAGTTAGGAATGAGGGGATAAAATTGTTGACAATCTAACAACAAACGAAACCCTAATAATTAGTAGTATTAAACAGTGATTAATTAAGGAAAAAATGACGATTGAAGAAGGAAACAATACCTAAAAAACGAGGGAATTTCAGAGATAATAATCTCCCCAATTCGAGATGTTCGTAAAATCGTCTGTTTTTCTTTCTCTTTGCTCTATCTGGGTTTCTGTTGTTTGGAGCGCGATATTATTAATAATTTATTATTAGGTGGAAAATGGAAAGTGGTCCGTCGTTTAAAGCCGGAAATTAATCGTTAGTGCGTACTGCTTACGACTGTGGAGGAGGCTCTACGACGTAAAAAAAAATGAGATACATTATTGTCTTGTAAGTTGTAAATATCGTTTTTCCTTAATTTTGATTGCAGTAAAGGTTGGTCTGATTTAAATATCATTTGATTATGAATGATTTTGTTGAGTAGTTTGAAATTTCTCGTTTTTTGAAATTTAAATGTACATGGATAAATTATAGATGGATTGGTTAAATTGTGTTTTTTTTTTTTTTTTTTAGATTTGATGAATCTAGGGCTACTTTTGCTGAACATGTTAGTTAGGCATGCTTTTTTTGATAGCTAATCATTAATGGCCATTGGTAAGCAACTACTAGTAAAAAAATGTTGTCATCCAATAAGAAAGCTACGTGGGAAATAACATTAGCAGGCCGCACATGTAATCCCTCATCTTTATCTTTGGTGGCCTCTAGACACTTACCTATGCAAATCACGGCCCCTAGCAATCTACCACCACCAGGTAGCCACCAACTAGCATAACAAAGACTCAATAGCCACCAATATCAACCACAACAATCCCTTGGCGGTGATCATTATGCTACTAGACCCTTGAGTCCACGGAGTATTTGTTGCTGGGAGTTTTGCAGTTTTAGTGGACATTATTGTGGATTTCAAATTAGATGTCAGACACCGTCACACTGCACCTAATCTCACAAGTTCAGTACTAGGTCTCTAGGTCAACCAAAAAGCCTAATGAATTTTTTTCCCTAAAAATAAAAAAAGTTTGATGAGTTTAGATTATACGGAGTACTCTGTAGTTTGACCAAAAACAGGGAAAATTGAAAAGTACACCAAATGAATTATAGATTTATAGGCTCCCACAGACCACAGTCCCACTTAATGGGCTTCTACATACCTATTTTATGGGCTTAGCTACATGATTGGATTTTCGATTCTAAACTAAAATTCAAATCACCTAAATCGGAACCTCACTTGATCCATATTTGCTCTAAATAAAACAACTTAGTTCATATTGAGTTCATCAATAACTTTTCAATGGCAGTTGCAATTTTTTTTTTTTTAGGATATGACTAGTCCGGATCGAGTAGGGTAACAAAGAACGTAACACGTAATCCCATAGGATCTAAGTCATCTAACACTACTGCTACATTATTTGTAGGGAATCAAACTCGATATTTCTGATTGTTTAACTAATTAAGCGTATATCAATTCAATGAAACATGCCTAAGTATTGCTTGATTACGTTTTGGTGAAAGAGATTTAGATACCAAGTCAATGCAATGATGGCATGACATTTGACGTTGGCAACTACGTATTTTGACATCTACGTACATGACCATGCATCTTCGTTTATTAGTCTAGTATGGTTTGTGACGGGAGAATGAAGATGCTTAACTTTTCAAGGAGTCGTGATTCATGAACTCAGTTTGAATCGCATTTTTATTAAAATGTAGTCCATAATTATGACTTAAGCTTATATCATTAGTCAACATACGCATAGAACACCGTATGATTACTTCCATCTCACTCACATGTAGTCAAATACGAAATAGAAACAAATTTGTGGAAAACATCTCCATAAATCTAAGAAAGGTCAAAACTAATATCGAACTTAAAGATATAAAATTAACATAATGATAAAAGAAATCATCCCAAAGAAAAACACCATGATTGATAATGCTTTAGTTATATACATATATATATATATATATATATATATATATATATATATATATATATATATATATATATATATATATATATACACATATTTTTATTTGTTTAAGGTTACTAAGCGGTTAAAAAAATGGAGTATAGGGTCCTACTATTCAGGGCAACCTCAAAACTGATACAAAAGGAGAAAAGACATACAAAGCTAAGGTGAGTCAACTAATTACTGGTTATTCGAGTCAAGACTACTAGTATAGCCAGAGAACACGAGGATAAAGGGCAACGAAATTGAGGTCCTTAGAGCCATGCCCAAACCTCCCATGCTATTGACCTTTAAACCCCGGACCGTGAAAGTTTAGAAGAATACATGTAGGGCAAGTCAAAATTAGTATCTTCAAAGTACGAAGTATGAGCAATTGAACTTAGCAGCCCGAATAAAGGCAACACTTCGACATACATATTTGCTTCTTGATACAACATTCCACGAGGGACAAATTTTCTTTCAGAATTTTTCCGAAAGATAAGTCGTTAGACATATTACAATTCACTAGAACATCTCATACCGGACAAATTGATGAGGTGCAACACAAACCACTCGAGTAATAGAGGGCCGGAACATGTACGGTACTCGTTGCAAGTTCTTTTAATTGGGTGCACGTATGATCCAAGCATGGATTTGTGGGATAAAAACAAGATGCGATACTTCGGATGTCGAGGGATATACTCATATGAGAACTACCAAACTTGGTTTGTTCTTAAGTCCAAAAATGGCCATATGCCCAAAACTAATTGGCTCTTCTTGTGATTAAATAGTCAAGTGAATTGAAGAACATACACACAAGTACACAACGATACAAATCAATCGAGTGATGGAGGCTTCAACATAACTTTTGACTCTTCAAATCTTGTAGGAACAATAAACTTACTTATAAGGCCATGTTTATTTCAATGAAATTTATTTGAGTTCGAAAATTTTCATTTGAATTAATTAATTGTAACTAGGGATGATAATAAAATGCAGTAGTAGTCTGAATTTGATTTGGTTCAATTCATTAATTTAGTTTAACCATCTTCATTCGATTTAGTAATTTTGATTTGTTTTCTTGAAGTAGGTCAACATTTGTGTTCAATCGAGTAAACTTTCAGCAGTTTCAATTCACCTTACCGATTTCATCCAAAAACAACACTTCAACTTTTGTTTTTTAACATTAACGGACTAACGAGTAATTTCTTTTTCGATTTAATAATGACCTGGCTATGCATTTATATATCTAATTTGTATTGAAAAAATAGACAATTAGTAATCAAAATTTTAAGCCGACCTCTAAATATAGACGTAGTTTTGAAATTAAATTCAAAACAAAACTAAGATCGTACAAATTTTCAAGGGGAACCATTAATAATCAACCTCCAAAGTCCAAAAGTTAAAGCAATCAATATTGATGGATTATTCTAATGCTATATTTACAGATAAGATTATCTTAATCTTGCACCTTTAAATTTTCCAATCAGTACACCAAAGTACAAAAACTTACTCCTCACACTCCAAACACAAAGATGGATATTCCTTCCCACAAACCAGTTTAGGTATCAAAACCATGTACTGTAACAAGTGAGCCCATTGGTTAAACACCATGGCTTTGTTTAAGTTGGGAAATGGCCACTAAAACTTAAATACACCCAATAATCATCGCACCTTTAGAAATGTAGAAAGTATTAGAACCGAAAAATCTTATTCGAAACGAGGAAGATAAAATCACCACCTTATCATTTCAACCCAAAGTAACCAACTTTCTACTATACATCTTATAGGAATCCTATCCTATATTTTTAGGAATTTGTACTTCGTGAAACTTCGACTGACACTCAACTACTTAATAAAATCGTGCTAAATAGTTTCGCAAAATGACATTCTAACCCCTCATTCGTTTATAAATACTCCAAAAAAATCCTTATCTCAAACACAAACCCATCTCAACTCAAACTCCTCGCATCTCTCATTTTTTTTATTCTTCCTCACTCACTCATCATTGATCACTCGTGCATTGTTTTCTCACAAAAAAAAAAAAAAAAACTTTGATTTTTGCATGACTTGTATAAATTCTGCCTAACCCAACAATCACAAGCTTCATTTCATCTTCTTGAAAAGTAAAAGTTGATACCTTTTTTCCTTTAATTTATGTGGGTTAATTCTATTTATTTTTACTGTTGTTATTTACTTTGTTTTATTTTATGTGACCCATCAGAAATTTCTAGATAAAAAAAATGGCAACAGTGAAGTTGGAGAGATTGACCTCCATTGATGCTCAGCTAAGATTGCTTGCTCCCAGAAAAGTCTCTGAAGATGATAAACTTGTTGAATACGACGCTTTGTTGCTTGATCGTTTCCTTGATATTCTTCAGTCTTTACATGGTGAAGACATCAGAGAAACGGTAACTTTTTTTTTTTTTACTTGAATTTTACCTTTCATTGTTGAAGTATACTGTAGTAAGAAATTGAGGGTTTAGTGTTTGGTTTAATTATGAATGTTGGTATTTAATTTTCTATTTTAGGGATCAAGATATTGTTTTTTTTTCTAGTAAAAAATTGAAGTGATTGTCTCAATTATGAAGTTTTTGTAATCTTTTGTTTAGTTAATTTCATGTTATATAAGTTCACTTATGAATATGATGATGGCATGATTGGTTTGATTGTATTATTGTATATTACCCTTGATTAGTTAATGTGGTAGGTTTGGAACTTTCATTGACGAAGTGGCCAGATGTATTTTGTTGGAGTGTTGTGTAATACTCCCTCGGATTCGTCGAATTCTTAACATTTGGTTTGAATAAGTGAGAGGAATATGTCGGAGGAATTCAAACCAAACGCAAAAAAGTCGATAGAAACATAGGGAGTTGTGTGTTTGTTGGTAGTATGCTGTTTATGTTGGAGATTATTGATTCTGATACCTGTGATTTTGATATAGTTTTTGTTTGGGCATATACTTCAGAATGTACTGTTAGAATGTTAAGAATTTGAACTTTTTATCTGAATATAGCATCTTAAGGAACATTTTGTTAGGCAGACACAATATGATTTCAGGTGTGCTCACCTTTTTATGATGTGTCTTGCACAGTGGTTCACTTTGATTTTGTTGCCAAGAAGTCAACTTTCATAAAAAAAATAGGCCATAAGTGTTAAATTTCAAAGAAGAGTCAAAACGCTACCTCGAAAAGTGAGAGCGACTTATATAAAAGTTCAAAGGTAGTATTGTACATTTGTACAAGCACCACTTCGCTTTTTCCTTTAAAATTTGATGTATGGAGGAGTTTAGAGTTTGGACTTAGTTTGGAATTGTGTTTGGTAGGCAAAGGAAGATGTATAATGTAAGTGTTGAACAAAAATACACTATTTCAGTCGAGTTCATAGACAGATTTGTCACAAGCATTCATCCATTCCAGCCTCTTGAAATAATACAATGCTTTAAGGCCTAAATTTCGGTAACCGTGATCTTCGAGTCTGACTTTGGGTCTAATGTGTGCATAATGATAATCTTTTCTAAAATATTTGTTTGGTTTATGATGTAAAATTGTGCAAAGAGACGGAGTTCGTTAACTTGATGTGGATTATGTATGGGGCAGGTCCAAGAGCTGTATGAACATGCTGCTGAATACGAAAGGACTCGTGATCCTAAGAAGCTGGAAGAGCTTGGAAACATGATTACCAGTTTAGATGCTGGAGATTCTATTGTGCTTACAAAATCCTTTGTTCACATGCTTAACCTGGGGAATTTAGCTGAGGAAGTCCAGATAGCTCACCGTAGAAGGGTTAAAAAGGTGAAGAAAGGTGATTTTGTGGATGAGAGTTCTGCAATAACTGAATCAGATATTGAGGAAACTTTAAGGAGGCTTGTGGTGGATATGAAAAAATCCCCTCAAGAAGTGTTCGATACTTTGAAAAACCAGACTGTTGACTTGGTTCTTACAGCTCATCCTACGCAATCTGTTCGTAGATCTTTGCTTCAAAAGCATGGAAGGTTAGTTCTGTAACCGACTTCATCCTGGATGTTAATTGATGAAAAGATTTTGTTTGACGTAAATTATCATTTGTGCTTCCTAATTCATATCTCCTGGAAGTTTTGATTTTTGTGACCCTTATAACGACTCATTCTAAAAGTGTTCTAGCCTTGTGTGTGTTCCACAACCCCATCGTTGGCCGTCTCATTACGTGTTGGTGAATGCTACTCCCTCCATTTCATTAGGTTCTTTGCATTTGGTTTGAATTCTTCTCACATATTCAAACCAAGTGCAAAGAACCTAATAAAATGGAGGGAGTATTTCTCTTTGTCTTAGAATTTCCTTTGTTTTGCCAGGGTAAGAGACTGTCTGGCTCAATTGTATGCCAAAGACATTACCCCTGATGATAAACAAGAGCTTGATGAAGCTCTCCAAAGAGAGGTACGAGATTTCTTTGTGATTGTTGATTGGGAGGATTTCTTACTCTAGGTACTGGTATCTTGTAGACATATGCATGGCAAATACTTAATTCTTGGCTTTAATAGACCTGTCGAATATTGTAAACTTCGTATGTCTGCATTTGTAATGATGCATTCAACTAATTATTCTGCGTCAAATTTTTGCACTCAGATACAAGCTGCATTCCGTACGGATGAAATCAGGAGGACTCAGCCTACTCCACAGGATGAGATGAGGGCAGGAATGAGCTACTTTCATGAGACGATTTGGAAAGGTGTTCCTAAGTTTCTAAGACGTGTCGACACAGCATTGAAGAACATAGGGATAAATGAACGTGTTCCCTATAATGCCCCTCTTATTCAGTTCTCATCTTGGATGGGGGGTGATAGAGATGGTATGATATCGTTTTCCTGGATTCTTTTTCGTGTGCTATTGTTATATTTTCAGTTCCTACCTGAAAAGTTCAATGCCTGTTGCTTTATCTTCATTCACCAGATTGGCTGTTAGTGGTGAAATACTTTGGTTACTGTTTGCGTAGGACTGGATTTAGTTTGGAGATGGTTAATTGCTTATCTGCGTCTTTGTTCATTGATTATTTATTCTGTTCATTTGTTGATCAGAGGTCGTCCATGTCGCCCACCTTACGCCTGCCATTAGAACTATGTGTTTCTTAATGTGAATCCTTTGGATTGCAGGAAATCCGAGAGTAACACCTGAGGTTACTAGAGATGTATGCTTGTTGGCCAGAATGATGGCTGCTAACCTGTACTTCTCCCAGATAGAGGAACTGATGTTTGAGGTCTGACAGACTTCTCGTTTTTGCTTTGTTCCTAGAAGTTATGCCACTCAGTTTTTAACTTGCTCATTTTTTTTTATCAGCTGTCTATGTGGAGATGCAGTGATGAACTTCGTGGACGAGCTGAGGAACTTCACGGAACATCCAAGAGAGAAGCCAAACACTATATTGGTATGCTTACCTCTCTCTGTTTTCTGCCATATTATTTAACATGTAATTTCCTATCGTTTTAGTTGTTTTGTGATGACTTAAGTTGAAAATAGATGCCAGAAGTTACTAAGCAATGAGATGGTTCAAGTATCTTTAGTTTCAGTGCTTTACCACTTTCTTGAATGAAGGCTTACTTCTTTCTTCTATAATTATTTTGCAGAGTTCTGGAAAAAAATTCCTCCAAATGAGCCTTACCGTGTTATTCTTGCTGACGTGAGAGATAAGCTCTATAACACACGCGAACGTGCTCGTCAGTTATTGACAAACACAGTCTCTGATGTCCCCGAAGAAGCAATTTTCTCCCATGTTGATCAGGTATTCAACCATTACCCCTTGCATTTAATTGCTGATTTCCTGCACTTGGCGGTACTCAAACCATGCAGTGGCCTTCTGTTGCCAATAGCTGTTGATCTGATTCTCGCTATATGTGCTATTTTTCTGCAGTTTCTAGAGCCTCTTGAGCTATGCTATAGGTCACTCTGTGCGTGTGGTGATCGACCAATTGCTGATGGAAGTCTTCTTGATTTTATGAGACAAGTTTCAACTTTTGGGCTTTCTTTTGTAAAGCTTGATATTAGGCAAGAATCAGATAGGCACACTGATGTAATGGATGCTGTTACTAAGCACCTAGATATTGGGTCCTACCGAGACTGGTCAGAAGAGAAAAGACAGGAATGGCTCCTGTCTGAGCTTCAGGGCAAGCGCCCTTTGTTTGGCTCTGATCTTCCCAAAACTGAAGAAATAGCAGACGTTCTGGACACATTTCATGTGATCTCTGAACTTCCATCAGATAGCTTTGGTGCGTACATTATTTCAATGGCTACTGCCCCTTCTGATGTCCTTGCTGTCGAGCTTCTCCAGCGTGAATGTCATATTAAGGAACCATTAAGAGTTGTACCTTTGTTTGAGAAACTTGCCGACTTGGAGTCTGCTCCTGCTGCTCTTGCTCGTCTCTTCTCTGTAGACTGGTACAAAAATAGGATTAATGGAAAGCAAGAAGTTATGATTGGGTACTCTGATTCTGGTAAGGATGCTGGTCGTCTCTCAGCTGCTTGGCAATTGTACAAAGTCCAGGAGGAATTAATTAAAGTAGCCAAAGAATTTGGCGTGAAGCTTACGATGTTTCATGGGCGAGGAGGAACTGTGGGAAGAGGAGGAGGTCCCACTCATCTTGCCATTTTGTCTCAGCCACCAGACACTATTCATGGATCTCTTCGTGTTACAGTGCAAGGTGAAGTAATTGAACAATCCTTCGGAGAGGAGCACTTGTGTTTTAGGACACTCCAGCGGTACACAGCTGCCACACTTGAGCATGGCATGCATCCACCAATCTCGCCAAAACCAGAATGGCGTGCACTCTTGGATGAGATGGCTGTTGTTGCCACTGAAGAATACCGGTCCATCGTTTTCCAAGAGCCTCGATTTGTCGAGTACTTCCGTCTTGTAAGTTCCTCATGGTTTCATGCTTTTATATTTCTATGTTGTCCTTCATATATTTCGTTCCTTTGATGTGCTGCTACTAAAGTTACTTTTCCACTGTAGGCGACACCAGAGTTAGAGTACGGACGCATGAACATAGGGAGCCGTCCCTCAAAGAGAAAACCGAGTGGTGGAATCGAATCCCTCCGTGCAATTCCTTGGATCTTTGCATGGACCCAAACCAGATTCCATCTCCCGGTGTGGCTTGGATTTGGTTCAGCATTTAAACATGTTCTTAAGAAAGATATCAGGAACCTCAACATGCTCAAGGATATGTACAACAATTGGCCTTTCTTCAGAGTTACGATTGACCTGCTTGAAATGGTTTTCGCTAAAGGTGACCCTACAATGGCTGCTTTATATGACAAACTACTTGTGTCAGAGGAGCTGCAGTCATTTGGGGAGCGCTTGAGGCACGAGTTTGAGGAAACCAAGTCCCTTCTCCTTGAGGTAATATTTTGCTGACAATTGATGAAATTCTTGAGGGTTTTTTATTTTATTTTTATTTTTAACGCTAAGCTAAAATCTGCATAAGTAAGCTCGGATTCAACATTTTTGTTGCTTTATCACCTGGGCGAGGTGGATGACAATCTTTATTAGAGACGTTTGAGGCACTAATCTGTTACTCTTATAGTTGGAGACAAACATCATCACTCATGATTTTGGTTTTTCTTTTGTGCAGGTTGCAGGGCACAAGGACCTCCTGGATGCAGACCCATACTTGAAGCAAAGACTCCGACTTCGTGATCCTTACATCACAGCCTTGAATGTTTGTCAGGTATACACCCTGAAGCGCATTCGTGATCCCAACTACCACGTAACAGTGAGGCCACACTTATCCAAGGAAATCATGGAGTCAAACACACCAGCTGCTGAGCTTGTGAAGCTTAACCCTACTAGCGAGTATGCTCCTGGCCTCGAAGACACCCTTATCTTGACCATGAAGGGTATTGCAGCAGGCATGCAGAACACAGGCTAAGTCGGGATTGGACATGCTTCTGTGACAGGTTCAGCAACGATCCTGAGCATACAGTGTATACATAATGTGGCTGCTCAAGTTGTTCTGCTATATGATTCTACTGTTATTGTTCCTAGTACCAGTTGTTTTCTTAATAGTTGGGCTGTATTGTTTGTTGTTGCCTAGCCAAGAGATGTTTTTCTTTTTTATCAGAGAGAGTGAATGCCTAACTCAAACTGGCTTTTTTCAAAATTTTATGCATTAATGTTGCTGGTGGTCATTTGTCAATGTGCTTGTGTGATTTCTTTTGCTTTCTCCTCAGCACGACGCCCCATCGATGGTGCACGGGCTCTTTTATAATGCAATGTTGCGCATAAAGAAGCTAATCCATTGTAGTGGTAATGACACCTAAACGCGGTTTAATTTCTTGTCGAGGGGGATCAAGGTAAGTAGTACTGAAGGTTATGAGATGCAAGGGAATAGTCACATAATGTGTCTATAACATTTCAATGCTCCCCTTCAAAAAATAAAAAAATAATCAAAGCATTAAGTCTAGTTTTAAGCAATCGGCAAGGAAGGTTATGAGACGCAACAGGAAGAGTCACATAATGTGTCTTTTAACATTTTCAAGCATTTCAATGCAACAAGTCTAGTTCTAACTTCTAAGCTTGGCTTTGGTGGGATCTCAATGGATACGTGACTGAATTCTGAGACAAATTAGTAGTACCTATTCCAATTTAGGTTTTGTTTTGTTTTGGGGTGCGTATCGTAACAAGAAGTGATAAAATGGAAACTCTTATGCGTGTAAGTTGTAACCACTAAAGACGAGTCACCAATAAGCCAAAATCTGTCACCAATAATATTTTATAAGTTTTTTTTTTCTTCAGATTATTGATGCCATGAAAAAGCTGTAGCAGACTTCACATCATTCGAGACAAATTTTGACATTCCAAGACGTTAAGCTAGTTTTACCGAACAAAGCCGTAAACGGTGACGGACCCAAACTTTGCAAAACCGCAGTGTCCGCTCATTTTTGCCGCTTCTACGAGCACTGTCATACCGCCCACCGCAACCCAGCAAAGTCGTCAAAAGAAAAAAAAAAAAAAAAAAGAAAGAAAAAGAAGCTCGCAACTTCGAACAGTGAGAGACGCCATCAACGAGCAAAAAGCTTAAAACACAAGCTACAAAAAAGTGCAGAAAATGGAGCAAAACAAGCTGAAGAAAATGGCGGTAACAATATCTATAATCACGTCATGCATTATCGCCGCCGTAGTTGTCGCCGAACGCGGCAGAAGACGGCGGAAGAAGAGAAGAGCTCCGGCGAAAAAGTCGTGTTATTTGGAGAATGAGGTCAAACCACAGTCTAATTTCAAGCGACTTTTAGTTGATAATTCTTACACTTCTTTCAATCATCTCTCTATCAATGGTATGCCTCCAATTTGTCCAGATTTTTTAATTGAAATGTATGAAATGTTCATGTAGAAATTAATGAAGAATTGTGTTGTTGAAGTTGCGGTTTTAAGTTTGGTTGTTGTGTTAATTGGTTCAATTAGATTCTTTGTTGGAATTGGTTAATTAGTACCTTGAACTTGAAGATTCATTTTGTTTGTGGTGATTTTTTAGTTTGTCAATTGGAAGTTTTGTGGGATATGATGTTGTTGCGTTGGTAATTCGCGTAAATGTGAATACTTGTGTGAGACTTTGTGTCTGTGTTAGTCTCAGGAGTGAGGCTGCTGCAGCGTAAGTGGCACGTATAGGGGAGTGATGTGGACGAGGCTGATATTTAAGACTTGAGTACGGGAAAGACATACGTTTGGCGATTTTCGTGTGTGCTTATGGAGCGGAGGGAAGGGAAAAGGAGGGGGGGGGGGGGAAGATGGTCTAATAATAGTGGAACTTGTATGGGATAGGACTTCATAGGAGGGATCAAAAAGTGTGTGTCTTGAGAACAAATATACAGGAAAAACATAACAACGACAATAAAGCCTTAGTCGCAAATTGATTTGGGGTCACCTAACATGAATTGGCTTATAAAACTGTCATATCACCATATGTAAGCAATAAAAAAGTTGAAAGTAGTGAAAACATGATAGTGAAATGAATTTTAAGAAATGATTAAGTTGATGAAGAATTAAGAGGAAAAGTAGCAAAACATGTTGTGGAAGTGTGGAACAAAGACGGAAGTTCTCTCCCTCGTCTTAGGTTAAGGGATTCCATGTGCTTGCAGTTTTTGAGTGCAGTAATCCTTAAATGGACAACATGTTTCTAAAAAACTTGTCTATAAGTCTGTATACACCTACCATAAATTGGATGGCAATCTCGTAACTATTATCCATCTATGAAAAGGGTCTATCCAGCACAATCTGTGAACTTTTCCCTTCCTTTGATCTCTCTTTACATCTAAACAATGGACTATGAACACTTCCCTTTTCACTCAATCTATCTCCATCCATAAAGTCTTCAAAAAAAAAAAAAAAGTTTCTTTTGGCTTGGTTTCCACATTGTATCGTGTGTATAATTGTATGTGACATTTGGATTCTCATGTGTAAAGGGTCTGCATTTCTTCCTTAGTTCCTTTTGAGTTGTGCTGAAGTGACATGTTGAAAACTGGAATATTTCACGGGTTTATGTACTTGTTTAGTGTGTGCCATTTACGGTTTAAAGCTTTTAGCATGGGCATCAAAATGCAGTTTGATGTTTAAGAATCATATATTGGCTCGTTGCATGGTCATCTTTACAGATTCTGGACTTTATTACAATGCTCAGAAGGAGGACATGTGTGGTTCTTGTGTGCTGGTCTTGCCTCTTTTTGTTATGCCGTTACAAGCTGCTATGTGGCCAGTGTGTTCATAGTTTTGAACTTCACCTGATAAGCTGGTGTTGTATGCCAACTCATAATGAAAAGTTCTTTGAGACTGTAATATGAGCTTCTCTTGGTCTCAGTTAGTAGCTATGGTGTTAGAAGAGGTAATTAGTAATGATGCAACAGTTTGTTAGATTTTGTCTCGTTTGTCATCAGTAGATATTAAGGCTCTGAAATGTCTATTCTGAGTAACGTTGGTTCGATGGATTCCCCCTCCCCCCCCCCCCCCCCCCAAGAATTCCCCAAAGACTATTTTGGTTATAGTCTTTACTGATTTGTCCTTAACACTGCAGATATTTCGTCAAACTCACACCCTTATGAACGAGAGATAAAGAAATTGTTGCAGAATCCAGAAGTCGAGTCTAGCATTTTTGATAACACAGTAAAGACGGGAATGGACGAGCCACATATCTGGGTGGAATCAGAGTCAGAACTACGGCAACTTGTTCGTGTATTGAGTCATGAGAAGGTTTTTGCTGTCGATACAGAGCAGCATAGCCTACGATCTTTTCTAGGGTTCACAGCACTGGTACAGGTACTATTATTTTTTTCCCTAAAATGCATATTTTGAGGCTTTCTAAGCACATTAAAAGACTGCTCTTTTAATTTAATATATGTATCTAAACAGATTTCTACTCAGAAGGAAGATTATCTTGTTGACACTATTGCTTTGCATGATGTTATGGATATTCTCCGGCCTGTATTTGCTGATCCAAGTATTCTCAAGGTAGGTGCTTGTGATGCTAATATTTACATTAGGCTAAGTGGTGATGTTAGAGGACTGCCTCAGCCGGCTTTTCCTGAACATTTTGCTTGAGGCAGTATTATTTTTCTGCTCGACTGCTACTCTAGTAGCTTGTGGTAAATTACCTGTTGGTACTTGGTAGCCAGACTTCCACTATTTCAGAAGATATTGATGGTTATCTGATAAGGTTTCAATCAAACTAGTGACATAAAGATTGAATTTCGAGATCATGATTTCGGATAAGGTGGGTTTATGTGGGAGGGGGGGGGGGGATCTTCTGGCCTTTAGAATGCACTTCGTGAATACAACAAGTGGACTTTATAAAGGTCAATTATTTGATAACGCTCTTGCCATCTGGAAACTGCGATAACCTTTTTTGTCCTTATAAGATTGATATGGTTGGACCAGATACCCTGTATAATTTGGTCATTTCCATCTTCTGTTAACCACCTAATATATGCAGGGGTAGTTCATCAGGATAATTATTTACTGCAATTTATGACAATTGTTGTTAGTCAAGCGACTCTTATATCCAGACATGTGTGTGTGTGTGTGTGTGCGCGCGTGCGTCCCAAGTTTATTGGAGCATAACTGATCTATAAATTGAAGCCAATTTTACTTTCACTTAGGAGTTTTCTCCAGATTCGTTGAATAATTAATTATTTACTGCAATTTATGACAATTTATGACAATTGGTGTTAGTCAAGTGACTCTTATATCCAGACAAGTGTGTGTGTGTGTGTGTGTGTGTGTGTGTGTGTGTGTGTGTGTGTGTGTGTGTGTGTTCCTTCGCGCGCACTCACCTTTCTGTTGAGTCCCAAGTTTATTGGAGCATAACTGATATATAAATTGCAGCCAATTTTACTTTCACTTAGGAGTTTTCTGCAGATTCGTTGAATAATTGGCCTACTTGTGCAGGTCTTCCATGGTTCAGATAATGACGTGCTTTGGTTGCAGCGAGACTTCCATATATATGTGGTTAACTTATTTGATACTGCTAAGGTTGTTATTCCTCTTTAGCCTTGTAGTCCAGTGCTTACTGATTCATGGTTTAAGCGTGGCAGGACTTATTCTCAAAAGGTTATTTTCATATTTTCTTTCCAAGTTGCAGACTCATTCTCTTTTTACAGGCATGTGAAGTATTATCAAAACCGCAGAAATCCCTCGCTTACTTGCTCGATAGCTATTGTGGTGCTACCACAAACAAGTTATTTCAGGTCTCAGCATTCTTTTTTTTTTTTTTTTTTTTTTTTTTTTTTCAAAATTGCCTTCCTTCGATGAATTTGTTAATTTGATTGACTAATGACTAGATTGTTGTTCTAATTTCTATTTTATTGAGGGGAACAAGCTTTTCCGAAAAAATTATCTTCAAAAGGAGGAATTTGTACAGAAGATTTGTGATAGTTGAATACTCTTTTAACCTTATATTTTGTTTATGATATTTTAAAAACATATAAAGGGGGAAAAGGTTGATCATTGGCTATAACATTATGGCTTATGACTTCTGAGCGTCAGGATCCATTACTTTGAGTGAAGCAAGTTAAGTTTTCGTGAAGTATCTAGCAATTGAAAATTTGGTATCGGATGAAAACATTAAAGGTGTCTGTTTTTCTGGGCAGGTAATTCTTAGGCTGAAGGTTTAGCTTAGTGTTACAGTCTTCTGTTGTTGGCACACACGTGAGTGTTGGCATGTGTGTCGGAAACTCTTTTGTGAATGAGCAGCTCAAGTGATAGCAGTTGGCTGGTGCGTTTTTGTCGCAAATTTCATTATGGGTTAATTGGAAACAACATTTCTATGTTTTCAACATAGGGGTAAGACTGTGTAGATCATACCTCCTTGGGCCATTAGGCTGGATCCTTTGAGGCACTGGTGTATAGTTGTTGTAGCAGTTTAAGTAGCAATGTTAGGGCTTGTTTCTTATAGATGAAAGCTATTATTTATCGTTTTTGTACTCTACCTTCTGCATGTCGCTGTAACTTCCCTTTCTAGTTTCTATCATGTCTGTCTTTCTCCTCTGTAAGGTTACCCTCATGGAAATACATCTGATATATTAATTGTTATTGTGACAGCGGGAAGATTGGAGACAGCGCCCGCTGCCTGAGGAGATGGTTGATTATGCTCGGTCAGATGCTCATTACCTTCTCTACATTGCCAGATGCTTGATTGAGGAGCTTGGAGCAAAAGAAAATAGTACGTTGCCGTTTTTCCACTTGCATTCTATGTTTTGAATTATAGAGAGTCAATTCTTCTCCTTTTTTTGTTTTTTTTTTTTTTTTCTTTGGAGGTAGATCTAGAGTCAATTAGTGCTATGCTGCCTTGAATTCTAGTGTTCTTGTTACCTTTGACTACTTTTATGTGTTTGGCGGTAAGTTCATCTCCTCATGAACCATTAAGCTTCTAAGGAAAGCGCCTGAGCAAGTGAAGGTAAGGGAGAACTTGAAGAACAATCTGGTATTAGGTGCATGCAGAATGGGATAAAGGGATTAATTAAAGTTAGGCAGGAATAGCACAATGTTGCTAGATTTCGGAAGCCCTAAAAATTGTTGGGAATTTCCAACATGTGCTCAAATGTCCCACATTGGAAAAATGCAAGAAATGGGAAGGGTGTGGTTGTACCTCTACCCATTGGCTTAAGCTTTTGGGTAAGAATGGGCTACAAGCCTACAACTCACTTATAAACCGGGTTACCCAACTCTACATTTTGGTCCAACAAATTGATATAACTAAGAGCTTCCTTTATTACGAAAGGCAGTAACAAACAGAATCTATGGTCTCAAGTCTTATTCTTCTACATTCAAAATTTCCCTCCTGAATGAACCCTTATGTGTTACGACTGTGAACTTAGTAAACTTGTGATAAATTTGGGATATTCTGAAGTCGTTCTTATGATATGAGGGGTCAAGTTCAAATCATTCTGGTGCATGTTCTTGAGTTTTGAGATTCCTTTTATGAGTACATCAGGTTCTGAAAGGAGGTAATGGCTTTGACAATTTGACGTAGAACAATCATTTTGGGTAAACTCAATACGAACGATTAACTTTAGATCAAGAAACCAGATTAACCACTTCTGATAATCCACAGCTTTGGAGTTCTTCCGATGTAGTGCGTCAATTGGACTTAAAAAAAGGGAGGAAATTTCTTTGTACAGTATGAGTTTCTAGTCGGTGCAATTTTGAATTCTCGATGTATCAACTTCTCTATTTTCAACGTAGGGGTAAGGGTTTAAGGGAGGTTACGTACAGCGGGCCTCCCTTTAGGTGGAAGCCTTTGAAGCACTGTGGTAATTTATTGTGTAATAGGAGTTTCCAGTTTCTTATGGACAAGGTTGAGATTAAGGTGCATTATATCAGATTGACATATACTTGATTATGCAAGTACCATGTTCTGATTTGTAGTCTGTGGGGACTGGGGGTAATTCTTTAGAGGTCTTAGTATAGCTATGTTATAGCTATATAGGTGACTAAGGCTCATGGATAGAGTGGAATGATTTTTGCTCGAGTAGGATTATTAAGTGTCACAACAAAGAAGAAAACAGAACCACAGACTCTCACCGCATGTTTAATTCATGATTTACGTTGCTGATCTTGAAGAGTTTATATCTACTCTTGATAGTTTAAAAATGTAACAGATGTTGATCAACAAAAGGTATCAATTCGCGGGGATGGCACAAACCAACTTCTATCTGAGGCCAGTCAACGATCACATACAACTTGTTTGCAGTTGTATTGGAAAGAAGATGAAGGTTTTCCTGGAGAATCGGTAGCATCATCGATACTTTCCCGTAATCTGACTTGCCGTGGAACTTCTCCAAAATATTGCGAAGAGCAGGTGCTGAAGTTCACTCGTGGTTATGTATATTATATAGCAACCATTTTGTGTTCCATGCTAACACTTTGTTTCTGAAAAAATTAATCAGTTTCAGAATCACGTCAGAAAACTTTGCGCCTGGAGAGATCTAATGGTCAGTGATTAAGTTCTCAATCTGACTGTGGTAACTTGCTGGCCTTTGTGTACTCATGTGTTCCATCATTGTCGTTTATATGCTTAGGTTCTCTGTAAAAATTTCTGATTATCTCCCTCATTTTGTCTATGGGTGCATGTGCATCTGCGTAAGCTTTCTTCTGTTTTGCTTTATATAAATAGTTTGCAGCTTCTTTCAACTTTTTACTCCAAATCATTAAAAGCAAATTGAAAAATTGTGATCAAGGTAGATTACTTGAGATGCTCTTGCGTGCTCCATGGCCTGGGATTTAGAGTTCAAGACTGAACTGTTAGGAACCTAAGATTGTATAGATCTCTGGGAAAAGAAACCACAATTTGGAAAGTTCTATTTGGCTTGCGCAGATTTTTTGAAGCTTTCATATGGTGTGCTGAAGTTTCTATTTCAATCAGGAAGTAGCTCATTTGGCTTAACATGTTTCTGACAAATATGGGAGTGAAGAATATCGGTTGAGTGATATTGATGGCGTAAGAAAACCTAAGGATATGGAATGGGTTTCACCTTATTATCTGTTTAGGCTATGGTAGTGGACAAAATTTCCAGATTCTACAATTCCTCATAATATTGATTTTGGTTTAGGTAGTTACCTAGGCCCCCTTTTTCCCTTTTTTTTTTTTTTTTTTTTGATGTGGAGCCAAGAATCTACACTTTTGTGGAATTCATGGAACAAATCAAATTGGCTTGCCAAGTTGTCCGTACATTTTTATTTTTATTGTGACGCCATTCCTAGGCAAATAAGATGCCTGATTATGGTGGATTTATCGAGTGGATAGATTTGAGGAGCCTGAGACCTTAGCATTGTAACCATTTTGACCAAAAGCACGTATGAGAAAAAGCTTTGTATCACTGGCAGAATGGATACGGCAGAATGGATACAACATCTGTGGATGCAGTGAAAGTTATTAGGGAGTATCTTTCAGGTGGAAGGGGAAAGGAGAGGGGAGTTGGTGAAATTGTGACAGACGCAATTGAAAATGCGGAGTATTCTTCATTAGTTTCAGACTTTCAAGACACCATATTTTTCCTATGGATATTGTCACTCTCTGACGAATGCTTTCGTTGATCTTTTTAATCGACACTGATGATTGGTGCTTACTTCTCCGTGAAATTCCCACTTTCCTTAATATTTATGGTCCATTCATATGTGTAGGGTGGTAAGGATATCCTTTTTGGAAATCATCCCTTACAGACTGCTTGATGTCTTTTGATTGTGTTCCCTTTGAAGAAAATGATAAGAATCTTCTACAATGACAATAGTGTAAAACTTCATCTTTCATGTTTTTCTTATCCATGGATGTAAGATAATAAGAACCATTTGGAACCGATTTTCTCATTCATGGATGCCAATTTGCAACTAATTTTGCTGCGGAAGTTTTGTTCTCTTAGCTTTGTCAAAGGGCATTTCAGAGGCTAATTGATTTTGAGTTCTAGTTTGGTCTTTGTTCCTTGCTTTTCTTCATAATGAATGCTGAATGGAATTTTCCTAATTTCTTCTAACATAGAGGCAAGACTTGCGTACATCCGACCCTCCTTACCTGGCCTTAGGCAGGACCCTTTGAACATGGTCGATTTTTTCTCCCTTTAGCTATTGGTGAGAAACAGATTACACTGCAACCTGGTTATTGACTCACTTGGTTTCTCTGTTTCAGGCTCGTGTTCATGATGAGAGCTTGCGATATGTGTTGTCCGATCAAGCTATCATTGCTCTTGCATCGAAGTGTCCATCATCTGATACAGACATATACAGTACCATATTTGTAGCTGATCAAGAGAATGATTCATCTACTACCTTAGTGTCTCCCTCTCCTATCGTCTGCAGTCACTGGGACGATGTCCAGTGTTTGTTGGAAGATACTCATAGCGACTGTGATATTATTTTACAGAAACTTCTTCAAAAACACCTTGGTCCAAATGGCACTTGTTCATTTTCAATTTACAACTACAATCTGCTATCCAAGTCTAACCTGAAATTTGCAAATGGGACATTTGCTTTACAAAGTGGGGTGAAAAATGGAAAGTCTACCACACGGAAATCTTCTCGGGATCTCTTTGTTCAGAAATTTTCCTGCAAAGCTCCAGTTTATCATAACTGTAGGATATATGCCAATGATCATCGGCTGCTATGCTATTGTGATCGCAGAAAGCTTGAGTGGTTTGTCAGATCTTTTTACTTCCCTTCAATTCTCTTGAGTATACTTTAAGATGCTTTTCAGTGAAATTTCATTAATTTGACCATGACTTTTGTAGGTATCTCAATCGAAACTTAGCAAAACTTGTAGATGATGATCCCCCTGCTATCATGCTTTTGTTTGAACCCAAGGGACGCCCTGAAGATGAAGACAATGACTTCTACATCCAAAGTAAAAGAAACATGTGTGTTGGCTGTGGTGAGAGTAAGCATTATTTACGGTATCGGATAATACCTTCCTGCTACAGAGTACATTTCCCTGAGCATCTTAAAAGCCACAGGTCTCATGATATAGTCCTGCTGTGTGTTGACTGTCATGAAATTGCTCATGCTGCTGCTGAGAAGTATAAAAGACGTATTGCTACAGAATTTGGAGTACCACTTTATGTGAGGAAAATGGTAGATTCTAGCCAAATACATCTTGGCGAGAGACCTAAATCAGATGCGCATGAAGAAGCAGGAGTTTCACCCCTGCAACTACGAATTGCAGCTATGGCACTACTTCGGCATGGCCCACGAATGCCATCCAAACGCCATGATGAATTGATAGAGGTATGAAGATCATATTTCCATACTATATCAGCAGTGGTTACTGCGATGCAAAGCTTTTTTTTTTTTTTTTTGTTTCTTTTTTGTGCTGGCAACCAAAGCCTTGGCATCTTATTGAGATTACTGAAGGCCTCTGTTGAAACTAAATAAGCTGCTTTAATATCGCGATTAACGTTAAGGTTTTCTAATGTGGAACAAAACCATGAGGATTTGTGATGCTTGCACGTGATAACTACATACATGATGATTTTATCGATTTTTCAATTGGAGAGGATATAATCTCGCTTTATGGAGGCAATCTTTTGTTGCATACAATGTTTATGTCATTACACCAGATCCATTCCTACCGGTTTTCTTGTGTTCCCTTTTAGATAATATCTGATCTCTTCGCGTATGTTGTTTTGAAGATTGTCAGAACTTATTACGGACGAAGTGAAATTACATCTGAAAACCTTGAAGCTGCTTTATTGGTGGGCATGAGTTCCCGAGGGAGGAGAAAATTTGAGAAAAAGAAGGGGGCATCTCGTACCCAGTCTTCTGTTAGCATTATATCAGATAAGGTGCAAGAGGATACTGAAGAAAACACTCCTGCTCCCATCAGTCTCCATTCTGAAGAACCGAGTGCGCTTGATGAGTCATTGGATATTCAAGATGAAGCATCATATCTACAAATTAGCGAAAAGTCTTCTGAGTTCGAGAATAAAGAAAGTGCTTCTGCTGGTGGTGCCAAACCTGTGGCTTCAGCCTCTAGTGAGACGTCAGAAGTCAAAGATTTGATCCTTTCAGATCCTGGTGCTGAAATTGGTGAGAGTAGTAGTCTACCCAGCGAAGGGATAAGTAGTCTAGATCCTAATCCTGATAGTAAAAAGGTGAAATCAAAGGCTTCCTTATTGGGTCATGGCCCCCATGGAAAACAAGTTGTGGAACTTTTACTGAATGAGCATGGAGACGATGGGATTCAGCAGTTTTGCCAAAGGTGGAGGCAAGTTTTTATTGATGCTGTTCATCCTCGTTATCTTCCCGCCGGATGGGATATAAAACACAGGTAGGATATTTTATTGTCATAAACTCATATCAACCAAATTACTCGTCTGAGTAACTTGCTCCTCTGCACTTTGTTTGTCTTAGTGGATAGCCTCTGCAGCATTATCTTCTGTGTTCTCTTCAGTGTTTCTGTATTTTAGTGTTTCTCTTTCTGGACCAACATATTTCCCCTTGTTCTATTCTAATTTAGGAATTTTTGGTGAATGAAATGCTACCCGGATTTCAAGCACTCGTATTCTGATTTCAATGCACCTTTTTTTTTTTGTCCGGGGAAGAGAGATTTCCATGCAGTAGTTGATGCTATATGCCAGTTCTTGTATCGATGCAAGTGTGGCTGTTGAGTGAGACCCATTAGAATGCATCTCCTCTCTGGATAGTGATTACTGATTAGTGAATACTGAATACCCACTGGGCTTCTCTAAGTCTGTTTGTCATTTGCTATTCTCCATAATATTTCCCTCTCCCTCTCTCACTCTTGAGTGTTAACTTCTGGTTGTTTTTGACTCAACGCCGTTGATGATCTATTAAAGTTTTCCTGTTTGGTACATTACGGCAATTAGATTTAGTTTCTTCACTTTCTTGTATGTCATGACTGGAACTGATTTAGGGGACCCGATAACCAAAGTTGTCGAAAATGAAGGTTGGTTGATAGCACAGAGTGGTTCTGTGACTTCTGTGTTCTGTCACAGATACGCTGCTACTAGATGGACGTCTTAGTTGAAGTTGTATTGTTTTTTTCATTTCTGTTCTGCACATCTTTTTCCCTTCACCGGCTGCGACTGGTGCTACTTCCCCAGGACCCATCCCTCTTCTCCTTTTATTTGCTAGGTAATGACTTTTACTGAGCTTTTGCTTTTTCTTTCTTTGTTTTTTTCCCTTTTTTTTTTGGGTAATTTTGGCAGCGGTAGGAGAGATTTTGGCGAATTCAGTGTTTATAATCCTACCAAGAAGTCATCTGGCCAGTGATGGTGTTCAACTAGAAAGCGGCTCTATATGACCAATGGTTATCTTGGGGTGATGCCACTGAAGAGACCTTCGATTGTTGTTGGCCAACATTAGGAAGCAGATATGAATTTTCTGCGGTTCTTTCATCTGGAGTTTTCAGGAGATGAATCTGAACTGACTTTGCACAGATGACATTGCAATTTCATGCGCGATATACAATCTCCATTGTGCTCTACTCGCGGACTCCTCACTCCTGGACTTGCAAAACCACCCAGAATACTAGTATAAGATCAATTTCAGGCTGCTACTTCCAGATTGCTTTTGCTGTAATATTTAGAGCAAGTTTTACGGTTTGGAACTGCAGGAAGTATCGAGACCAAGTAAAATGGGACGACTTAACACATTGCGTCTGCACTTTTAACTTGATTGGATTGCTCTCATAATTAATCGCCGTGAAATGATCTCAAACGGAAATTCGTGGATAATTTAATTGGTGATTTTGCAATTCTCCGTGTCGCCTAATTTGGGACAAATGAACCACATTGTGAGTTGTTGGACAACAAGATTTGTGAAAATTTTATAATTAAGTATTGATGTCAATCATGTCATTTGTATGATATTGTATCCTCAACTTTGCCAAAGGGACCAAAAATAACCTGTACAAGATTAAGATTACAAATATCACTTGAACAATGAAACTGCGTCAGACTTCCGACTTCTTCCCTGCTTCAGGCAGTGCTTCCTCAATTGCTTGCGCAAAGGTAGCGATTTTGTAGGCGAAAAATCCAACAAGCATTGGTATCAATTCTAGGTGCATAAGTCCATATTGAGAAACTCCGATTCTGCATCCAAGCGAGAGACAAAAGGCATTACAAACATGTAGATCAGTCACTTTAAAGAGAACATATATCCGTTGCTTGGGTGGTTTAAATTAGCTCTACTTACTCGTTCCATCGATTGTAAATCATGACCAGCGCAACTGGAACCAATAGCCTCGGCTGATTAGCTGCCCCCCTGAATTAGCAATTACACAATCAGGGCAATGATAATTCGAGGAGGTGGTCTATCATAGCAACAGAGGCATAGAATGAAAGCTGGGGTGATGTATGCATTTCAAGACAAGCCATTATATGGACTAGAGGCAGGCAAGTATGTTCAAAGGAATCACAGCCAAATCTCAGAACAATGCTTGAATTTTCATAGCAGATAACTGGCATGCAGCCCGAGAACCTGGCAGTCTTAACGTTTACGCAGTTTGGACAACCTAAGCAGTCCCTCCTTTGTTTTAGCAGCACACTGACCTGCGAACCATTACTGCATTACACATACCCACCCATGGAAAGAATTTGGCATCTATCATTTAGCTAAGGTTAGTCTAATGTACACAAACACCTCTATCATTCAATAATCAGGATCCAGACTGTTTACCTCCTAAAGTTGACCTCTCACACCATTAAAAACACTAGAAATCCCCTCACCATCCCAGTCTGTTACAAGACACCAAAGAACTTGTGAAGTGTTTAAATTAACATAGGTTCTTGTTACCAAGTAACGGACGAGCAGTGATGACCCATGACAATGCATCAGATAGGGTGACCATAAAATGATCATGATAAAAAAGGATAAGGAAGATTGGAAAATTGCTAAATGAAGACAAAAAGAAGGCACAAACTTCATCATTCTCCCAGCTCCAGGTGCCATGGAGTCGATGCTGTTCCCAAGCATTCGTATGTAGACTAGAGATCCAAGAAAGCCAGCACCAAAACTGCAACAATGAGCACATCATAAGCCAAAGTGAATGGTACACTATGTGCAATTGTCCAAGCTATGTCACTAAGGTAGTGCTAAAACACAAATATCTGCTAAGGTTCTTGACAATTGGTTACTGGTTGAATGACAACGAAAATTTGTTCGTGTCGTCTTGCAAGACCAGTAGTGATTTCAAAAATCTACTCCAATGTAATACAAAACTCGAGAGTAGAAATTATCCTGAAAAAGTGAAAATCTCTGGCAGTAGTTGCACTACAGTATTGTATCCTGTGATACACAGAAGATTTTATCATTCAACTCTGAAGATTTCACCCATCATTAAATTCCAAATGCAAAAAAAAAAAAAAAACAAGAAAAAAAGGGGTATTCATTGGCACACTACCTGATTGTAATTTCTGGAGTGTAAGAGATATAAGCTGAAACAAGACCAATGCTGCCTATTCCTACCGTTAGCACCTGCAATCTCTTCTTAAGCTGGAGATGCAGATAAAGATTTATTAGAAAATAGCTCATTCATGAAACAAGACTAATGTCTCATCAGTGTTTTATCAAGAACAATGGAATAGTAAGAACAGATTAAAGGTTTTGTAGTTATCACTTAACCTTAAGATATAACTCCCTGGATTGAGCGGCTAAAACTTCTGGATCTCCACGAGGCTGCCTTGTCTCACGTAGCCTCAAATTCTACAATGAGAAAAGTTCAATCATACAATGATAATTTCACAGCATAACAGTCGCCTTAACAAGTGCCTATTAATGCTATGTACTCTGTACAACCAACTAAGACTGTCTCAGGAAAGCTTATGAATGGATCTGTAAGTCATGTCTTCTCTGTATGTAACAATGTCAAAGGGAAAGGGCTTACACTGCCTGCAGTCGCAGCCTTAGTTGCTCTATCCCATTTCTCCTGCTCGCGTTTTGTGGGGGCCAGTTTCCATCTTTTTGTAGGGATTCCTGGTTTCTGGAACCAGGTTCACGTAAGCAGTGGTTCGACAAACTAATGCAAAAAGATGGTGGTCAAGATCAAAGAATACCTCCTCTGTTGTTGCATGCTCTTCTAGTATTGGCTGTGGAGTCGCTTTTAGTGAAGCACTCAGATCAACTTCCAAACTGGCATTGTCAACAAAAGTCATTGCTGACTCTTTCAACATGAGCAAAGACAGATATTAAACTGAAAAATGACATGGGATAAAGACTCTACCTGTCAAGACTCATCACACGATTCAGGCTCAGAAATCCAGTTGGCTCCTGTTCATGTCAAGTAGGAGTTGATTTCAGCAATAACAAGAAGAGCAACCAGAAAATGTGAATACAGCGACATATTAGCCTATGAAGCAAGAAATAAATAAGCCATCCATCTTTTCTTCTGTGTAGTCTCAGCAAAAAAATGAAACAGACGTGAGGAAGAGCGCAGATGAGTCCCTTAACGCAATCTTTAAAAGAACGAGTGCTAATATACGGAACATGGAAAACTAAATCAGTAGGAGTCTTATTTGTTAACTGTGAAATGAGAACTAATTATAAAGGGCACTTAACACTTTCCCTGTTCTTATTTTCACATTTTCTACGCACTACTCAATTCATAAAGGGCATGTTTGTGGGTCTGTCGTACAGAAGATATTATACCCTTCTGCCCCTCGCCCAACCCACCTTGATCACAAGATTTGAAAATGGTTCCTGATTACTTGATTCCAGCAGTATGTGTTTCAGATATCAGACCGTAAACAGAAGTAAAGAGACAGCATCCATGGTGCATAACTAGCACAAAAACACTATCCATTTCAACATAACACGAAAAGAAAATTACATATGGCTTAGAGAAAGCAAGAGCAAGCTTACTCCTAAGCCCCAAACCCTACATCATTTATATCGTTATACGACCTCATAGCCAGAGAATGCAAAACTGCATTACAACGATGAACCTCCTATATAACAAAGTATAAAACCAGATGCCAGTAGGAGCAAGCGTAAGCATGCTTTACCCCCTCAGTTCTATGCCTTATTTGTCACATATTAACATCTTGAAGGTAAATGAGATGAACAGAAGACTACATCCTCAGTTTCCATTTAACTTTCTTCAGCATTTTCCTCTTCAAAACTAAAAACTGGCATATCATCATCATCGTCAGCAGTGAAGAATGGCCTCCTTCCAACTAACTGAGACACTCTCTTTGCTGCACCTGAGTCACGAGGACTTTCATTCACGCAGCGAAGAACCCTTATCTTCAAATACTCTTTGGAGGCCTCGTCCTCAAAGCTCAAAGCCTGACAAACAGATTCATCATCGGGGTTTTCTCCACCATCATCCATACTGAAGAATGATTTCTTCCCAACCAACTCCGATACCCTTTTTGCTGGACCAGAATCTCTAGGAGTCTCATTTGGTCTACGGAAAGTCTTTATCATTGGAACAACCTCAAGAAGCTTAGAAACAGATGAAGGCGTCCTATGATCCATATTCTTCTGAGCTGCTACTTCACTAGGGATAACCCACTTCTTCTTCACTCTACTTTCAGTAGCCGATTGCTCAGCTCCTTCATATTTCGCAACCAAAGAAACCCGCTTCTTTTCAGACCTCTTAATCTCCTCCTCATTCTCAGGCCATGATCTCTTCCTAAGCTCTTTCAATGCCGAACTTCCCCCACTAGTAATCTGATTATACCTACTAGGAACCACTCTCCCACTCTTCAAGGGCTTCTTAGCAGGGGTCGATTTCTCACAGTCTTTGACAAAGAGCTTCTTTGGTTGAATTGAAGACATCACTCCATCATCTTTCTTAACTGTCTTCCTAGACCCCACCGTCGTTGCAGCTTGCTTCGGAATCTGGGGTTTGATAACTGTTTTAGACCTCGATTTTGGGCTAAGACTCATGCTTTTCCCCCTCTGCTTTGTAACCCTCAACTCATCAATGTCCTGAAGCTTCCAATAACACGACTTTCTCCTATTTGCACTCGCTTGAATCGGAGTAATCTCCTGCCTACCCAACTGTTTCATCTTATTAGCCGAATAAATCTCTGCTGGCCCAAGACTAATACCCCTCCTTATCCCTCTCATGATCTCGGCCGGCCCTAAACTCACTCCTCTCCTTGGAGTCTTCAATTTTCCACTCACATTCATCGACTCCTCACTCTTTCTATCCTCATCAGAACTTCTTATGCCTTGTTTCGGCGGATCCATGAACTTAGCCGCCACAATTCTACCTCTCCTCTCCATCGCCTTAGCGTTCCTCTTCGCCTTTTCAAGCCTCAACGACTCCAACCTCGACGACAACCTACTAATCTCCTTCTCAATCTCCTCAATTTCCAAATCCAAATCCTTTTCCTCAAGAACACCACTTTCTTGACTAAAACCCTCCTGACTCTTCTTCTCATACACAACCATTTTAGACACAGACTTCGGCCCCGCCTTGGCCGCAATATTACCAACCTTCAACGGGTTATTAATCGAAACCGGAGAATCGACCAAAGAAGGGCTCCTATTCTCCTTCGTACTACAATCAGACTCAAAAGATTGATGAGAAAGATTAATCGACGACAAGGGTTTCATCAAATTAGACCAAGAAATCTTCGTACCGATCGAAATCCCTGAATCTCCTCCATTATCAAACGCTGCATTATCCCAAACTTGTACATCACTCGACTTCATTGTTTCTGGGTATTCTACAACACTCATTATCCTTTCTGGTTATTTAATCAAATTCGCCACGAAATCGAAAGAATCGAAGAAAATTTCGGAGAGAGAGAGAGAGAGATGGGTTTTCTGATTCTTTTAATTGGAAGAAAAATGTTGAAGAAGAGTGATGAAGAAGATTGAAGAGAAAAGAGAGGGGTTTTGTTGTTGTTAATTGTTGAGGGAGTTTTATTTGACCGTTGGAGAATGGGGACGAAATTAATACGTTAAAAGGAACGCTCCTACTTCAAATGTGGGCCGTTGGATGAAGAACGGATACTAAAACATACGCTCCGATTTTGATTTGATTTGGAGAAAACGATTGCTTCTCATTTTACTAAATGTCCGTTTTTTCGCCCATAAACTAATACAAGTAGTCCATTTTTACATGGATGGTGTACAATTTATAAGAAAGATAAGGTACACAAAATATCCAACTAATAAGACAATGTTTGATTTATATATATCCAGTTCAATGCCATGCCATCGTCTTACGATGTACGGAGTATGATTTATTTACGGGTTGAACGATAAAAGAACATATCACGTTTTAAAAAAACGTAAATATGAATTGTCTAAACACGTCACCCGAATTTAGTACGTGATTTTTAAGCAACATACTCTTGACATTAATGTGGGCCATACGACATCGTAAGTGGCCCACATTGATGCAAATTTCCAACCTTTTCTCATTTGTTGAAGACAAATCTTTTCTTAACCTTTAATCATCATTATTAATTAAGAGAAAAATACAGAAAAAAAAAAAAAAAAAAACATCTATATTCCACTTGGGCCCAAAAGGCTTAGGCCCACCCATATAATGTCACAAATAAAATACCCAAGCCCAAACAGACAGAATCACAAAATAAGGAACTCCACATTTTTACCACAGTCAATGAAACAGTAAAAAGGTGAGTATTTTTTTACCTCAACAGGTGGAGTGATAGCGGAGGGTGGGGGTTGGTCTTGAACAAGCTTCTCTAACTGGGGCATAAAATCATTATTCCAAATAAGCTCCGAAGAAGTAATCGGATCCTCCTTTTCACCGCCCCAATACTTCCGGAGCTTGGTGGTTGTGGGTGGGCCCCCGTACTCACCCGGAGCAACTCCGGTGGACCATTTCATGGGCTTTTTATCGGGTAATATAATCTTAGTGGGCATTGTTGGGATTTGTGATGATGATGATGATGATGAATCTTGTGCTATAATTGGTTTGTTGATTTTTGTTGTGTTTATCATTGTGATTGAACTTAGGATTGCCATTTTTTTCTGGGTTTGGAGGGAGATTTTTTTTTTTTGTTTTTTTCTTATGGAGGGAAAAAATTGGTGAAATGGGAGTGTTAGTATTTGTGTGGAGGTTGAATTTGTTTGGGGATGACAAGGGAAAATATCTTTATTTTTTGGGGGTGATGTTGATAAGTTATTGTCCACTAATTAAACTTTTTGATTGTAACAATAAAATCACAAATGTTTTGGGTTGATTAGAATTAGGGAGAAATTGTTGTCATTGCTTTGAACGTATATACCTATGATTTTCCGAATTAATGGACTCAAAATGTCAATCACCATTCACCCTTAAGTGGCCGTTTGGTTACCAAGTAAAATCGTGATAATTCTAAGTTTCTATATGCAACCAAACAATCACTAGCTCTGAATTTAACGTCTTCCAATACATTAACCACTAAGGCAATCGGTTCTAAAAGCTTATTGACAATAATATGCTAGAACTAATTGGCATTGTCACACTATGTAGACTTGTAGAGTAATCCAGAAAAAAAAAAAAAAAAAAGTAAATTAGCAGCTTTGCATCGGACAATGAAACTGGACTAATAGTGCGAACAAACACCAAAGAAAAAGCCAAATCAAACAATTGACAATGTTAATATTACCTAATCGATCGTAGTGGAAACGTAACATACACTCTAATTCACAAAAAAAAATCCAAGTTTGAAACAATAGATGATCTAATTGAGCAAAATGTAAGTTTCGTTCCATCACCTAAAAATCATCCTGATTTTCGCAATAATAGGCGAATTACCGAGCCCATAACATTCCCTTCCTCGGCTGAGCCTTACGCGGCCGCCTCCTCTCGCCCACCCTCAAAGCCGGCCCGGACCATGTACCATCGACACCAACCCAATCATGATGAACACGTAAAGAAGAAGCTCTATACTTGCCAACCTCAACTTGAGTACCCCTCTCGAACTTAACATAATACCATGTAAACCGACCCAACGTGTTTGTTTTCGTAATCTTGCCTTTCCACCACCCGTCATTGGCGTACGCGTCCACCACGTCCGTAATGTTGTACCCTCCTTTCGTTTCGACCTCGGGCGGGACGGGCCGAATATCAGCAGCCGTGCGGAACTCTCGTAGCGGGGATTGCTCGTCTTGTCTCATCAAAGTGTTGTATTGGACAATGTACTCGTCTATGTTGTTGATTTGGGCGATTATTGTTGCGGGGAAATACGAGTTTTCGAAACCGGCTTCGTTGCAGCATATTTCTACTTGATCACCTCTCTTGAATCTCATCTCCATTCAATTAATGAAAGCTATATGAATTAAATGTATGTATGATTTTTATTTATTTGATTTCTTGGGATTTTGAGGGGAAAAAAAGAGAAGAATTCGATGGGTTTTTTTGTTTGTTTAAGCGGGATTTTGGGGATTTATATGGGCGATACTAATGAATTAATGATATATAATGGGCCTTCAATTCTCGTGTTTGATCGATTACACTTTCAATAAAACCGGACTACCTCATTGTACGTAGTATCTTATGAGACCAAGGCCATATAATATCCCATCAAATCCAACTGTAATATGATATACTCCATCCTATTGAAAACAAATCCTCCTTTCGTCAAATTGTTTTGATCGACTTGACATGTTGGCGACTACTTATAAATCAAATGAATCACACTCGTTGTAAAAATCAATAATACCCTCCGTTCGCCTATAAACTGTGTAGGGCCACGTCACTCGGCACGCATGTTGAAAAACGTGTACCCACTAATCGGTTAATCAAAAGCTCAAAAAATTTGGATAATGGTCGGGTCAGATAAAAGTCGAAACTAACCTTACATACAATTCTTTTGAACTTTGATTGATCGATTAGTAGATACGCCGTCCTCAAAATGCGTGTCAAGCGACCCTACGTAGTTTATCGACGAATGGAGGGTAGCTGGATAGTACATATTTTACTTTACATTTGCACTCTAACATGATTCGTACATATTTCATTTACTTTAGAAATAACCCCAACATGATTAGCCAACCAGTTTTACGATAGGGATAGATTATTTTGAATAGGAGGATAAGAGGGGTATATAGCCAACAAGGATTTTACTAACCTTGATACTTGTGCTTGATGTATATATCGTTCTTTTTGAAGGTAAGGGAATTGTGAGTTGGAGTTATGGAGATTTTTTGTACTCCTATACTCCCTCCGTCCCCCTTTAAACACCCCATTGTGTTTTTCACTTGGATTAAGGTAGTTTTGTTTGTTTATTATTGTTGGAGATAATGAGTTGTTTGTTTATTATTGTTGGAGATAGTGGGTGGTTAGTTTATTATTGT